>CM066031.1:1428252294-1428595314 GCA_033557465.1 Ichthyophis bannanicus
CATATTAGCTAGTATTTCAGGGTAGTGGGGACGGAGCTCACTCACAATGCAGCCATCTTTCAGCGGGCTCACGAGCGCCCCCCCTAAACCCGTCTTTTTTGCATTTGTCTGTACAGCGTTGCATACACCTTGCAGCACAATATAAATGATTAATAGTAGTAGTTAAAGCCATGGAGGCTTTGTCTACATGGTTTGTACTGGTCCTGCAGGAGGCGTTATGCAGAGAGGAAAGGAGAGGGCACCTATCAGACTGAGGTTAGATCCAGTATCTGAACCTCACTGATGAACATTATCTGACCCGGTTCAGATTTGACAAGGCTGCCATTCACCGTCTATGTCAGGAGCTTACAGTAAATCTGCTCAGCCACACAGAGGGGCCATACCATGCCCAAACACCTAGAGGTCATCACAGCTCTAGCATTCCTGGCCACAGGAAGCTTCCAACCCATGTTGACTTTCACAGCAGGCTTCAGCCAGTCAACTGTGGTGCTGTGCACATTCCAAGTCCTGGCAGCCTTTCTGATCTGCACATCTGACATCATAGCCTTCCTCTCCACTGTGCAGTAGAAGCAGCATACCATGCTGAAGTTCCATGAAGTAATACATTTCCACGCTGTCTTCTGTGTCATAGATTGCACACACGTGGCCCTCAGAAGTCTCTTTACACAATAGGAATGCTTTCCACTCCATGAATATGCAGATAGTCTGAAATGCCCAGGGCAAATCATAGACATCATCCCATGGTTTCTGAGGTCATGCCATAATTCCTACATTCTCATGTCCTCTTTTATATACCGGAGGTTTACAAGCCACAAGATCACCGGAAGCTGGCTGCTAGATTAGTGGGTAGAGATGCTAGATTGTAAGCTCTGATGAGCAGGGACCATCTTTTACATGCAGCTATACAGCGCTGCGTACACCTTGTAGTGCTATAAAATGATCAGTAATGGTAGTAGTAGTAGTAGACATGCCCATAATTGCCAAGTTACCCAGTTTCAGCAATGAGATTTTTTGCCAGTTTTCATTTTAAATTTGCATTGCAATGCAGCAAGGCATTTGCTGCCCCTGTTTTAACCATTGGACTCAGTCCTGCAGGACCCATAATGCATCAGAATGAGATTGTCAGAATTCCAGGACTGGCTTAAAATCTTACCCCTAGAAGGGGGGGATCTTTGCAACTCTGTATTCCACAGAAAGTTAAGGCATATTGAAGGTGCTAAATCTGAAAGCGAGAAGTGCCAGGTCACAGTCCCAGCAGAAGGCTTGACACAGAGGATAGGCTGTATAGCCCAATGGACACAGACATGGGGTTATGTTTACTAAACTGCGGTAACATTACAGACCGCACATTAGGTAATGTTAACGCTCATTAGGTAACGTTAATGTGCGGTATGTAATGTTAACGCGCGTTAATGTTACCTAACGATCGTTAACTTTCCCGGCCGTGATAAACACCGCAGAGGGTGGAGAGAGGGCGGAGAGAAGGGGTCAATGGGCAGGGAGTGGGCGGGGAGAGGCCCCTTTCACACTAATGCACTGAACTGAAGGGCTGAATCCTACCGCAAATGAAAACCTGCCGTTAAATGCACATTTAGAGGAGAGAGAAACCATTTCAGTGTCAGCAATGTACAGCAAAGGCAGGGAGCCCAAGAAAAGTGATAGTGCCCCATTTTCAGCAACAACATAGTGCCCAAGTATGAAAGGCCACTATGGCGATGGTGCAAATGGGGCATAGGGGGCTGCAGGTGGGACATGTAGCGGGGGCAGCTGGGGCACAGGGTGGACTAGGCGGGTGCCTAGGTGGCACATAGGAACATAGAAACTGGAAATCAGCATGACAACAGCTGATAAAGGCCAAACACAATCCACCTACATCTACCTGGTCCACCCGAGCTAACAGTTGTCAGGGTACTGACCTAACATCCCCCCAGCCAACCCTCCCCCAAGTGGAAGGGACATGCTATTGGTAGGCGGTGATGGGGGGGATATGAGGATGCTCCTGTATGCCCCCTGCCCCAGACCCCGCTCCCTAGGCGACCACCTACCCACACAGTGGATGGCCTGGGACTGCACACTACCAGCACCGACAGCATATGGTCATATCAGCATGGCAGGGGTGTGTGTGCCCGTGCTGGAGGGGGCAGTGGCACCTGCCTGCAGTGGACCTAGGCCATGCCCTGTACCAGTATGTGGTGTGCAGTGCAACATAAAAGGTCTGTCTGAGGAAAAGAACAGGTAGCCCCAGGGACTACCATGCATGTGTGGTGCAGTACACCCAGCCAGTGTATCCAGAAGCAGAGAGTCACAGGTTCAAGTCCCAGCTGTGGTTCATGCAGGGCATGTCCCTATATTTTATACTACAATGCAGATACAACAGCAACATGTGAAAAGCCCAAAGCAGCAGCGAACAGGGGTACAAACACCCAGTCACACAGGCTCCACAATCCAAAGATGCATGGAGAGTCAGGCTATTGGCCCCAGCATTGAGCTGCAGTTATCACCAGAGCACTACTACTACCTCCTGCACAGTTTAGCAATGTCAGCACTGTGATCAGGACCAGTGTGGCGGGCAGGGTTGCCAGCCACCCCTATCCTTGCACAATGCTGCAATAGGTGTGTGTGTGTGTGTATGTCTATCCATTGTTCTGTGGCTGCCCACCCCTTTCTGGGCACAAAATGTCCCACTGTTATCAGCGTTAGCCTGAATATGTGCATAATGAGGAGCAAGGTGTTGTGGGTATGGCCCGGACAGGGCAGATTGGCCAGGATGCATCTTCACAGGGTGTGGGGCACTGGCTGGGACACTGTAGTGCCCAACCACCGCCTGCATGTACAGGGTGGCCACAGCATGTCATGTTGGGAGGGCACTCACTCTAACCGAGCAGTGACCATGGCATGTCTAGGTTCCCACATAGCACACTGTGTTATCTGCTTCTAGTGATACTTTTGTGTTCCTAGTGTTGGGGCCCATCCACTGAGATGCCTGCTTGGTGTACATTGTTCCACTGTGAGCATGCACTATGGACTGGCTAGTGGGCTGCCTGCAGTTGAACTGTGCATGGTTGGGACACCTGTAAGGTGCAGTCTGACTGTACTATCTGCTGGTGACTGGCAGACAGTGGTGTGAGGCAGTTGGGGTAAACCAGACCTAACCCAAACAGTGCTGCTGGTCTGCCACTGCCCCAGTCACAAGTATGACTCTGGTCCACCAACCCTTGAGGGTTGTCTTATACCAGTAGAATAGAGGTTGTTTCACCGGGGCTGTCCCTTACCTACAAAAAGGGTGATGTGGGCCCTTTCGGGTATGTAGTGTATAACACTTTAACCTTATAAAGACACTGCTACAAAAACCTCATGCAGGTCAAGATACCCCTTTGTCCTGATAATAGATAACCTATGTCAAGCCAGACCCTAACACAGGGTACAAACTAATCTGTGTGGTGTCTGGTCCCAGAGGGCCAGATGTGACTGCAGGATACAGATGGACACCAAACTACCTTTGGCTGTACTGCAAGGGACACCTGTCACACACTGGTAGTGATAGGAATGTACAGCAGGACCTATCTCTAGTACCATATGTACTGCGGTCCTAGTGCTGGGCACCCATCCTATCCCTCAGGGTGAACACAGAACCTGCACAATGACATGGTCAGTAGCTACACTGTGCCAGTATCACGCACTGTCAGTTCATCTTTCCAAGCTGAGGTACCGGAGAGGTGCAGACCCCATTTGGTGATCAGCTGTAGACAGATATTCAGCATGTGCATTGCATCATGGGTACTGGTGGGGTTACCCTATCCTGGCACTCAGAGCAGATGTTTTGTGCAGTGACCTGCAGTCCTTCTGTACCCAGCCATTGCTGTGACATACAACACGGAGGTATAGCCTACTGGTTACTACAATGCCATTCTCGGCAGTGTTCATGGGTTTAATTCCTCATTGTTCCCTCCTCTCATGCCTGTCTTACTCAAATAGTGTGCATGCCTGTAACAGTCATCTTTTGCAGATCTGTGCTGCCAGCCCATAATACCCACGCCACAATTGCCAACATTCCCTCGGTCCGTCTATCTGCGTCTGTCAGCTGTGTAGAGTCCTGTCTTCCTGTACAGGCTGCCAGCCCATGTCCTGCACTGCTACCCTTTCCTGCATTGCGCCTCATCATGCTTTCCTCGCCTGTGCCTGATCTGCATGGCACCACCAATCCTCTGTCCACCCATCATTGTAATTATCCTGCCACCTCTGCCTTCACTGGGGGACACGTATTCCCATCATCTGCCACCAACTGTCTTTTCAGTACTTTACATTGCCAACACCCTGTGCTTTGGTACAGTTGCCCCCGCCATGTTTGTCATCAGTACTGGCAGCCACATGGGATGCCCGCAGATATGGCGGGTCCAGTGGCTCCCAGCTCTCCCTCCTTCACTCACCTGTTCATTGCCTTTCCTGAGTGCTCTATCTAGTGTTAGGGCTACATCTGTCTCAGTTCCTCACAAGTCATCCTGCGGCACTTTGCAGCCCTTAGGGCTCACTAACCTAGGGCACCGAAACCTTGTTAGGTCACCTTAACCTATGGTTCCATAGCCCAGGGTGCCTTCTACAGTGCCTTGTCCAGGGGTGCCTACTACGGCGCTTAGCCTAAGGAGCCCTATAGGGCGCCTTATGAGGCACCTTACAAGGCGCCTTGTAAGGTGCCTTATAAGGCGCCTTGTAACGCGCGTTAGTCTAAGGCGCCTTGTAACATGTGTTAGCTGATGCGGCTTGCTGTAACGATGCACCGCCCATGCCTTTATATGGGCATCTGTACCTTTACCATGGAACATAATGCGAGTGACATTACCGCAGTTTAGTAAACATACCCCATGGACTGGAAAGCTATAAGTCTAGGTTCAAATTCCACAGAAAACCTCATGGAGTGAGGTAGCAGGCCACTCCCATCACCCATTTCTAGAGAGAAAAGAAGATCTCAGGGGGGGGGGGAGAAATATCCTATGCAATTCCAAAGCAGATATAAACAGTGGTGTAGTGCTTCACAGTTTTTTGGAGGGGAGGGAGGGCTACT
Organism: Ichthyophis bannanicus; assembly: GCA_033557465.1. NCBI lineage: Eukaryota > Metazoa > Chordata > Amphibia > Gymnophiona > Ichthyophiidae > Ichthyophis > Ichthyophis bannanicus. The sequence goes on from CM066031.1 coordinate 1,428,257,354, forward strand.
GCAGGCAAGATTCTATGCATACCAAGCCATACTGGAAATACTAAACAAATGAAAATTGGTTATATTGCTTAAATGTTCACCCAATAGGAACCAATCCAACTCAATTATTAAAGGCTCTTGGGTCTCAGTATAAAACTCCGCAGTCACTTGCAAGGTCTGGGAATCAACACCTATGCTGAACTGCTGTTCACATCAACGACCCAATATTTCATGCCTTTAAATTATTTTGGATTAATATTTTTCTTATTTTTTCTCATGCTGTTATTTATATTTTTTTTATATATTTTTCTTTTTTTCTTTTTCCACTATTCCAAGAGGTATCAAAACAATGTCCCATATAAATATCACTATTGCACGTGTTAAAAACACCACCTCCAAAACATAAGACTGTAGTTGATAAATGTCCAAAGTCAATGTCATACAAAAAATTTTTCAAAAACCGCTGATCTATAAAACTCAGCCACTTACCTTCTTCACAGTGTTTTTCTACCCTCTTATCAATGAGGTGATGAAAACTTCCACTGCTGGCGATTATTGCTTATAACCCCATCCAAACAATGCATCGAAAACACCATAGCAGCTATCAACACGACTACAGCACAATCTGATCCATGCCCAGCATTCTGGATCAAAGAACTACGAACAGACCTCAGTCCCATCATAGCCAGACTCATGCAACAATCGTTCACAACAGGTGATTTCCCACGCACCCTCAAACACACATCAATAAGACCTCTACTAAAAAACAACAAACTCGACCAACAGAAACCGGAATCCTACAGACCTATAGCAAGCATACCGATGCTAGCAAAAATAATGGAAAAGGAAGTTCAGAGACAAATACAAGACCACATTGACTCCAATGCACCACTGGATCCATGCCAACACGGATTCAGAGAAGCACACGGGGTTGAGACCCTTCTTACCACACTCTTCAGCAGCATAATATCAGGCATCAACAATACCCGCCAAGGCTTTGTCCTTGTCTTCCTTGACATCGCGGCGGCGTTTGATTCCGTGAACCATGAACGCCTCTTAGAACGCCTCAAAGAAAAAGGAATCTCCGGTAAAGCGCTTGAGTGGTGCAGGTCCTACCTCTCTGACAGATGGCAGCAGGTTCAATCCAAAGACACATCATCAGAACCATTCCACCAAAGCCAAGGTGTCCCACAAGGATCCTCCCTCTCTGCCTTGCTGTTCAATATATACATGCAACCTCTCTGCAACCTTATCCGGTCCTTCAACGTGAACTGCATGATATACGCAGATGACGTGCTATTATACATGCCTTTTGCAACAGAAAACCCAGACCTCTCACCAATAACATGCTGCATAAATGAAATATCCAACTGGCTACAATCCCAAAACCTCCGGATTCAACACAAGAAGACGGAGGTCATGTTCATTACAAGAAATCATAACTTCACTGCGCCTACAGTACTAAAGGTGAAAGAAGCTGACCTCCAGATCAAATCCGCGATCAGATACCTTGGCGTCACACTAGACCAGAACCTAAATATGCAGGCACATATAAGTAACACTGTAAGGGCAGTATACCATAAAATCAGATCCCTCAGATACCTACGATCGCTGCTGCAGCCTGACGATTTCAGGACCATCTTTCAAGCACTAATAATTCCGCATTTCGATTATGCGAATGCAATACTGCAAGGACTCCCCCAAACCACTCTGAACCCACTGCAAATGGCAATGAACACCGCAGCAAGAGTACTACACGGAGCATCCAGGAAAGACCATGTCACACCCATTATGAAACAGCTCCACTGGCTCCCGATTCAAGGTAGGATTACATTCAAGACCTTGCTACTCACCTTCAAAGCCACCAACGGTCTCTCGTCAACATCACTATCAGAGATAGTCCAGAAGACACCCCACAATAGGGACAGAAGGTCAGTAGCACAAAACACCTTGATAGTCCCAAGATCAATGACTCAATGCACCAAGTCAACATCCAGCAGGGCATTCAAACTTTATGCACCAATGATCTGGAACAGCCTCCCTCACAACATCCGAACAATCCTAGACATATTCCAATTCAGGAAGGCTGTGAAACACTACCTCTTCCTCCTACATTACCCGGAAACCAATGAAAGCTCAGCACCAATTACCGAAACCTCACAAATCTCCTCTGTCTGAAACCATAAGAACACATGACCAGCCTGTAAATTGTATATATTGTTATTGTATATAGTTACCCTGTTATCCAAGTTGATTCTCCTGTTCATATGTAAACACAAAGTACTATTGGAAATGTGTATGTTCGTTGTTTATTGTAAACCGCACTGATGCTGAATAGCGCGGTATAAAAGAGACTTTAAATAAATAAATAAATAAATAAAATAAAGTCCCAGCAGTGGAAGTTTTCATCACCTCATTGATAAGAGGGTAGAAACACACTGTGAAGAAGGGTAGAGGGTAGAAACACACTGTGAAGAAGATAAGTGGCTGAGTTTTATAGATCAGTGGTTTTTGAAAAAATTTTGTATGACACTGACTTTGGACATTTATCAACTACAGTCTTATGTTTTGGAGGTGGTGTTTTTAACACGTGCAATAGTGATATTTATATGGGACATTGTTTTGATACCTCTTGGAATAGTGGAAAAAGAAAAAAAGAAAAATATATATAAAAAAATATAAATAACATAGCATGAGAAAAAATAAGAAAAATATTAATCCAAAATAATTTAAAGGCATGAGATATTGGGTCGTTGATGTGAACAGCAGTTCAGCATAGGTGTTGATTCCCAGACCTTGCAAGTGACTGCGGAGTTTTATACTGAGACCCAAGAGCCTTTAATAATTGAGTTGGATTGGTTCCTATTGGGTGAACATTTAAGCAATATAACCAATTTTCATTTGTTTTGTAGTGATTTGCTTAATAAATTTGACCACTTATAATACTGGAAATACTGGCAGGCACCTATATTGAAGAGGAACAGTCTGCAGACTATATACGGCAGGAGCTGGCAGGGCATGAGACACCAAACAGAGAGTTATAATGGACACCACTTTGCCCACATATGCATGTTGCTTGGAGTGGATAGGGAAGGCTACAGGGGTGTGTAGTTAGATGAATGTCAGCAGTGTTGTGTGTGTGCAACAAAAAAATCAACAAACAGAATACAATATAAACAATTAAGGCCACAAATAAAACATCTGCAGTGTGGGTGGACCTATAATGTCAGTGGTAGGATCATCGGTGCTGATAAACAGAGGAGAAAACAAAAATAGAATCAAATGTCGGAGAAGTCCGTTATACAAGGTGGAAAGGGGAAACCCCCTAGAGAATGGACCGTTCCTTTTTAATCTTTAAATCAATAATGAGTAGAGTGAAAAATGTGAGCTTTCATTCATATATCCAAAAAAGCCATAAATGCTAAGACACAATAATACTAAAGTAAACAATTCTTATACTTAGCTGGCAGTTTAGAAAGTCTTTCCAGGGGGCGGAGCCTGATGTCCAGCGGGATGGTCGCATAACGCTGAGGCTCCCGAGAGGCCTACTCAGAATCCTGAATTAACACCTCACATTTTTGGAACTTCTACTCTGATCTTGCCGGGGCACATTGGTGAGATGGCGGGGACCAAACCAACGCGCCTGGAATTTGGGTCTCCAGCGGCTTCTCACGGCAAACGTTCCAAAACCGAACCTCCGTCCCCGCAGAAGGGGCCGGCCTCGTGCGAGGGCCCCGAAATGCAGCAGGAAATCCTCGTAGAGATTAGAGGGGTCAAAAACCTTGTGCAGGCAAACGGTGAAGCACTCCGAGCGCTGCGGGACGATTTTGGTGTGCTGCAAAGCAAGCTAGAAGGGCTTTCTTCGCGTCAGGACAAAATGGAGGGCATATTGGACTCCCATGCGGCCCGGTTGTCCAAACTCGACAAAGTTGAACGACAGGTGCGGGCCTTGCAGAAAGAGGTGGAAGATGGCAATAATAGAGCGCGCCGCAACAACATACGACTCGTGGGCATACCGGAGGGAGCGGAATCGGGAGACATGAAAGAGTTTTTATGCAAAATCCTCCCCTCCTTGCTCCAAATCACCTTTACCAAAGATTTGGAGATTGATCGCGCTCATCGTGTACCCACAAGCATAACGCTCAACAGGAAGACCCCGCGGCCTATCATTTTTCGACTATTGAGATATCAACACGTGGAGCAAATTCTAAGTGCCTCTCGGGCAAAGGGCCATATGGAGTTTGAGAGCCACAAGATCTCCTTCTATCCCGACTTGTCTAAACCCACAGTCGACCGCCGAAAGCGCTTTCTGGAATTCCGGCCGAGGCTTCAACAGCTACAAGCACGCTATGGCCTGATGTACCCGGCCAAGCTCCGAGTCACGCTTCACAATCAGACAAGAACATTCGAGGACCCTGATCTACTAGCGGAGTTTTTGGATTCCAAAGAAGCCGACTTGATGCGCTGACTTCCAGAATATTCCTGCAAGTCTCCTTCTATCCGCTGTACCTGCCATATTGGATCTGCCGCAGCTTAGCAAAGAGTCTGGCGTTGGCAGTCTGTTGCCTTGCTCTTGATGGTATCTGTGACCCGGCTCCATCTACCCACAGTAGCCTCGATGAGTATCAGAGACAGTGTTATTATGGACTCTGGTGTTTCTTTTCTTTTTTTACATGTCTTCTATTCCTCTCTAGGGCCTCCTCCCGCAGACATATGGTCGCCATATTCTTTGGGGGTTTTGCTTCTTCTCTAAGTTACGTTGGTACATATTTTTCAATATGGGGTGTATTAGCCAGAATACTCGGTGATTATGACATTGTTGTACAGATTCTGCTTATGTTCTATGTTATCAAGCGCCCTTACCTAAAATGCTTACTACCGATTTATGGCACCATGTAAGATTTTTTCATTGAACGTAAAAGGCATCAATAATCCGATAAAACGGAAGAAAATCCTAAGCTACCTCAGCCAGGAAGCAGCGGATCTGATTCTTCTCCAAGAAACGCATTTAAATTCGAAGGAAACTCTTAACCTCAATATTAAACCTTACATGGTGGCCGCCTATTCCCCAGCTGTTTCTAAGAAATGTGGGGTTGCCATACTGGTTAGGAAATCCTTGAATGCTACTGTTATTGCGTCTAGCTCAGATACAGAAGGTAGATGGACTAGAGTTCACCTCAAGATAGGTAGCCTAGAAGTTACATGTATATGCCTTTACGCTCCTAATGTTGATGACCCTGCCTTTTTTGCTACCATTGCTCAGGTTGCGCTGGCCTCTGCTAATACTTCATTGATCATTGGGGGGGATTTCAATCTAGTCCTTGATCCCCTGATTGACAAACAGCCGCCTAGGATGAGTGGTCCCCCCAAGAGTCACGCTACGCTTACCTCCCTGATCAATGATCTTGCTTTAGTTGATCTATGGAGATTACTACACCCCAATGAGCTTGACTTCACCTTCTTCTCCTCCCCTCATAAATCTCAGTCTCGCATAGACTTCTTTCTCATCTCAAAACTGTTAGTTCCTCAGGTGGACACTGCAAAGATTCACTCCCAACATATTTCAGATCATGCTGCCATTTCCTTTCAATTACACACTACTGCACCCCAGGGAAACTCGGGAGCCTGGTTCTTTGATAGAGCCCTGTTAACTCAGCCAGAGTTCCAGTCAGAAATTTGAGTAGCCATACAGGATTACTTCCATTTTAATCTACCCCAAGATACTGCGAATTGGGCTTGGTGGGAGGGCTTCAAAGCGGCCATTCGGGCAACGATCACTAGCTATCAAATCCGCCTGCGGAAACAACGTAAACAGCAGCTGCTCATACTAGACCAACAAATAAAAGCAGGCGAACGAGTTCTAACTTCACGCACTGACCCATGTGTATTAATTCGATTACAGCGTCTCCGTTTTCAATATAATTCAATCCTCTCAACTGCAGCTTCTAAGAGTATTGAGCTTCAGCGAGGGACATATTATCATGAAAATAACCGAGCCGGTCGACTCTTAGCCAATGCCTTGAAAGGTCAAAAAGAAGCCAAACGCGTTGCGGCCCTTCGAGCTCCACAGGGAGGGGGCATAGTGACCACAGACTCCGATATTGTAGAGCTCTTTCGGGATATCTATACCCGCCTATATCAATCTGAATGTGAGTTCTCGTCAGAGACATTTGAGCGATTGCTCTCTGGCATTCAGTGGCCGACCCTCTCTGAAGATGATAGAGATGCGATGGATGAACCCTTCTCTACTTCAGAGATCCACTCTGCCCTAAAACGAACAGCCTCGGGCCGTGCCGCAGGGCCCGATGGTCTCCCGACCGAATTCTACAGAACGTTCAGTGCAGATTTAGTTCCCTATTTAAAACTCTATTTTACTGCCCTCGCGGTAGATACATCCTCTTTGGGATCCTTTTCTGCAGCTAATGTGGTTGTATTTGAGAAAGAAGGCAGAGACCCGCTACTGACCGCCAACTACCGTCCAATCTCCCTACTTAATGCCGACTATAAGATCTTCGCAACGATCTTGGCCACCCGGCTATCTGACATGATGGCTACCCTAATTCACCCCGACCAATGCGGTTTTATACCCGGCAGATCAACTGCTGACAATGCTCGGACTTTGTGCCATGTGTTATCTCGTGCTGCCAATCTCGACCATCCATGGGTGGGTCTTTCCCTGGATGCCGAAAAAGCCTTTGATCGTCTAGAATGGCCCTTCTTATTTGCAGTTCTCCGATGGTATGGCTTTGGAGAGGGCTTCCTCCGATATCTCCAAGTCATGTACACTCAACCCGTCGCCAGTATCTGTGTAAACGCCATCAAATCTCAGCCATTTAACCTCCAAAGAGGCACGCGTCAGGGTTGCCCCCTATCACCAATGCTTTTTGATCTCGCTCTTGAACCCCTAGCCCTCCTTATTAGACAGTCTGCACGTATTCGAGGTGTCCCCTTTAGTCATAGGGAGATTAAACTCTCTGCATATGCAGATGACCTTATGCTCTTCGTTTCCCTCGATTCGGTTCCAGCTGTCTTGGATCTGATTGACGGATACTCACAATTATCGGGCTATAAAATTAACTGGACCAAATCTGTAGCATTCCCACTGAACCGCTGGGTACATGAGGCCGACATGCAGGCCTTTCCCTTCCTCTGGCAATCCCGTATGGTGAAGTATCTCGGGGTTCATTACTGTTCTCCTTTAGAAGACACTATCAGTTTTAATGCCAAAGAGGTAGTCTCCAAAGTCCGTGAACTCACAAATCGTTGGTCTCCCTTATCTCTCACATGGTGGGGCCGCTTAGACACTGTGAAAATGATGATAGTCCCCAAAGTGAACTACATTTTAGAAATGCTGCCATGCTTCCTTCCGCTACATACTTATAAAGATATAGAGGGCCTTCTCGTCCGTTATCTCTGGCAGGGCAAGCCACCAAGTATAGCTAAACACAAACTGCAGTCTGCAAAGGAACGAGGGGGTACCAGATTTCCTGATTTTTTTAGATATCATCAAGCCTTTCTACTTAAGCAAGGTGCCCGATGGCTAGATACCTCAACAGACCGCCGACCAGTTTGGCTTGACATAGAAGAGGAGCTTAGTAGCCCAATTCCGTTGACCCATCTCCCCGGTATGTCTTATCAAGTAGACACCCGCCATCCACCAATGATTGTCGATACTCTTGCGGCCTTTAACACTCTCATTCTATCACTGGGCCCGAATGTATGTCCTCAGGACGGACTCCCGCTATGGAATAACCCCAGAATTCAAGTCCTACATAGAACAATAGCCTGGAAACCCTGGTACTCCAGGGGGATCTGGACACCCCAACAGCTTTTCTCTGCAGCTCGTTGGAAAACCTTTTCGGATTTACAAAAGGAATTTGCGTTACCAGCGAAACACTACTTTCAATTGATGCAGCTTCAACACTGCCTCAAAAGTGCTCGAATCATGCCGCCCTCTGCCCCTACTGAGGATGGGCTATTAGAGATAGTTCACTCCATTAGTAGTACACATGGGGTAGCCTCTAATTTCTATAAAATACTTTGTCAGGGTACAGATACGGACACTTTTAGAGCCCAACAAGCCTGGGAGCGCGAACTGCAAACCACTATAACCCCTGTGCAATGGAGCGTTTTTTGGAGTAAAGTAGTGCGGGTCTCCCGGTCTGCCTCTGTTACCCAAACTCTCTTCTTCTTTGCACACAGATGCTTTTATACCCCAGAAAAAATAGCTAAATGGAACCCAAATGCTAGGGACCTGTGTTGGTCTTGCCATACTGCTGTGGGATCCTTCGCTCATGTTATTTATGAATGTCCTCAACTGCAGGTCTATTGGGGGCGGGTCTGGGGTCGTATTCAATCTATCTTACATTTTCATGAACCTCTTTCTTGGAAGGTCGTGGGACTCCGCTCTGCGGCGGAGGTCCCCTCTCTTCCTAAGAAGGGTCGCTTTCTCCTTGATTTCATGCTAGGTATAGCCATATGCTTAATCACGAGGAATTGGAAGGATAGCTCTCGACTTACTGTCAATGAATGGTGGAACCTCGTCTGCTTATATAGTAAATATGAGCAGATACCTCGGAGAGCTATTCCCCATGTCCAAACTCACTCTTGCTTGTCTAAATGGCAGATGCTTAATGATTATGTACAATCTGCTCATTGCTCCAACATGCCTGTATAATGTGCACTCATCATGTTTTAGATCACCGTTAGGTTTTGTAATACAATAATGTAAGTACACGCCCGCTTCGGGAATGCTTAGTTTCTAGAGAAGAAGCAGGGGGGAGGGGGGTGGTAGGGGTTTACTTTGGTGTATGTATTACACGTTATGTATTTGTCTTTTAGCTGTATGTCTTCCTTTCCTTTGTTGTTATAAAACGAAAAGAAAGAATTAAAAAAAAAAAAGAAAGTCTTTCCAAACTGCCAGCTAAGTATAAGAATTTTTTACTTCAATATTATTGTGTTTTAGCGTTTATGGCTTTTTTGGATGGTCTATCCCAAAGGCTTGGGTAAAAAAGTATGTTTTCAAGACTCATTTAAATTGCACAAAGGAAGATTCAAAATATAAATGTGCAGGGAGACAGTTCTAGAGGGCTGGGGCTAAGTAAAAGGTGGAGCATCATGTAGATTCATATTTCATCCTTGAAGGGAGAACTAACCGGTTATCTTGCAGAGATCTTAAACAGTGCTGTGGTACAGATGAAATAATGGAGGAGGATAAATACAATGAAGCACAGTTAAGCAGAGAATTCTGTGTAAAAGTAAGGATTTTAAATTGAATTCTCTGAGCAATGGGAAGCCTGTAGTGTTGGATCAGAAGTGGTGACACATGATCATACTTCCTCGCTTGAGTGAGGGTACGAATTATGACATTTTGGATAGTGTGCATGTATTTTTATTGTAGCTGAGGGAGACAAGTGAAGCAGACATTACAATAACCAATATGAGAAATTACAGGGCCGACCCCTGTGGTACCCCACAGGGAAATAAAAAGGGAGAGGAGGAACTGCCATGACATAGAACTTGATAGGACCAATCTTGGAGAAAAGACAAAAAACAGGAAAGAGCTGTACCCTGGAGACACACTTCAAAAAGACCAGGTGGAAGACAATTATGGTCTACCAGGTCAAAGGCCACCATCAAATCAAGAAAGACAGCAAGTGTTGATCTAGATAAGAGTGAATATCGCTAACCATTGATGTAATGATGGTTTCCATGCTGTGGGAGGGGCAAAATCCTGATTGGAGAGGATGGAGGGCAAAAGAATGTTCAAGATGATCAGACAGTTGATGGAATATGAACCTTTCCGCAAGTTTAGTTAAGAACGTGAGATTGGAGACCGGGCAGTAGTTTGTGGGATTGTCAGGGTCTAGATTGGGGCCTTTCAATATTGGGTGGATGAGGGCTTTCTTCAATTCACTGGTGACAAAGGGGTATGTTTACTAAACTGCGTTAGTGCAATTCGCGTTAGGAGCCGCGGTAGTGACAGAAACCCCAAATAAGGACATGGGCGGTACATCGTTACCACTAACGCGCGTTCCAAAAACTAACGAGTGTTACAAGGCGCCGTGGCGCGTTACTGCACGTTAATCGTAAGAAGGCGTACAGACACAAAGCACTGAAACAGAGCGGTAGCACAATGGTTATGGTACTGACCACTGTTACAGGCAGCATGGGTTCGAGTCCCCAGTGTGCCTAACACAGAAGGCTGCCCCAGGCATTATCTTGTACATTACATAGGGTATGAGGAGGCATGTTTTTCTTTACGTTGAGTAGTGGTGTCAGAAACGCACCCTCGGAGTGTGCCTAGCCACGTACGTTGGTGCATGCGAGGCTGCGTGCGTAGCCCCGTGCGTAGCTGCGCGCGTACAATCGTGCGTGGGTACGTGTGTTTTTACCAGCGTGGGCACCTTCTATTACAGACTCTTTAGGGTGTCTTGCACCTATGCATTATGCTAACAGATGTACGTGTGATGGCCTATGGTTTATCAGAGCCTGTGAGCAGGTGCTGGATTTTCACAGGGTTGGATTGTGCCAGTCACACCCATGATGCACTGCACATGCAAATCAGATGTCCACAGATACACACCATGGGGAATGCACCCCCACAGCACCTCGGCCTGGTAGGGGGAACTGACCATGTGCACCCCCACAGCACCTCGGCCTGATAGGGGGTACTGACCGTGTGTTGTACTGGCACAGAGTAGCTACACACCGTCACATTGTGCGGGTACTGTGCTCACCCTGAGGGTGCAGTGAGGCGCCCGGCACTAGGTCCACAGCACCGTCCATGGTGCAGGTCCAAAGCAGTGTTACTGTGTGAGATAGGTAGTTTCTGCAGAAGCACCTTGGACATCTCTGTCTGTTTCAGTCAGGTGTAGCCCCCATGCACCACCACCACCACCACCCCCCCCCCCTCCCCCAGGGCTGAGGGCGGCAAACAGGGTCTCCTATCAAAAGATCCACAGTCTACCTCCCTGCAAAGGTGGCAGTAGAGGGGGAACATCAACCCTAGTCCTGCTGAGGAACAGACACCACACAGGGCAGTCAATGCAGCTCTGTACACAGCCATAACACAATAGCAGACAGACATTAGGCCTGGATATGGTATGCTGCACCCCACCACTATCTGATATTCCCCTGGTGCAAGCCACTCCATCACAACACCTACCAGCTGCAAACAGTCTGCTAGTGCCCAGTGGAGATGCCTGCACCCAGAACTGGGATGTCAGCATACACAGCAAGCAGATACATCAGTGACTGGGCCCCAAAAAGAAACCCATATTTATCACATAAGAGAAATACTAGATAGCACTATGGGAGTGCCTAGCCATGCTGTGGTCACTGCACAGTCAGGGTGAGAGTGATCTCTCAGCAGGATATACTGAGGTCACCCTGTCTGTGTAGGTGGTGGCCGGGCACTACAATGTGCCTGTCACTGCCCTATGCCCTGTGCAGATGCACCCTGGCCAGGCCACCCTGTCCGGGCTATACCCATGGTACCTTGCTGCTCATTATGCACATTGGCAGCCCAATACTGGCAACATTGCTGGCAGTGTGGGCTGTGGAAGGTGTTTGCAGCCACCACACACTGGATAGACAGACAGCCACCCCCACACCTATGCCAGGATTGTGCTACTATAGAGGTGGTCAGCAGCCATACCCACCACACCAGTCATGGGCATAGTACAGGCATGGATATGGTACACAAGACTGTTGGGGGGTCACTCCCCAGGGTGGTGAACACTGTCAGAGACCAGACCTGCAGCACACACCGCAGACATCAGAATGATTGTTATGGTGGAGCTCAATGAGCAAAATGTGCTTAACGTAGGAATTGATATCTGCCAGTTATCATAGGAAACATTTGATAGCTCTGTACCATATACCCAGGTGTAGGGTGGCATTGCTAAGGTATGCAACTGCTAGTATTGGGAGATACAGGCAGGGCCCAATGTCTTGCCTCTCCAGGAGGCATTGGCCAATGGGGCCTGTGGGTGGGTGTGTGGCCCTGTTGGCTGCTGCTTTACGGCAGAGTTCCCCAACTCCAGTCCTGGTGTTGCAAACACTGTTCGGGTTTTCATGCTGTCCCTCATAAATATGCATGAGCTACATCTGCATACCATGGGGGTGGTGCATAGCTATGCAGCACAGGCATCTTTATTAGAGGCAGCATGAAACCGGAATGGTGTGGGGCCCTCCAGGACTGCATTTGCGGGACTCTGCTTTAGGTAATGTGCCTGTTTCTGGTGTCTGTGTTTGGTGTGGTAAAATATAGGCCATGCGTATGTTCTCTGCAATAAAGGAGTGTCTTTACTATCACTGTTTGGTGGTGGGTAAAACTATGGGGACTGGGTTGGCAGGAGCCCCAGCTGGGATTTGAACCTGTGACCCTCTGGTCTTACAGGCACTGGCTGTGTCTGTTGCACCACACTGTGGCCACAGAGACAGTGCAGTCCCTGGAGTTAGTTAAACCGGCCTGACGAGTCAGGAACCCTGCTCTGCAACAGGTTTACTGTGGCCTCATTTACCTTGTATGCAGACAAAGGTGCACATAAACCTCAGAAAAGACCTCAAAAAAGTGGCACACACCCATAACCAAGCTGGGCAACAATGATATCATTGGGCAACATTACACAACACTCCCAGGACAGCTCCATTACAATGAAATGATCTTTGAAAGGGTCTGCGGAGCGTAGACCCTTCCACACATCATTTATTTTTTGTTTGGTGCTTTCCAGGGAGTGTTGTTCCTTGTTGCCCATTGCTATCACTGTTGCCCAGCTGAATTATGCTTTTTAACATGTTTCTTGTGGTCATTTTTAACGTTTTATGTGAGATTTTGTTCTGTGCACATGTATCACACTGCTCACGTTTTGTGGGTTTACCCGGTTTTTCTGTACATTGCTGACGGAAATGGTTTCTCTTCCCTTTAAATGCCTTTAACGACAAGTTTTCATTCGCGTTGGAATTGAGCTCAGGAATTCAGTGCGTTAGTGTGAGGGGAGCCTCTCCCCGCCCATTGACCCCATCTCTCCGCCCACTCTCCACCTTCTGTGCTGTTTTAACGCGCCGCGGGACTTTACGATCGTTAACTATGCTTAACGCGCGTAGTATTACGTTAACGGTCATTAGCACGTCGGTACGCGCATTATACGGCACTTACGGTCGTTAACATCGTATAACGCGCATTAGTCACGTTTACCGCACTTTAGTAAACATACCCCAAAGTCAGATGAGAAGGAGGCATTGATCATTGAGCAGATAACTGAGATGAAGCCTAGGGATGAATCTGATAGCCACTTAGAGGGAAATGGGTCCAAGGGACCATAAGATAGTTTAATTGAGGAGAGCTTTCTGGTTAAGGAAGATTTATCAATAGATGTAATAGAACTCCAAGTGTGCGATACCAAAGGGGATGGATGAGTAGGAGAAGGAGGAAGGAGGAAAGGGGCTCTGAATGTGTGATATCAATTTTGGTCCTGAAGGTGATAATTAAGCTATCCAGGGATAGACTAGCATGGGTGAGGGAGGTAACGGGCTCTGGAAGATTAGAGTCGAGAAGCAATAGTGAAGAGAGTTTTGAGATCATGAGCAGAGGCTGTGGTCAAAGAGGAGTAATAGTTCTTCTGTGCTGATAGAACCACATTCTTATAGTATTGATGGTGTGTTTTAAAGGTTTGGAGAAGAGCCGGTTCCCTTTTTTTTGCCAGGTGCACTTTGCGGCTCAAAGCTGACGCTTCAAAAGGCGAAGACAAGGGTGAAACCAGGCTTGGGAATGATAAGAGGAAAGTGGACACAGTATAATAGGGGCAATCAATTCCTTGGGTCCCCTGACCTGTTGCTGGCAGTTCTGTGACACACATACACATTCCTTTTGTGAACATTTTAGTTACCTCCCCTATTCAACATCTCTGCCATTTGCCTTACCACTGCATTCCTGCTCCCATGTCTGTCTGACCTTTCGATGCCTTTTCCTGCTTACCTGTGCAGCAGATACCAAGCTCTAAGTCCTCACCACCACAGAACTGGCATGTGTCATCCTCACTATGTCTGTGCACCTCTTAGCCACCCTTCCCCTTAGTGTGCTGTCCATGCCAGCAGTTCACTAGTATGCACAGCCATTGCCAGAGACCTCTATCACACAGGCCTCGTGTACCCATTGCTACAGATGTAGCCACAAGCATACTAAATGCCTTGCCACTCCTACTTCTGCCTCCTTTGCCACTGCAGCAACTGGGGGTAGTGGATTTCGATACTTGTATGTCACAGCATATTCAGAATTTTCCCTGGGAAAAGGAAATACATAGCATGCTAACCGGAGCCAATCTGCATGACCTGCATCCCTTATTATCCCTTTCTGTCCCTCCATGTATCACACAGTGACTAATACTGATCCTTGGCAGCCATTGTGTGTTTGGCCCATGGATCCCATCCTATCTTCAGGTGGGAGGGGGATTATTCCCTGCATACCCCTCCAATCCTGCTCCTACAGTGGCTCTTGTACATTGCTGGCTGCATACCTCTGTGTGGTGATATTTACTACTGTTACTGGGGGTGCATGTTTATTTCTATCTGGCTTGGGATACTGTATAGGCTCCCTCCTAGCGCACAGTGTGGTCTCCATGTGCCTATACCCATGGATGGAACATGATCCAGGCATATACTGCTTCCAGATGCATGAAAGTTGATGTGCCATTTCTGCCTCCCTTGCTTTCCTGCACCCTTAAATTCAATCTGCTATGTTCAGAGAATCTTCTGCCACCTTTCCCCTTACCCACAGAGCTGCTATAATGTGCGTGCTCACTTTGTCTACTACATGACTGCTACAACTAAGACTTTTTTCCTCACTGTTCCCTGTATATTTCTGGCCACTGCCCAATCCGTGCTGTGGATGAGATGGGTGCCCTGTCCCCTTACCTTACATTTGTCCCTTCGTCTGCACTGATCTTTTGTCTGATCCTGTTTGCATTGTGTTTTTGGCACTTACTGAGCAAGAGTTTCACTCAACTGCTGCCAGACCCAATGTGCCTCCTGGTAGGTGGGCCTGTATCCCCTTGGCAGGTGGCACACAGCCTCATTTACAAGGATCAGCCTGCAGAGCCTCCAGGTTGTCACTCTGCTGAAGTTCAGCTGATCCATAGCCATATCTGAGCTCCTCTGTCCAAATGCAGAGCCTCTGTGTGCCAGTGCATTCAAATGTATACGTTACATTGCACATGCATGTCCCATCCCTATTTTTGGAAATTGGCCTTTGCATATCTGTAACTCACTATTTTCCATGCACTGTATGTGTAGTTAATAGTTGTGTGCCTTATGTCGAAATCCTTGGATGTTTGCATGACAATTTCGAACTGAGCCTGCACATTCACAGGCCAGTTTTTGAAATTAACTTTTTTGGTGCATGATCCCCCATGGCTGGGACATCCTTTCTAAAATCCCACTTGACATGCTTGATATTGATGTGATTATATTTAAGGATTTAATTTATTAACACATTTTTTGTTTTGTTCTTTTTGTTTCATTGATCAAGAAGCTATAGTTAGAACAGAAAAGACAGAATAGTTTACAATTGGCAAAGGTGTATGACAAGGCTTCATACTTCCTTATACCTGTTCAATTTATATGCAAATAAATCATCAGAGAAGCAGAATTATATGAAGACCACCAAGATGTAAAATTGGTGGAACACTCATCAATAACCTTTGCTAGTCTGACAATATCATACTACTGGCTAAAAATGAAGATGATTTGAAGTGTCTGCTTATCAAGATCAAAGAACATAGTCTTAAAATAGGCTATACAAATGTGAATAAGACAAAGATCCTGATAACTGATAAAATCAATAATTTCATCCTTGATGGAGAAGAAATAGAAATAGTAGACAACTTTAACCTGCTTGGACCAATAATGAAATGACAAATAGTCAAGAAATCTTGGCAGAGTATCTATGAAGGACCTTGACAAGATTTTCAAGTGCCAAGATGTATCTCTGCATGCAAAGATTTGTCTAAGCCATGGTAATTTCAACAACATCATATGGATGTGAAAATTGGAAAGTGAAGAAAGACAGGAAGAAAACTGATGCCTTCAAGTTATGGTGCTTGCGAAGAATACTGTGTATACCATGGACTGCACAAAAAACAAATCAGTTGGTACTAGAGGAGATCAAATCTATGTTTTCCTTAGTTCACATGACAAGACTTCAACTTTCATACTTTGGACATATCATGTGAAGCGAAAGATCATTAGAGAAAGATATCATGCCTAGCAAGAATGAAGGTCAATGCAAAAGAGGAAGACCAGCAATGCAATGGATTGATACAATAACAAGATTTGGTGTCACTTCGTCCCGGTCAGATAATACCGGCGTCATTTAGTCCCATATTATAACACAAAAGTAATCAGAAAATACTAACACAATACAGGATTTGGTGTCACTTCGTCCCACGTCTCTTTGTCCCGGTCAGATAATACCGGTGTCGTCATCTAGTCCCATATTATAACACAAAAAGTAATCAGAAAACACTAATGAACGGCTAGGGCAGTAGCTTCGCTGAAAAAGAAAAAGAAAAAAGTAAAGGAAGTGATGAGCAGAGCACTCTTTTGTTTGGTACTGGGCTTCCCGAGCCCCTCCCCACATCCAGCTAGCAAAAACCCGGCAAAAAATCCTTCCTGCCACACAAGGAGTCAAAACAGGTTGCACCTAAACAAGAGCCAAACCTAACAAAAAAAAAATTACACCAGAAACCTTACCTAAGCCACGTGGCCACGATCGCTGCTTCCCGGGCTAATAAAAAATGGTGCCAGAACGGCCCTGGCTTTCCTCACAGTGACTGACACGCGGCTTGCCCCGAAAAAGCCAATCACAGTGAAAAAAAACGGACCCCGCGACCCTCAGCACTCAGCCCCTGAAAAACAGAAAGCCTTCAAAAAACTGACCTCTCAGATACTGGGAACCGGACACCTCTGCCGTCACTGTTTCTGCACTCCTACTCTCTCACGCGATCAGCACTGCTTCTTCCACCAGCGCTCCTCACCTGCACAGGAGGGGTTCGGGAGTGGGACCAGACCCAACAGATTGACCGGCCGGCACCTCTTCGGCCCCTGCAATCTGGTCTGTGCAATCTGCCTTTCTTTCACAATCCCAAAGAGGTACACAAGTTCCATGAGACTGGCCCCTGCAATACGGTCTGTGCAATCTGCCTTTCTTTCACATTACTAAAGAGGTACATAAGTTCCATGGGACTAAATGATGCGGGACAAGGTGACAAGGGACTAAATGACGTGGGACGAAGTGACGTGGAACAAATAACAACTATGGATGTCACTCTAACAACAATTAGCTTCCTAACTGAAGACTGAATACAGTTTAGGCCAACTACCCACAGGATCGCCATGAGTCAGCAACTCAATGGCATGCAACAACAATAGTGAGTGATCATCAGGCATGCAGCGATCACTTGGTAGTGAGCTTTAGTATCAGGATACGGGTGGGAATGGTTCGTTCAAAAGTAAGGGTTCTAAACTTCAGGAAAACTAACTGCAGAGATGGAGGAATAACTCAAGAAGTCAGCTAGATGAGAACATCTGAGGAGGTAGAAGAATAGTGGGGTAAACTAAAAGAAGATATTTTAATAGCAACAAACCTTTTTCTTAAGAAAGTAAATAAAAGTAAGATGAAAAGGAGGTCACTATGATCAAGGCTAGCCCGTCCACTGGGCAAGTTAGGCGGCCTGGGTGGGTGGCGGCAGCAGCATAGATGAGCGGTGGCAGCAGCAGCACACATCAGCGGCCACACTGCCTCCCCCAGCTGCCGTTGATTCCGTGGGGGGAGGTGGGCAGTGGCAGTATTTTGAAAAGCGGCGATGCCTGCCTCTCCCTCCCATGATGGAATTGGCGGCAGCTGGGGGAGGAGGTGACGATGGTGATAGCTGGAGTGGGGTGGCGTCAGATGGGAAGGGCAGCGAGTCCAGGGTTTCTGCTAGGGCATCAGAAATCCTTGGGCCGGCACTGACTATGGTTTTCAATAGAAGTAGCTGTAAAGACAAAGAAAAAGAGGTTAACCTTCACAAAAAGATCACAGAAAGAGATAGAGAAAAAAACAATATCTAGAAAAGCTAATGTAAGTTTGTAAATTAATCAGGAAAGCAAAGATGCAAATTGAAGAAGAAACAGCCAGTACAGTAAAACATGGGGATGACAGTTTTTTTTAGGAGTGTTCATCATAGGAGGAAGTGAGATCTTTGTGAGACTCAAGAGTGAAGAAGAGGAATATGTAGAGGCTGATGAAGATAAAGCAGAACTGCTTAACAAATATTTCTGATCTGTATTTGCAGATAAAGAGCTGGTAATGGGACCCTAGAAAACAAACATAAATAGGAATGGAACTGAGATAGACCTCAAATGATTTCCAGAAGATTGTGTTCATGAGAAGATATCTAAACTAAATGTGGACAAAGTGATGGGGCTGGATGAGATTCATTTGAGTGTGTTAAAGGATCTTAGGGATGATCTGAAAGCTCTATTATCTGATCTTTTTCAATGCTTCTTCAGAATTGGGAAGGATACCAGAAGAGTGAAGATGGGCGAATGTAGTTCCTATCCACAAAAAGTGGAAGTGAGAGGTTGGGAAATATGGGTAGGCTAGTCTGACCTCTGTGGTAAGTAGATTAATGGAAACACTGCTAAAGCAGATGATGATGAGGCTTATGGCATCCAAGGACTTACAGGATCTGAGACAGCATGGCTTTGCTAGTTGTAGGTTTTGCCAGATAAATATGATTTCTTTGGTTGCCCAAAGAATTAGATTGGGGGAGAGTGCTAGATGTGATACAGATTTTTGCAATACCTTTGGCAGTGTTCCACATCAGCAGCTTATAAATAAACTGAGTGTCCTTGGGTTGGACTCTAAAATGACTGACTGGATAAGAAACTGGTTGAGTGTGAGATGACAAAGGATAGTAGTATATGGAGTTTACTCTGAAGATAGATCTGAGTAGTATAATGGGTACACTACTTGTCAAACTGATTGACAGGTGAGATAAGGATGGCATGAGCCAATCAGCGTTCACTTCCGGTGTATGTCCCACCTTAGGCCACGCCTCCTCCCATAGAAGCGAATGGTGAGTTAGCCACGCCCACTCCCACCCCCAAACTGTTGACAGGTGCCAATCAGCGTCCACTTCCGGTGCATGTCCTGCCTTAGGCCACGCCCCCTCCCATAGAAGTGAATGGTGGGTTAGCCCTGCCCACTCCTGCCCCCAGGCATGGCCACCACCCCCACTTGACATGTCTCCACCCCGCCCAAGGATGACATCATCCAATCAGCATCCACTTCCGGGTTTGTGCCACACCCACGTCCCGCCCCACAATATGACATTAGCCAATCAGCACCCACTTCCGGGTTTGTGCCCCACCCACAGCCTCCCACCCTCAACCACACCCCTGCCTACATTATCGGAAATGACATCACCGGAAATAGGGCATCATCAGAAATGGACTGTCCCTTTTTGCTGACATCACCGGAAACAGGGTGACATCAGAAAAGGGCCGTATCCTTTTCCGATGACCTCAGCGGAAGCAGAGTGACTGACTCCGGAAATGTGTTTTGCTTCTGGTTAATGTTTACATCTGCAAAAAGCAGGAACCCTGGAAAACAAAAAATGCTTTTCTCTCTCCCACTGCCCCAGTTCTTTTTTCTCACAAAAGATTCTTAGCAAGCACAGCACAGCACAGGGGCTTTTCACAGAGGCACAGACAGGATAGAAGCTTTTCTTTACAAATGTTAAACCTCAATTAACACATCTTTTGTTAGAGAAACCAGTGCTGTCCATGTGATAGAATTTTGCTTTTAAGACCTCATGGTTAGAGAGAAATATTCCGGCAAACACAGTGTAAGTTCAGACTGAAATTCAGAGAGAGAGAGACCTGAGTTCAAATCCCCCTAATACAGCTTTTTTTTTTTTGAGAGAGAGAGAGAGAGCTGAGTTCAAACACAGCCACAGCTATTTTTTATTGGCTTTGAAAAAAACAATTCTGAGAGACAAGTCTGAACATGCCTCTCTAGGGTATGGTAACACATGATTGGTTGAAACAAGAGGTCTGTTCTGAGCATGCTCCAGGTGTTCTGAGCATGCTCCTGGTATAAGGGCTTTGTGTCCTGTGTGTAAGGGGAACATTTTAACACAGAGATTCAAAAAGAAAAAATGGCTCTTTTTGGAACACCAAGCAGAATTTACAGCAGGGCACACAACATTAATTACTAATACCCTTCTGAAGATGTTGGCAAAATAAAAAGAACAGTCAAAGCACGGCAATCATGAAGGAAACCTTATTGAGGAGCATTTACTATAACCCTAAAGCAACAGGGAGCTTTGGGGGCATAAATCCTCTACTTCAAGCTGCTAAAAAGCAGGATAAAACAGTCAACAGAAACGATGTAGTTAGATGGGCTACCGGACAAGATGCTTATACTTTACACAGACCTGCTAGGGTCCGTTTTAAAAGAAACAAGACGATCATGTCAGATGTGGATGCGCAATGGCAGGCTGATTTAGTTGATATGGCAGCCTTGTCCCATTATAACAATGGCTACAAATACATATTAACAGTGGTAGACATCCTTTCAAAATATGCATGGGCTGCAAGTTTAAAATCGAAAACCGGTCATGAAGTTGCTAAAGCCTTTGAAAAAATATTTAATCTAGGTCGTATACCTGAAAAAATACAGACAGACAAGGGTAAAGATTTTTTAAATAGGTCCCTGAAGAATTTATTAAAACAAAGAGGGGTTCATCATTTTGTAACCAATAACGATGTTAAAGCAGCGGTGGTAGAAAGGTTTAACAGGACTTTGAAATCCAAAATTTGGCGTTATTTTACTACACACAACACCTTTAGGTACCAAGATGTATTGCAGGCTTTTGTGCACAGTTATAATCATAGTTTTCACAGAACAATAAAGATGAGGCCTGTAGATGTGACACACACAAATTCTCTGCAGATCTGGAAAACAGTCTACGGTGATAGCATCAAGCGTAAGCACACCAAGAATCCCTTAAAGAAAGGAGATCATGTAAGACTTTCAAAAACTAAAGGAAGATTTGAAAAAGGTTACGAGCAAACGTGGACTGATGAGGTATTTATAATAACGGACATTTTAAACAGGGGCCAGAAAGCAACATACAAGATACAGGATTATGAGGGTGAAGCCATACAAGGTTCTTTTTATCCTGAAGAATTGCTAAAAGTCACTTCGCAACAGGACAGAATATACCGAATCGAAAAGGTTCTAAAGGTAAAAGGATGTGGCAGGAACAGATTCTACCTCGTGAAATGGAGGGGATGGCCTGTTAAATTTAACAGTTGGGTTAAAGCATCAGAGATTCAAGACATCTGGTTTCTTTCTTTCTTTTGAAGCAGCATTAAAATAAAATTTAAAATGAATGATGGTGGCTTTTATATCACACTGCCTAGCAATGCCTCAGCAGGTGTGTTTTCCCAAAATACCAGCTCTAATTTTACCATACAACTAGCAAGGCCTTTGGACTTACAAGGACAGTGGAAAGTAGGGCTCATGGAAATACAATACCCCAACACCTGGGAGAATATTAAGGAAGACTATAAGTATGTTGTTGCTTCCGCAGCAGGAAATATACAGCACTTTATAGTCAGGAAAGGACATTACGCGACCATGCAGAGTTTAGTGGAATCCATGAATCAGGACATTAGCAACATCTATACATCGGCGGCACCACTAATCATTTATGAGCCCCATGTGCGAAGAATCCGAATAAAATCGGAAGATAGGTCTACTATTTATGCGTATGGTGATTTGGCAACCATTTTGGGAATAGAAGCTTACGTTAATACACAGCGTTCCCATTTCCAGAGGATATCACGGCCGGTCTTAATACCCTCTACCTGTACACAGATATTGTAGAGCACCAGTTAGTAGGTGACCATTTTGTGCCACTGCTGCGCTGTGTTCCAACTAAGGGGGTTAGTGATGAGTTTATCACGTTAACTTATGATAAGCCGCACTATGTCCCTGTGAACAAACAGCATATTGATACCATCACATTTGAAATAAAGACGGATCAGGACAGGCACGTCTCATTTCGTTACGGGAAGGTGATCCTTAAGCTTCATCTGCGACCCCGGAGGGTGACTGTTTTTTAAAATGGTTGTGGCTAAAGACTACGGAGACCCCAAAGCATACAGGCATTATTATACAACACAAGCCGGCTATGTGCTTTCAGGATATCATGGAGTGCCGGTCATGTACGGGGACGGTGTAGGCGGTGTTTTTCGCAGCCTCTTTAGAAAAGCTATGCCATTTTTGAGAAGGGGTTTTGAAATTATTAAACCACACGTGAAAGGCGCCGCAAAAAACATAGCCAAGAATGTCATGAGTCATGTCACAACGGCTGTTCTAAATAAAATGAACCAGGCTACAGAACAGGCAGGATCAGGACTGGCTGTGATTAGAAGAGCTGTTAAAAGAAAGAGAACCGAGTCTCGGGAGTTACCGCAAGGACCGCCCAAGCCTTTTAAAAGAAAGAAACCTGTGGGTGACAGGTCTCAGAAGCTTAACTACTGGTCTAAGAAGAGAAGCGCTAGCTATAGGCAGTGAGATATATTCTAAAAAGCACCATGGCTTTTGTATACCACGGCTCTGAAGAGTGTGTTAAATCGCAACTGGACCTGTTTCAACTAGCACCGACCCAAACAAGTATCGAAAAAAGTATTTATGTGGAAGTTCCGCCATTATCGGCTTTGTCGGAAACAGCCCCTTTGGACTTCTATATCGCAGGTCATGGTGAAGACTACATTGATTTAAATAGTACACTATTGCACCTGACCTGTAAAATTGTGGCAGAAGATGGCTCGAACATCGACCCGGCAGCCAAAGTAGCGCTGGTGAACTACCCAATCGCAGCTCTGTTTAGCCAGCTGGATGTTACCCTGGGTGACCAACTCATTAGCCAGAGCAACAACTGCTACCCCTACAGAGCCCTCATAGAGCTGCTTCTCAATTATGGCGAAGGATCCCTCAAATCACAGTTTACAAGCGGGCTGTTTTATAAAGACACAGCCGGTCAGCATGAGGTGAGAGAGATAGGATCTCGCAACGTCGGCTTTACTGAAAGAGCCCAATTTATGGTCTCTAGCCACAAGGTAGAGCTTTTGGGGCATTTACATAGTGATCTATTTTTTCAAGAAAAGCTATTGATTAATGGTGTGGATCTCAAAATCAAATTGACCCGCAACAAAAACTCTTTCTGTTTAATGAGCGGAGATGCCGAAGAAAGTTATAAAATCCTTATCCTAAACGCTGCGCTCTTTGTAAAGACAGTTAAAGTTTCCCCCGGAGTGCGCCTGGGACATGCGGAAGCTCTGCTGAAAGCTAATGTCAAGTATGCTATTGACCATGTGGGGCTGAAGGTGTTTAGCATACCAGCCGGTGCCCGTGTGACTAACCAGGAAAATCTCTTTTTGGGGCAGCTACCAAAACTCATTGTGCTGGGATTTGTGGATAATGATGCTTTCAGCGGTAATTATGCTAAAACCCCCTTTAATTTTAAACATTATGATATTAATTTTGCCGCTCTATATGTGGATGGTGAAAAAGTACTCGGGAAACCTCTTCAACCTGATTTCAAAACGGATGTTGTGTAAGAGAATATATGCAACTGATACAAGCAAGTGGCAAACATCTGAAAGATACAGCATTGCTGATTGACCGTCAGGAGTTTTACAAAGGTTATACCCTGTTGGCGTTTGACCTTTCACTGGATCAGGAGTGTGCAGACCATTACTCACTGATTAAAACTGGTAAACTGCAGGTTGAAATACGTTTTGCCAGTGCCTTACCCCATACAGTTAACATGATTGTTTATGGGGTTTTTGACAATGTGATAGAAATTAATCATAGAAGGAATGTTCTTTTTGATCATTTGTGAAAATGAACACCCTGCAGATCTTCCGTATTTTAAAGAAGGACTCCTGTGTTGCAGATTTCTTTTTAGATGTGCTACCCAGCGACTGGTTAGCGGATGTACAAATATCAAGGAAGCCCGTGTGTTTGGTGGTAAATACACACCCTCATAACCTACCTGGAGAACACTGGTTAGCCATCTATATATGTTGAGATGGAACAGGGGAATTTTTTTATTCTTATGGACAACCACCTGATAGCTTATTCTTTCCTACCAGCATTATGAGCTTTTTCAACAAGCATTGTAAAACTGTTTTATACCACAACAGACAATTACAGCACCCAATGTCTACGGCTTGTGGATATCACTGTGTATTTTTCTTGCACCACCGCTGTAAAGGGGTGCCTTTTGAAAATATTTTAGAAATGTATTCTGAAGATTTAATGCAAAATGATGATATGGTGTTACATTTTGTAAAACGCAACAAACAAACTTTGTGTAGAGGTTTGGCCGCTCCGGTGGAGGAGTGGCCGCCATTCTGCACCCTGCTCTCTCCTTCAAACAAGTCTTCTCCCCACTGCTTCACTACCCAGAAGCTCTGCTTCTCCACCTCCATTCATCTCCCCCATTCTATGTCCTTCTTGTCTACTCCCCACCAGCCTTGCGCTCCGATCTTTGGGACTCCTTAATTCTTACTATCTCCAACCTGACCCTCGCCTTCCCTCAGATGCTTATCGCCGGAGACTTCAACTTGCATCTTGATTCTCCTGCCTCCTCTAGGGATCACACCTTCGTCTCTCTTCTAGACGATCTCTCCCTCTTTCAACATTTCTCCTTCCCTACTCACATAGCCGGTCACACTCTTGACCTTTTCCTTACCCCCTCCTCTTCCCCCTTACGTCTCTCTGATCTGTCCTCTCTCCCTCTTCCTTGGTCAGATCACCAATGTCTACTCTTCTCTTGTTTTCTCCCCGAAAATTTCTCTCACCCACCCACTCCGGTACCCTCATCCTCTCAGCGTCTCTCTCGCCGCATCACCCCTTCTAGTATTCAGCAATTTCCCTCTGCACCTCATCTTCTCCCAGCCGACTTTCCCTCTCGCTCCCCTGATTCCCAGGCTACCCTCTGGTTCTCCACTCTTTCCGATGCACTCAATGATCTGGCTCCCCTCCAGCCCTGTCCCCCAAAGCGTCGCCCCTCACAACCTTGGTATCATCCTGGACTTAGACTGCTCTGCTCTCAGCTCCGCAGAGCCGAACGCCTATGGCGCAAGGCACCCTCTCCAACCACTCTCTCATCGTTTAAGGCTCATCACTCCCACTACCGCTCTCAGGTACACTTAGCCAAAAGAAACTATTTCTCTACTGCCATCTCAAATGCTCCCAATCAGACCCGACACCTCTATAATACACTTCACTCCCTCACCTCCCTTCTCCCCTCTACTTCTGCCTCCTCTGCCCACCTATCTCCCCCTCCTTCACTTCTTGCCACATTCTTTAGCGATAAGATCTCCAACCTTAGGGCCTCCCTTCCCTCCTGCCCTTCACCCATCCTTCCTCCCCCTCCCGTCATATCTCCTCCTCCGTCCCCTGGCCCTTCTCACACCTGGTCTTCTTTTTCCCTAATAACCTCTGCTGAACTTCACCAACTTATCTCCTCTTCTAATAAAACCTTCTGCTCCCTCGACCCCATCCCTTCCTCTTGGTTGCTAAATCCATCACTGGCACTTTTCCCCCCTCTCCTTTCTATGCTTAACTCTAGCCTCTCCTCTGGTGTCTTTCCCCACTCCT
This sequence comes from Ichthyophis bannanicus, assembly GCA_033557465.1. Taxonomy (NCBI): domain Eukaryota; kingdom Metazoa; phylum Chordata; class Amphibia; order Gymnophiona; family Ichthyophiidae; genus Ichthyophis; species Ichthyophis bannanicus. Next base: position 1,428,283,062 of record CM066031.1, read on the forward strand.
GGAAGCATGCTCTAATTCGCCCCCTTCTCAAAAAGCCTTCCCTCGACCCCATGATTCCCTCCCACTATCGCCCAGTATCCAACCTCCCCTTCATTTCCAAACTTTTAGAAAAATTTGTATTTGCCCAACTCTCTCACCACTTAGACGATGTCAACTTCCTTCACCCATGGCAATCGGGCTTCCGTCAGGGTCACAGTGTGGAAACTATCCTTCTCACTTTCACCAACGCCCTACACATTGCTCATGATCGTGGTGATATCTCGGTGGCGGTAGCCCTTGACCTGTCTGCCGCCTTTGATCTTGTTGACCACTCCCTCCTTCTTCTCCGTCTCCGAGAGGTGGGTCTTCGCAGCACTGTGCTTCATTGGTTTCACTCTTTCCTGTCCTCACGGTCCTGCTCAGTCCTTTCTTCCTCCCCTTCCGTCCCTGCCTCAGATCCCCTTCCTCTGATATGTGGTGTCCCCCAGGGCTCTGTACTTGCACCTCTTCTTTTTAATCTTTTTCTAGCCCCCCTCACTCTTCAGATTCAGCAAACTGGGATCAGCGCCTTTTATTATGCTGATGATATCGTTCTCCTTCACCACACCTCCCCCTCTCACCCTGATCTCTCCCCGCTTAATTCCTGTCTTTCCACCTTTTCTGGTTGGTTGTCACAAAACTGTCTTCACCTTAACCTCACGAAGACTATCGCTATCTGGTTTTCCCGTGGCGGTCTCTCTCCTTCTCTAGCCCCATCTTTCTCGGGTTCCCCCATTCCATTGCTCTCTTCTTTCCATTACCTTGGTGTTTTCTTTGACTCAAACTTATCTTTTCACGATCACATCTCCCACGTCACTAAGACCTCCTTCTTTTTCTTGCGCCAGATTTGTGCTATTTGCCCTTTCCTCACCCCTCCTGCACTCGCTACATTACTTCTATCTCTGGTCATGTCCCGTGTTGACTTTGCTAATTCTCTTTTTCTTGGTCTTCTGAAATCTCAACTTCACCGACTTCAACGTATCCAATACACTGCTGCCCGCATTTCCACTCACTCCTCTGCTCGCGATCACGTCTCACCCCTCCTTTCCCATCTCCACTGGTTGCCTCTACCTTTTCGTTCCCAATATAAACTGCTTATGCTGGTACATCGGGCCTTTCATACCAACACTTCACAATATCTGGCAGACCTTATCACTTATCACACCCCCAGGCACACACCTCGCTCATTTCACCTTAACCGTCTCACTCTCCCTTCCCCCTCTCTTGCACACCTTCAGTCCACCCGCTCCTCAGCCTTCTTTTTCGCAGCCCCCGCCCTCTGGAACTCTCTTCCCCCCTCCCTCCGGCTTGAGCCCCACTATCCCACTTTTAAATGTAATCTGAAAACCCACCTCTTTTCCCTCACCTTTGACCTTCCTTCCCCTTTTGTGTAAGCTCTTTCTATTGAGTTTTGTGCTGTGCTCTTTCCTCCTCCCACTTTCCTATTTTGAGATTGTAATTTCCTTTTCCTCTTTTCTGGCCTATTGTTTCCTGATTGTTTTTATATTGTAAACCGCTCTGGTCCTCCTGAAGGGCGGTATATCAAGTTTAATAAACATAAACATAAACATAAACATAGAAATCCGTTTCATAATCAGCAAGTGTGTGTTTCCTATCGTGAATGTTTTGATGCTTCTAAATAAAAAGTAACCCCTCGAAGGAGGTTTTTTGAAAAGAAACCACTGTCTAGTCTTTTTTTGTTGTTGTTTTAAAACATTTTATTGAAAATACATTTTTACACACTCAACCACCGGTGGCCATGGCATAATTTATGTTTTTTGTGTGGGAGTAGCTCTTTGCTCTTTATCGGACGCGTGTACATTTTAGTAGCCTTCACAGATGGGTTCTCTTTGAGGCGTGCCAGTACATCTCTGTTGGCTGCATTACCCATTACCGTAGAGGGCATATTTAATTTGGCTAGGGTTTGCATGAACTCCTCCCAACCCCTGGGTATTCTTCGTTGTGCAAGAGCTTGGGGCTGCGTAGCCCCACGAACGAGGTTGAGTAGGTTAGAGCCATTGATGGGGTTTCCCCGGTATACAAATGTTCCATTTCCCTCCCAGGATGCCACATCCTTGTTTTTTAACAGTTTATTAAGCAGCAACTCAGCATTTTCCCTATAGCGCATATTGATGCTGTTTAACACTTCTTGTATTATAGGGTCTGGTGGTATAATATTTTCTAGAGATGCTGCCATTGATGTTTCATCTTGTGCCTGTAGATACAAGTTTATTTTTTCTTTTTCCATATCCCTCTGTCTGTTAAGCATGAGATAGCGCTGTAGCACTTCTGAGTAACATTTTGCCTTTTCGTGCTCAGACATACCGATGCTTTGCAGGATGTTTTTCATTTCTTCATCTAACTGGCGGGTTTCTCAAGCGCTCAAGTTGTTGACTAGGGACTATGTACATTTTTTCAGCGTGCTGCATTAGAGGTTTGTCAGAAGTCCCGTTATCAACGGTAATGCAAAACTTAACAGGGGACCGATAAATCTGCCCGACTGTCTCACCAATTGCTTCTTTTTTTTAATGGGTAGTCTTTTATCGCACAGACTCTTTATGGCATGACACTTCCCTTTTAAAACCTTTATTTGTTGTTGTGAAAGAGGAATGTTACCTTTTAGGGTGTTGAGAGCGATTTCAACTATAGCTGCTACCAAATCATTAGAAGCTGTATTCAGGATAGCTCTTCTGTGCTGCAGAGAGGCTTGAACCAAAAGTTTTAAAAGGGGCAGGTTTCTCTTTACACGGCGAGACATGTTGTCTGAGACACACAAGCATGTATGAAGGGGCTGGTTACATATTCATTTCTTTTTATGTGTGATTTGTGGTTTTTCACAGTATACCGTGGTCCAATCTGGCGGGAAGATATCCGTCCTCAATCTGTAAGCCTCAGGCGTTGTGTTATTTAAATCCACAATGAGATAACCAAACGGCTTTCTGGTTGCATCCTCGAAGACTTCTAAAAAGAATTTTGATTTTCCAGGATACATCTGCCTGGCTAGAATGGCAATCTGTAACTTATCTCTAGGATTCTTAAAGAGCACCATGTATTTGGTATTTAAAGTTATAGTTCGGCTTGCTTTGCCTTGGCAGAAAACATTTTGAACAATATATATGATGCTCAGGTTTCTGTGGTGCACATACTTGGTAAAGGCTTTCTCTATTTCATCACTTTTACAGGCAGAATCCATTAGATCATCAACAACAACCAAGTTTACTTTATTGGCTTGAAACATTTGTTCATCATTAAAAGTATCAGGCAAAGTGTCCATAAATGTAATAAAATGATATTTATTTAACAGTTCTTTATACAAAGGTTGCCAGCAACTGTAACACCACACAATATTGTTAGGCATGACAGTCAATACACGACCAGCGTGTTCTAACATCTTTTTAACAAAAAAGCTCTTGCCTGAATTGGACAGCCCCGCTAAAATACAAGAAAAAGGATGTGACCAGCGCACATCCACCACGCTAGTATCCATAGGGTAATGTGCTAAAGCCATCCTCCAACTTCACCCTGTTGTCATACATAACCTTTTGTGTTTTTTTAATCACACCAGTCTCTATTGTCCAACCTTTTTTGTTTCTTATAATAACCAGGTTGCTGTACTCCTATCTTTTTCTGGGATAAATCTGCTGCCCCAGGCTTGAAGTCCAAAACTAGATCTTTCAAACTAGTGAAATTGATTTTCTGGCAGTTTTCTACGTTTAACGTAATCCCTTTTACATTCATACAGGTCTTCCCACTTGACAGCTTGTAGCCGTATGTTTTAGGCCCCACTGATACAGACTCTGTGATATGTTCATCTGAGGGTATCTCGCTTGTGAGCTCACCTAAATAATCACCCAAAGATGGGTTCCAATCACCCTCTCGACTTAGAAATATCACAGAATCTGTATCATGGTACAGACAGCGCTCTTGCAAACTATCTAAAAGGTTGTACAACTCCAGGCGTGCATAAGCCGTTGTAAAACAGGCAATGAAAACGTTGGTGCTACCCGACAATATACACCGGTCTTTTGAGTGCCTCCAAGACACACAGGCTGTTTCATCATCAATAAAATCGCATGATGAAACCTCAAATTCAGGAGAAAACTGATATTTAAAGAGATCATCAGGTTCTCTCACAATGCTTGTGGTAGGCAGGTTTGTTCTTTGACCAAATTTACCCCACAGGGAATTTAAGAAAAGTTTTGCTATTTGACGCTTAGCAGGGTTTACTTTAATCTGGTCTGCATGCAAACACACCCCCTCTTTTCTAAAGAAATCAGCTATGTACACATTTTGTTTTTCAGTATCATTGCACCATTGAGGGTAGCCAGAAGCCTCTTGTTTTTGACGGAGGTGCATTTTGATGTATTCGGAAAAGAGATTATCAGATTTTTGCTCGAAATGCCAGATTTTATAGATTTCAACAACCACATACCCTTTTGCAATGGTTAAATTCATCTCCACCGTACACCAAGTCCCCACAAGAGCTCTCTCCTCATCTGTGTGGGCACACATTTCCTGTTGCCGTGTGTCAGCACACGTGTGACACAGCGGAAACATAAGCTTACCGCCCAACCGTAGGTGTAACACCGGGAAAAAGAGGTTTTGTGGGGGATATACTTTTGCTTTTATAAAACCAAAGTACTTTGTAGGGGGACCAAATTTGTCATAAATGATTTTTGGATGGCCTATTGGATATTCCTTTGTTTTATTGACAAAAGGGTATAGGCTGGTAAAATCATAGTAGTGTATTTTTTCCCCAGGTCTTGTTTTGTGGTACAGACAAATGGCATTTGTTCTACCCCCAAAAAGGGCTTCTCGTGGAATCAAGGTTGCGGTAATGCGGAGTCAGCCAGGAAATCTGCACAACCCCCGTCATTTTCTTTTACCATCTGCTTCCACTCGTGCTCCCATAGACTTATGACCTTGAACCCACGGCTTTCCAGGAATGCAGTTTTTAGCTGTGTTTTGTAATAAAGAAAACCATAGGTCGTGGCTGCTATAGGATTCTGGTCTTTATTGTTATAACAGCTCGGACAGCCGTGGTGAAAACAACCATTAAATTCAAAAGCTGTTTCTACCCCACCGATCACGGCATAGCCATCAAGAAAATAAGACCCCACCTTTTTTTCGCCACCTTTCAGAGCATGTGTGATCTGTATATTTTCTTTGGCCTCTACATACATCAGCCATTGAATAGATGGGGATGAATATCTCTTTGTCTGCCGGTGATAGTTATCTGGTGGAATGAGTGTCACAGTCTTGGGTTCTAAAAACATTAATCTGAACATAGCCATACATACAGATGCAAGGGTTATATATTGGAAAGGGTCTAAACACCTTGTTTGAATTTCTGAGATGTCACCATGCTCTACAAACACTTCTTTCTCTGTCATTTTCATGATTTCAGCTCGGTAGAGAACACAGGCCTGCTGCAAAATAGATGCATCCTGCTGACAGTAATAAGCCAACTCTTTTTGCAAATTAAAAGTTTTATGCTGATTGTCTTTGTACCATTGTAAATATTCCTCTTTTTCTTCAGGCAACATGTTACTCACACCATAATGTTCAACACCCGGCTTGGGGCCCACATAATTTTGATTTTCCAGCGTATTAAAAAAGTACGGAAAGTACCCCTTGCTGCCTGTAAAACCCATGGCTTGTGGAAGTTTGCTAAGTTTCATAGACAGGAAATTTAGAGAGTCTATAAAACGGATAGTCAAAGGTTCAACGGTAATTTGTAAAAGTTTAGCACCTTGAACCAGCAGCCCTGTGTCCATCATTTCCTTAAACAGTTGTTTAAGAACAAAATATCCGTCATAACCTTTGGAATTATGGGTTATGAAGGTGTAGCCTTAAAATTTTTGTCACAAAAAATCTGTATAAAGGCAGAAATACATTCGAGACCCTTGAATTCCCAGTTTCTTTCATCATTTAAGTCCGTCGCATATATGTAATTAGGGACATGCCAGCCTGTTTCTTGCATACATTCACAATCATAAAAATATACTTTTCAGATGTTTCAGTTTTACCAATAGGGGTCATAAAACATAAGTGGACGCCATCCCCGGTTAGGGGCTAACGACATAGTTTACAATGCCGGCCCTTGCACTTATGTTTCTTGTCCACATAAGACTCACATTTCTGGCACAGTATCTTAGATAAATACGCCACTTCTTTTTTCAGAGCCAGATATGCGTGTCTATCTAAACACTCTTTAGAACGACAAAAGAGTTTGCAATTAGGGCATCTCTGTTGTATACCAACATTATTCGCACACGTTAGTGGCAAACAAAGACGGCACCATAATGTGCAATTATGATCATGACTGTACGGTTTCTGACAGTAACTACAGAAGTTGCGCTCCCATAGAATTTTTGACATCGGTTATACCATAGAAATGGTCATCGTGTAGCAACAAGAACACAGTCTTAGGGAACACAGGTCTGTCTGATGTCTTAAAACAAACCCATGAATTTGTGTAAAACACAACGCGTATGTTTATCTTTAAATGCTGTTCAAATATTGCTACATCATCGAGCATGACTTTTCTATGTACCGGCCATCCCAATTCATTATGTAGTATTTTAGCACTTTCTAACAATTCGACATCTGTCATTTTTACCTGTGACATGAGGGCTGTGAGGCTACCTGCAAAACACAGGTTATTATCAGTGTTGTTCAAGTCTATCAAATACATCCTTTTCTTATGAATAATATGGCTAAATGGTATAGTCTTTAAGACCCTACGATCTCCCCCACCCCGATTTCTTATGACAAGTACAACAACACGGAATATATCACAAACCTGGATTTCTCTGTGACTCTGAAGGAGTTTAGCAATCTGATTTAAGAAATCGTCAGCGTCTAATCATGCTTCTGGGTTTAACTTTCCAGAATACAAGGAATTGTGAAAAAGAGATGAGTGTAGATGCACCTGTACATAATCACCGGGTGAAACCCTACTGCTAACCTCATCCAAAATATGTTGAATACCTTGCCGAATGGCGAATTGAGCCTCAGATAATGATATTACCCTGTCAAAATTAATAAACCAGAATTCCTCTGAATAAATTACACCAATAAACTTGTCCAATTTACGATCCCACCTTTTCACAAACTGAACATAGCTAACTGGTTCTGATTCTTCAGCGGGGCCTAATGCAAGATTATTTGCCCTGTCCTCTGAAACACTGTGATCAAAGACATGGCTTTCACCACGCCCGCCGTATTCTGTACCAGCATGTGTAGATTCACCGTCAGAAAAACTTTCGCTATGTGATCTTTTCCTGTTAGACTTCTCTCCCATAGCCGCTGGTTTTCTAACATTTTCTCGGTCTGAAAAAGAAAACGTAGGGGCTAATACTTTTTTTTTTTTTTTTTTTTACAGCGACCTTAAAATCTAGGTGCTGGATAAAACCAGAATACTCACTATTCTGCTTATCTTTTGGTTTTCGGTATGGAGCTGTTTGCTCTTCTGTACCGGCATGTATAGATTCACCGTCAGAAAAACTTTCGCTGTGTGATCTTTTCCTGTTAGACTTCTCCCCCATAGCCGCTGTTTTTCTAACATTTTCTCGGTCTGAATAAGAAAACGTAGGGGCTAATACATTTACAGAGACCTTAAAATCTATGGGGTATGTTTACTAAAATGCGTTAGTGCGATTCGTGTTAGGAGCCGCGGTAGAGACAGAAACCCCAAATAAGGACATGGGCGGTACATCGTTTCCGAGAATGCACATTACAAGGCGCCATAAATGAACGAGTGCTACAGGGCACGTTACCGCGCGTTAATCTTAAGAAGGTGCGCAGGCATACAAGCACAGCAACAGAGCTGTAGCACAATGGTTACAAAACTGACTGATGGTACAGGGGTCATGGGTTCAAGTCCCCAGTGGGCCTAATGTATAAGGTTGGCTGAGGCAGCGCCCTTTATATTTAAGTAGCGAATGCTGAGTCATGTGACGTGTATTTTAATTAGTGCTGCCAGCAAACACACCCTCACGGTGGCATAACCTAAGGTGCCGCATAAGGCACCCCATAACGCACTCCATAGGGCACATTATAAAGTGTACTGTCCACCAATGCACCCTATAATGTCCCCTATAGGACACCTTATAAAGATGTGAACAAAGACCTGGCTGGCTGCAGGACTGCACGTCACCACACAAACTGTCTGCTGTGGGTACCAGGATAGGGGTAACCCACCCGTACCCATGATGCACCTCACATGCAAATCAGCAGTCGAGAGATGGGCACAAGATCGGGTATGCACCCCCACAGCACCTCGGCCTTGTAGGGGGAACAGATCGTATGTGGCACTGCCACAGAGTAGCCACAGACAATCACATTGTGCGGGTACAGTGCCCACACTGAGGTTGAGGTGGGGTGCCCAGCACCAGGTCCACAGCACCTTTCATGGCTGAAATATGCCATGCTGCAGGTCCCCATCAGTGTGTGATAGGAAGTTCAGTTAGAGACACCTAGGATACATCTGTGTCCTGCTGTATGTCTCTGTCATGTCTAGTCCCTATGGGCAATGCTGCACCCAGAATAGTGCATAACCTGTGTCGGTGCCATCGTTACCTGCTGTAGGTGAAGAGGGAGGGGGGGGAGTGTATGGACCCATAGGCAGATTATGTACCACCACACAACCCACCCTCTGGGGCTCAGGGTGGGAAACAGGATCACCCACCAATAGATCCACAGTCTATCTCCCTGCAATTGCAGCAGTAGGGGGGACCAGCAACTCCAGTCCTGCTGGGGAATAGACAGAATAGTACACATCCATAATGCAATAGCAGACAGATGGCAGGCCTGGAAATGCTCAGCTGCCCCCCACCATTATCTGACATTCTCCAGCAGCAAGCCTCCAGCCGCTGCATCCTGCAAGGTGTTCCAGCAAGACACATACTAGCTGCAGACAGTCCGCCAGCTAGTCCATAGTGCCCTATGCCGTGTGCAGATGCATCCAGGCCAGGCAACCCTATACAGGCTATTCCCACGGTACCTTGCTCCTCATTATGCACATTGGCAGGCCAATACTGGCAAAAGTGCTAGCAGTGTGGGCTGTGGAGGGTGTTGGCAGCCACCACACACTGGATAGACAGACACACACTCCCCACACCTATGCCAGCATTGTGCAACTATAGAGGTGTTGGGCAGCCCAGGCCACCACACAAGTCCTGGGCACAGTGCAGGCATGGCTATGGTACACAATACTGTAGGAGTCACTCCCCAGGTTGGTAAACACTGTCAGACACAAGACCTGTAGCACACTCCACAGACATCAGAAAGGTTGCTATGATGCAGCTCACTCAGAAAGTGTACTTAACCTAGGACTTGCTATCTGCCAGTACTCATAGCAACCTTTTGATAGATGTGTACCATATTCCCTGGTTTAGGGTGGCATTACTGAGGTATGCAAGTGCTAGTATTGGGAGATGCACGCAGAGCCCAATGTCCTTCCTCCCCAGGAGGCTTTGGATAATGGGGCCTGTGCATGCGGGTGTGTCTGCCCCTGTTGGCTGCTGCTTTACGGCAGAGGTTCCCAAATCCAGACCTGCGGTGCAAAACACTGTTCGGGTTTTCATGCTGTCCCTCATGAATATGCATGAGATACATCTGCATACCATGGGGGTGGCGCATAGAAATGCAGCACAGGCATCTTTATCAGAGGCAGCATGGAACCGGAATGGTGTTTGGCCCTCCAGGATTGCATTTGGGAGGCTCTTCTCTAGGTAATGTGCATGTTTATGGTGTCTGTGCTCTGTAGGGTAAAATGTAGGTGTCTTGGGCATGTTTACGTCATCTGCAATAAAGGTGCTGTCTGTATTAGCATGTTGTAGTAGTGGGTAAAATATGGGGACTGGGTTGGCGGGAACCACAGCTGGGGCTTGAACCTGTGACCCTCTGCTTCTGAATACACTGGTTTTGTGCACTGCACCACCTTGTTGTCGCAGAGTCAGTATATTCCTTGGTGATACCATGACTGTTCATCAGACAGGGCCCATCTGTTGCAGTACACGGCACCCACCTACACAGGGCTAGGCCACGGTCTGCTTTGGGCAGTTGCCACTGCCCCCTCCACCACCAGTATCCCTCAGCCACCATGCTGACATGCCCTTCTGCTGGTGGAGCTGGTGGTGCGCAGTCTCAGGCCATCCAGTGTGCAGGAAGGCGGCTGCCTATGGTGCGGGTTCTGGGGTAGGGGTTCCTGCATAGGTGTCCACGCTTCCCCCCAGCACCACCTGCCAATGTTCCGTGCCCTTGGGGGTAGCTGCTGGGTACTATCCCCTGTGACACTGTGGGAAACACAGTCGTGCCCATGTTGGGCCTTCAGCAGTTGCTGTCTGGCTGCTCTGCTGCTTCAGCATTCGTATGGGCCACCTAGGCATCGCCCTAGTCTGCACTGTGGCCCAGCTGCACCACAGCATGTGCCGCCTGCGGCCCTCTGTATCCCCTTCTCCGGCATCTGTCCAGTTGCCATTCCGACATGCCCGCCCTGCTGTTGCGGGACATGTGCACGCCATAGAAACCCTGTCCGATGGTGGGGAAAACCCTGAGCAGCGCTATTTCACTGTGGGCTCGTTCACCTTGTATGGGGACGGATTATGGACCCTTCCACGATTTATATATGTTCTATGGAGCTTACTCGGGGTGGGAGGGGTTGATGTTTCTCATTGATACCACTATTGGCCAGCTTGGTTATGGTTTTTTTTCCAGTTTGTTGGGGTCATTTTCAGTGTTTATGTGCCCTTTTGTTCTGTGCACATGTATCACACTTATCACTTTGTTTAGGTTTCCCTGCCTGGGCTGTACATTGCTGACGCTGAAATAGTTTCTCTCCCCTGTAATGTGTATTTAACGGCAGGTTTTCATTCGCGTTGGAATTGAGCTCTTCAGATCAGCACGTTAGTGTGAAGGGAGCCTCTCCACACCCACTCTCCGCCCATTGATCCCTTCTCTCTACCCTCTCTCCACCTTCTGCAGTGTTTTACCACGCCGCGGGAGTTTACGATCGTTAATTACGATTAACGCGCGTTATGTAACGTTAACGATCGTAAGCGCATCATATGATGCGCTTATGATCGTTAACGTTACATAACGCGCGTTATTTACGATTACCGCAGTTTAGTAAACATACCCCTTAGTGTTGGATAAAACCGGAATACTCACGATTCTGCTTGTCTTTTGGTTTTTTGTAAGGTACCGTCTGTTGGTTAGGCTGGACATCTTGTTTTATAGCATCTTCTTGGTCTAAAATAAAAAAAAAAGATTAAAGATTGAGGCACATTATAAAGAGCATAGCTGCTGGAAAATTAAAAACCACAGGTCATACCTTTTAACATTCTTTGTTGCCTTCTTTTTGTAAGAGAAAGTTTATTTGTAACCCCCTTTTTCTGCTCCTATTTTTTTTAAAGACAATCATAAGAGTCAGAAACATTACATAGCCAACAATATTTTTTTTTAAAAGGTAAGACTCATATCTACCCACTATGTCTGAAGAAGAATTGCAGATGATACATGCTGTAGAGAGACTATGTGATCTCTTCTGGCTGCTGAAATATACTGCAGCTTTTTAAAATGTAATTCTTTTGATGGGATTTACAGTCCCCCAGACTCTTTAACTGAAATATCTCTGGATCTCATAATCTTATCATACGACCTGGCTAATTCACACTGCCTTTTTTTTCGCAGACAGTACATTGTAATAGATGCTATATATTGTGTATGTGGCTAATACACATACCCCCATCCCCAGACGTCTTAAGTGGATTTTAGTTATACAATAGAGCTCTGCTCTTCACATTCTTATCATATGGCCTATTGTGTAAGGCACACCTATTGATTAACTAGGCATTCCTAAAACACACCACACATAGGTTCAAAATGTTTTATTTCAAATAAAATGTTTTCATCTTGTGAAATGATTCATTTGAGCATTACAAGTTTAAAAAATATATAAAGGCATACATATAATTTTTGTTCATCTGTATGTTTAACTAATAGATTCTGGAAATACATACATTTTCTTTCATTTTATGATCAACAATCATGGCAACTTTTTTTAAAGAATGATCTATAATCTCTGTCACAGATTAAACCTTCCACTAGTTCTATATCACCTTCTGCCATAGATTTAAGCAAAATATTGAGCAGTTGTCTTGGATTTCTACTGGTATTAAAATCTCTGATGAGTTCAAACAAAAAAAATCAAATTTTCATAAACTAGGGCAGTTGCTTTCATTTTATGACCAACAATCATGGCAACATTTACAATAGGTCCTAGACACAACCTGTTACAAGTTTTATGGATTTTCTGCTGTATTTCCTTATGTCCCCACCGCAAACAATCATGATGTCTTTGGCCTGGAGCATGTTTTACACAAACTGCACAGTCTCTATGCATTACGCCCTGCCAGCATTTCCTGATAATACAGCCCACCGTTGCTTGTATAGCAGATTTCAATGTGTTTATTTCATCAGGTTTTGTGTAGTCCTTTTGACTGGCTATGACATCAAATGCCTCCCTTTGATATGTACAGAGAAAGCACAAACAGCGTAAAATTGGTTACTTGTATGTCCTCTAGCTCCTGTAGGAGCGGAGATTCGCCACTTCCCTACAAAAAAACAAAACACAAAATAATGTCAGTGTGAACCACCTTTTCTTCTATAACACTTTTCAAAATAAAAAAACTTCTCTTACCTCTGCTGATCCTAGTTCTTCCAATAAACAGTTTGTTTCTGCATCTACAGCGGCGTAATATAATTCTATATCCTCTGGATCCATTGTGTTGTCAGATGTTAACTCAAGTTCGGTGCCAAAATCGCAGGGTTCTTGAGAGTCGAAAAATATTTGGGCATCTGGATAATATACATTCTCTGTTATTTCTTGTTCAGGCTCTGCCGGACTCTCCAGTATTTCAAATGGATTTTCAATTGGTGGATACCCCTCTGCTTCTGCATCATGGTCCTTAAGGAAGTAATTAATGTTGTGTGCCCTGCTGGAAATTCTGCTTGGTGTTCCAAAAAGAGCCATTTTTTTCTTTTTGAATTTCTGTGTTAAAATGTTCCCCTTACACACAGGACACACAACCCTTACACCAGGAGCATGCTCAGAACACCTGGAGCATGCTCAGAACAGACCTCTTGTTTCAACCAATCACGTGTTACCACACCCTAGAGAGGCATGTTCAGACTTGTCTCTCAGTATTGGTTTTTTCAAAGCCACTAAAAAATAGCTGTGGCTGTGTTTGAACTCAGCTCTCTCTCTCTCAAAAAAAAAAAAGCTGTATTAGGGGGATTTGAACTCAGGTCTCTCTCTCTCTGAATTTCAGTCTGAACTTACACTGTGTTTGCCAGAATATTTCTCTCTAACCACAAGGTCTTAAAAGCAAAATTCTATCACATGGACAGCACTGGTTTCTCTAACAAAAGATGTGTTAATTGAGGTTTAACATTTGTAAAGAAAAGCTTCTATCCTGTCTGTGCCTCTGTGAAAAGCCCCTGTGCTATTCTTGCTAAGAACCTTTTGTGAGAAAAAAGAACTGGGGCAGTGGGAGAGAGAAAAGCATTTTTTGTTTTCCAGGGTTCCTGCTTTTTGCAGATGTAAACATTAACCAGAAGCAAGACACATTTCCGGAGTCAGTCACTCTGCTTCCGCTGAGGTCATCTGAAAAGGACACGGCCCTTTTCTGATGACACCCTGTTTCCAGTGATGTCAGCAAAAAGGGACAGTCCATTTCTGATGACGCCCTGTTTCCGGTGATGTCATTTCCAAAGATGTAGGCAGGGGTGTGGTTGAGGGTGGGAGGCTGTGGGTGGGGCACAAACCCGGAAGTGGGTGCTGATTGGTTAATGCCATATTGTGGGGCGGGGCGTGGGTGTGGCACAAACCTGGAAGTGGATGCTGATTGGATGATGTCATCCTTGGGGCGGGGTGGAGGCGTGTCAAGTGGGGGGGTGGCCACGCCTCGGGGCAGGAGTGGGCGGGGCTAACTCACCATTCACTCCTATGGGAGGGGGTATGGCCTAAGGCAGGACATGCACCGGAAGTGGACGCTGATTGGTACCTGTCAACAGTTTGGGGGCGGGAGTGGGCGGGGCTAACTCACCATTCACTTCTATGGGAGGGGGCATGGCCTAAGGCGGGACATACACCGGAAGTGAACGCTGATTGACTCCTGCCATCCTTATCTCACCTGTCAATCAGTTTGACAAGTAGTGTACCCATTATACTACTGATCTGTTACTAGTGGCATGCCATAGGGATTGATCTTTGGTCTTTTTGTTTTTAACAATTTTTGTAAGTGATATTGCAGAAAGTCTGTCAGGAAAGATATGCCTCTTTGCTAGACACCCTGGAAAGTACAGATAACACAAGGAGGGATCTGGAAAAGCTTGAAGAAAATTGAGAATTTGGCAGTTACGTTTTAATGCTAAAAAATGCAAGGTCCGAAATTTGGGCTGCAAAAACCCAAGGGAGTTGTACAATATAGGGGTGAATTACTTCAAAGCACAAAAGAAGAGCAGGATCTGGGAGGGGGGTGATTGTATCGAATGATCTTAAAGTGACCAAACAGCTAGAAATGGAGACAGCAAAAGCCCGAAGGATGCCCGAGTGCATAGGAAGAAGAATGGCTTGCAGGTAAAAGGAGGTAGTGCCTTTGTATTAATATCTAGTACGACTTCATTTGGAGTACTCTGTACAACTCTGTGGAGTTGGTTCAGAGGGTGGCTACCAAAATGGTCAATGGTCTTTGTCATAAGGCATATGGGGATAGATTTAAAAATCTCGATATGTATACTTTGGAGGAAAGGCATTAGAGGTGATATGTAGAGACATTTGAATACCTTCTTTGTATAAATGCACAGGGGTTAGCACTTTTTCAACTGAAAGGAAACTCTAGGACGAAGGATCAAAGGCAGAAGATGAAAGACAATAGACTCAGGAGTAATTTGAGAAAATATTTCTTTTCAGAAAGGGTGCTGAATGCGTGGCACAAGCTTCCAGTAGAGGTGATGTGAAGAAGGACTGTATTTGAATTCAAAAAAGCATGGGACGAGTATAGAACATCTCTGAGGGAGAGGAAGGGATTGTAGAACTTTATAGTTCTTTTAGATATGCAGACAGGATAGGCTGTATGGTCTTTATCTGCCATCATTTTCTTTGTTTCTCTTTTTCTATGAAAATGCCCTCATTTGTCATATTTAGCATATTGTCAAAACACATGCACATCCCTAGTATCCAATATTTCTCAGTTAACATAAAGAAATGAACTGTGTAAAATGCTAACTTCCAAAGCAATAGAATTTTAAAAAAAGAAAAAAAAAAAGCCTGCTCCATTCGACTTAAGTTCAGAATCCTAAAGATCAACAATGAGTTTCCCAGGGCACTTTCTGCCTACTGTCTTTCAAAGAGAAACACATAGTGGAGTTTCCCTTTGATAATGTGTTCAGCATGTACAATGAGGTAAGGAAAGTACCCATGCATTTTGTTCCTTCATGGGAGCAGGTGCAAACTACACACCAGAAAGCATTGCCAGAGAATTCAAAATGAAATTTCTGTGCCTCCTTTCACTCCTTTAATCTGTCTCCGGTTCTTTTATTGTGTAGGTAAAAGTACACACACTTTGAACGGGGGAAGTATTCAAAATGAAGATTTACTGTACATGAGTAGACATGTGCTTTTCTCATGTTAAAAACTTTATTTTTATATTTAACTCATGCCTTTTCAGTAGTAGATCTAAATCTTGTCACTTTCAAGTTAAAACAGAAAACTTATAAGAAAAAATAGAAGAAGAGAGGTTCTTTTCAAAAGTCGAGGTGGATCTTAAAAATTAAAAGGATTGAAAACATTTTGGCACGGTGGGAGGCGCTGGAGTCCCGTAAGCTAGCTGCCTGACCCTGTTTCTCTCCCTTCACCTTGGATAAATACATGCTTTGCTGCTAAGTTTACTTAGGGGCATGTCTACTAAACTGTGTTAGGATTTCGCAGCTAAGGCAGTGTGTTAGCTGTAAAATCCACACAGTAAGGAGAAAATCTCTGCGGTATCTGCAGAGGGCATTTCTGGGGTAGCCTCCACAGATACTGCAGAGGACTGGATTTCCAACAGAGACACTGTGTTACCTACCTCAGCATATTTCACTGGAAAGGTCCCACAGTATCAGCCAAAGCAGGCACCACAGGTCCCCGCAGTAAATCCACAGGGAGGTATGGTAGCGATCGGGTGCACAGAGTTGTTGCCTCCAAGGCAGATGGCTGCTGCCGATTGACAGCGACTGCACTACTTTATTATTGGGCCTCCAGGCATATACTGCCACCTCTTAGTCGATGTTATCTATTGCCATGATCACGTCCCATTTTGGAAGCTACTGCGTGAAAATGTGATCATCACCCCCACTCCCAGCTCTGATCCTGCCCCTAGAGCCCTCAACCACACGAAAATCAGATATCACAGAAAATTGCCTGCAATATCTGATGTTTTTGTGGGTTAGCTGCTACAGCAGGGCGTTAGTTCTGCATTAACATGGCGGTAGCAGCTAAAACCTTAGAGAATTTTTTATAGTCTTAAAGGATGCAATGCTAAAAAAACCCTATGAGACCATTGATGGAAAATGTGAGTAGTGTGTCAGATGCCTATAATGACAAGGCAGATTTGGCACGAGTGGTGGAGGTGAGGAGCTCACTGAGGTGGTATGGAGTGGGAGGGGTCCCTAGCAACTTGCATAGACAAAAAGCTACAGGATTGCAAGATTTTCTTACAGCCTTGAGAGTATGAGGGTTGAGATGACCCTCATCCTTACAGAGAAGGCGAGATGGTGGTTCTGGATGGAGGTGCTGGAGAAGGAGTGTATGCAGCTGGCTACACTCATATATAGTCCCATGGTGAGTAGGCTTGGGAGCTTCAGTCTAGCATTCAAAGCAGTGAACATGTTGCAGAGAGACAATTCCAGCTAGGACTAGTACTCTGACTCACGGGAAGAAGTGCTCTAGCCTCTCTTCTGTTGCTGATGAGATCATAACAAAAGTCAATAAAAATGTATGGATTGCAGTGAAAACAGGGTGATTTGAATGCTCACTCCTATTGTTATATTTGCACATTTGGTGTACATGGCTTGCATGGAAGGAAGGGCTACTTAATCCTCAGTTTTAGCTGAGTTCAGTCGCATCCTGGTTCATGCGAGATGGATAATCTTTTTGGTGCTGAGTCATTGCAAGGACTAGCTCATTCAAGAGATATGCCAGTAACCAGATATACCAGTGGATTTCATAGACTTGATGAATGAGATCAAATTCTTAAGAGGGGATATCACAGCTGCAGTATGATATCTGAAGCAGAAGTGAAATTCCTGGGTCATTGGATGATGAAAAATGAAATTAATACTGATGCTGTAGTTATCTTTCAGAATCAGCTTCACTAGCTAGAAAATATTAGCAAAAAATCAGAGATAGTAGGATGACATAGCAACAGGTAGAGACCCTATAACATTTGTATATTTGATGTCCGTCATACAAATAGAAAAATAGGATGTTTTTCAAATATTCTCAGAGCTTTATAATCATGGAGGCACATTCCAATGTGGCCGTCCAGGCTCCTGTGCATCTAATTGGAATCAGGATGCCTAGATGTAGACCTGATTGATTCCAGAGGGGCTAGACGTGCCCACAGGATCAGAATCAGGTCTAGGACCTGAACATGCAGGCCCCAGCCAAGGGGACTTATTCCACCTCTGAGGTGGAATAAGTCCCTCGTCTTCGTGAATGACCTGGATGGAATCGGCACTGTACATTTGGAGTCGCTCTCCACCCACTGCCCACCCTCGTTCCACTTCTGTCCCGCCCCCTCTCTCCCATGAACAGAGCTTCCATACAAATTGCCTGTTCATACAGAGAGCTCTGTCCCCAGCAGGCTGTCCGGACTTTTAACGGTGTTCAAGATGACCCCACTAGGAAAGAACAACCCAAACTACCTAAACTAAAAGTAGACAAAGTGATGAGATAAGAAGAGATACATCCGCGAATACTGAAGGAACTTGGAGACATTCTAGAAGCTCCACTGGCTGAATTTTTCAATGCCTCTTTGGGTCAGGAGTGGTGCCAGAGGACTGTTGAGAGGCACATGTGGTCCCTATGGTAAGTAAATTATTGGAAATGCTGCTGAAAGAGAAAATAGTGAGGTTTCTGGAGTCCAATGGATTACAGGATCAGAGACAGCATGGATTCACCAATCTTGTCAGACAAATCTGATTGATTTCTTTGACTGAGTGACCAGAGATTTGGACTGAGGGAGAGCCCTAGATGTGGTGTATTTGGATTTCAGTAAAGCCTTTGATACAATTCTGCACAGATGACTTATAAACAAATTGAACACCCTAGGGATGGACCCTAAAGTAACTGATTGGGTTAGAAATTGGATGAGTGAGAGGTGACAAAGAATACAGGTAAATGGAGCTCATTCTGACGAGAAGGAATTACCAGTGGTGTACCGCAGGGATCTGTCCTTGGTCCAATTCTTTTTAACATCTTTGTTTGTGATATTGTGGAAGGGTTGTCGGGTAAGGTTTGCCTCTTTGTGGATGATACCAAAATCTGCAATAGAGTAGGCACTCAGGAAGGAGTAGATAACACGAAGAGGGATCTAGCTAAGCTTGAAGAATGTTCAAGAATTTGGCAGCTGAGATTTAATGCTAAAAAAATGCAGGGTCATGCTTTTGGGTTGCAAAAGTCCAAGGGAGCGGAACAGTGTAGGGTGTGAAGTACTTCTTTTCACAAAAGAAGAGTGGGACCTGGGTGTGATTGTGCCTGATGATCTTAAAGTAGTTAAACAGGTAGAAAAGGTGATGGCAAAAGCTAGAAAGATGCTTGAGTGCATAGTGAGAGGAATGGCCAGCAGAAAAAAAGGAGATGATAGTGCCTCTGTATGTCTTTGGTGTGACTCATTTGGAGTATTGTTTGCAATTCTGAAGACCACACCTTCAAAAGCATTTGAATAGGTTGGATTCGGTGCAGAGTGTGGTTACTAAAATCGTTAATGGTCTTCATTATAAAGCATATGAGGACAGACTTAAGGATCTTAACATGTACACATTAGAGAAAAGGTGGGATAGAGGAGATATGATAGAGACGTATAAGTATCTCTGTGGCATAAATGCACAGGAGGAGAGCCTCTTTCAATTGAAAGTAAGCTCTGCTACTTGGGGACATAGGATGAGGGTGAAAGGGGATAGACTCAGGAGTAATATGCAGAAATATTTCTTTACGGAAAGAGTGGTAGATGCATGGAACAGTGTCCCAGTGTAGGTGGTAGAGATGACAGTATCTGAATTCAAAAAAGCATGGGAAAACACAGAGGATCTCTAAAGGACAAAAGAAGACTATTGTAGTAGTTGATATGGAAGGGCAGACTAGATAGGCCATGTCTTTTTCTGCTGTCATGTTTCTATGGTTCCACAATGCAAGGTTCCACATTAGGAACCACCACCCAGGAAAAAGATTTAGGTGTCAGCATGGATAATGCCTTGAAATCCTCTGCCCACTATGCAGTGACAGTCAAGAAAGCAAATAGAATGCTAGGAATCATAAGAAAAGGGAAAATAAAACCAAGGATATTATAATGTTTCTGTATCATTCCATGGTGTGACCACACCTTGAATATTGTGTGCAATTCTGGTAGCCATATCTTAAAATGTATAGAGCAGAATTAGAAAAGGTACAGAGAAGTGCCACCAAAATGGTAAAGGAGATGGAAGGATAACCCCTACGAGGAAAGGCTTAAAAGTTTAGGGCTCTTCTGTTTGGAAAATAGACAGTTGAGGAGAGATATGATAGAGATCTATAAATTAATGAATGGAATGGAACCGGTAAACATAGATCAGTTGTTTACTCCATCAAAAAGTAGAAAGACTAGGGGACATGCAACAAAGTTACAATGTAACCCATTTAAGACTAATAAGAGAAAATATTTTTTCACTCAACACGTAATCAAATTCTGGAATTCATTAGTGGAGAATGGAGTAAAAGCTACCAGTGTAGCTGTGTTTAAAAAAAGGTTTGGACAAGTTCCTGGAGGAAATATCCATAAACCATTATTAAAGAGGACATGCAAAATCAGCTGCTTACCCTGGGACAAGCATTGTGGAATCTATGTATATTTTGGGGAACCTGTTACGTATTTGTGACCTGGATTGGCCACTGTTGAGACCGTCTTTTAAATGTGTCTGTACAGAGCTGCATATGCCTTGTAGCTCTGTATATTGTGATTAATACTTAGCTGGCTTGTGACTGTCGAGAGTCTTAAGGGTGTAGTAGAGGAAGGTGAGTGGAAGTTGGAGAGGTGGGGGGGGAGTTGGGAACATGTCAAGGGGATGCTGTGAGCCACAAATGTATTCTGAATTCTCTCCCCTTCTCAATCATCTTCTGTATTTTTTCCAAATATTATGTTCATTTATTCTTGCCAATTGCAAGGATTCTCCCCCCCATCCTTAATTTTTCTGTCACCCTAACTTCATGCTAGCTGGAGTTCAGTATACCCAAATACAGCTGCATTACTGTTCATACCAAAATATGTAATCACCTTTGTTAGAAAAGTTCTTTAGCAACCATTTCCAAGTGTCAACTTTAAATTATCTTACTGGTGTTGAAAATTTGCTAAAGTACTGGTCTTGTGTAATCTTTTGACCTCACTGGCCACTCTTTCCCTCCATCTTCCTTCATGCCTCACGCTCCTGGCTCTTCACCAATCTCTTTCTTAAACTGCCATCATAACTCAAAAACATCCTTGTGTACTTTAAATTTCTTGGCCAAACTCCTTTCTATCATTCACATGTCTGATTCGCTATTTTTAAATTCCAGTTTCCGCTCATCTGTTTGCCTTTGCATCTGACGTATCTATTTGCATCTTTGTATCTTCTGTCTACTCTGCTTACTTCCCTGCCAAGTCGCCATTATTCTGATCTCATTTGCCCCAGTTTCTGCTCTATTCCTCTATCAACTCAACAGAGCCTTTTGCAATATTTTCTCCTCCTGCCTGCAATTTATTACAGTAACTTGCTCTATTTCTCAAAGTAACTGTGAAATGAATTCTGAATACATGTTTGAAAGGTACTCTAGAAAATGAGATCATATTTTGACTGTATTATAATAAGGCTTCACTGAGCCATTATTCCAGGCTCTAGTGCTTTTCTCATCAATTACCAATCTCTATAAAGTCACACCTAGTTAACGTGTTTTCATGCACCTATTTTATGCCTAATTTATAAAGTCAAGTACATGCGCATTTGACTTTATAAAATATAAGCGAAGGAGGCAGAGATCATGCCTTAAATTAAGGTGTGATTGCTTCTACTAGCCCTATAGCTGGGGTATATGACCATGCCTACTTTTTGCAAGTGCACATGCAAACTATTGTTTTTGATAATAAACATGGCTACTTGCTCGCATCACCCATGCTTCTTCCAAACCCTGTCCACAGTAAAAGTAGTCACCATGCAAACAATGCATGTACTTTCATGCTAGCTGCTATTTTCTAAAGGTACTCATGGATGTAAGTGATTGCTTTTGTATAAATTATGAAAATACCGACCTGTGCATGCATTGCTAGTACCTAAAACTAGGAGCCTCCTTATAAACCCCCATTGTCCATAGACTCTGAACTAGGGCTTGAAAGAACTGTAGTTGAATTAATCCCTTTCTCCTGAATTGAAACTAGCAGCTGGATTCCATTAGGAATCCTTACTTTAGACTACAGTATGGTAGCAGACAAGAGAAATAGCTGGAGGGCCATTACTTTTAAGTTATATCCATGCCACAACCAGAGTCCTGGGAGATCAGCCTTCTGTGAGTCCATGCTGCTTCATTCCTCTCCGTTCATCCTCAAGGAGAATGTTTCACCAAGTTCTTAGCCTTAAAATAGACTTTTCAAAGACATGTCAGCTCTAGTAAAATAGGTAGCAAGAAATGTTCTTGTATCCTAGAGATTAATTGGAAGGTCAGTAAGTATTATTGACCCGAAGTGTAGTGAAGGCTCCTAAAACTAAGCTTTATATTCCAGTAACCAAGGGAGGCTATTCATATCATCATTTTCTCTCTCTGAAAGTACTCAAATTTTCCATACATCTAATAAAAAGAAAGTTGGAAAAAGGCAAAGAGAAATTGCCTATTTTGCTACATTTCTCTTATATTGTCACATACGGTGATAATTCAGTTCTTTTTCATCTTCAGATAGCCATACCTTTATTGTAAAGAATATATACGGAGAAGTGAAGCAATACAGATTTTATATTATTCTGTTCTGGAAGGCGTTGCAATAGGTATTACAGAGCAGTTCTTTCAGAAACGTTAGTCCATTTGAATATGATGCAGTTGGGCAAAGAGTCAACCCGGATTTAATTTGGAAACACTAGATCACAAACAACTGAACTATGGGACCTATTACTTAAACCACATTTTTGCAGTTAACATGTGTTTAACTGCATACTTAACCCATGGTAGCTGCAACATTTCTATGGTAAGTGTTGGGGACATTCCAAGCATAGGAGAAAGCAACTGAACCACCGATATGGCACAATGACTACTACTGCACATTAATGGTATGACTGCTAATGTGAAATGCAGTTAAGTACATCTGCCGAGGTGTTAAATAGCTGTCCCATGTTGTCTGCTCTTGTTAACAGTTAATGCACGCTAGGAACACTCGTGTTAATTGCAAAGCACATGCCCTGTCCCTTCCCAGCCCCTTAATATGAATTTCTGCATTAAGGGGCATGTTTACTAAACTGCGGTAAGGTAGCAGCGGCTACATTAAGGCGCGTTATGTAACATTAAGGCAGGTTAACGTAACGTAATGTAACATTAATGCGCCTTAATGTTACATAAAGTGCCTTAATGTTCCTGGCCGCGGTAAGTCCCGCAGAGGATGGAGAGAGGGCGGAGAGAAAGGGTCAGTGGGCGGGGAGTGGGCGGGGAGAGGCCCCTTCCACACTAGCGCAGAGAAATTAAGGGCTAAATCCTAACACAACTGAAAACCTGGCGTTAGCACACATTTGCAAGAGAGAGAAACCATTTCAGTGTCAGCAATGTACAGCATAGGCAGGGAGCCCAAGAAAGGTGATAGTAGTGCTCCATTTGCAGCAATAGCACAGTGCCCTGGTATGAAAGGCCACTATGGTGATGGTGCAAATGGGGCATGGGGGCTGCAGGCGGAACATGCAGTGGGGGCTACTGGGACACAGGGTGGACTAGGCGGTTGCTGAGGTGGCACATAGGAACGCAGAAAATGGAAACCAGCAAGACAGCAACTGACCAGGGTCAGACATGCCCATGAGTCTGTGGCCCACAGTGTCCCATCCAGGAGACATTACCCAGCAGGCACCCCAAGGGGCACATAACATTGACAGGTGGTGCCTGGGAAAATGTGGACATCTATGTAGGCACCCCTATCCCAGAACCCACACCTTAGGCAGCCACTTACCTGCCCCCTGGATGGCCTGGGATGGCGTACCACCGGCACCAACAGCATATAGTCATGGCAGCATGGCAGAGGGGGTGGGTGAATGTGCTGGAGAGAGCAGTGGCACCCGCCTGCAGTGGACCTAGGCCATGCCCTGTACCAGTACGTGGTGTTCAGTGCAACAGAAGAGGTCTGGCTGAGGAACGTAAGGGTAGCCCCAGGGACCACTATGCTGCTGTGGCAACAGTGTGGTGCAGTACACTCAGCCAGCATGTCCAAAAGCAGAGGGTCAGAGGTTCAGGTCCCATCTGTGGAACCTGCAGAGCATCTCCCCATAGTTTTAGCCCACAATGCAACCACAACAACAACATGGGCAAACACCAAGGCAGTGGTGCATAGGGGTACGGACACCCACTCACAAGGGCTCCACTATCCACAGCTTCATGGAGTGTCAGGCTGTTGTCCCCAGCACAGAGCTGCAGTTATCACGAGAACACTACTACTACCCCCTGCACAGATTAGCAATGTCGGCACTATGATCAGGACCAGTGCAGCGGGTAGGGTTGTCAACCACCTCCATCTCTGCACAATGCTGAGATAGGTGTGGGAGTGTGCGTATGTCTCTCCATTGTTTTGTGTCTGCCAACAACTCACTGAGCCCACATTGCTCACACTGCTTCCAGCGTTAGCCTGCAAATGTGCATAATGAGGAACAAGGTATTGTGGGTATGGCCCAGACAGGGCGGATTGGCCAGGATGCATCTGCACAGGGTGGAGGGCAATGGCTGGGACACTGTAGTGCTCGACCACCACCCGCATGGACAGGGTGGCCACAGCATGTCACGCTGGGGGGGGGGGGGGGGGTTACTCTCACTCTGACTGAACAGTGACCATGGCATGTCTATGTTTCCACATAGTGCCACACATTTTTTTTTTTGTTTCCAGTGATACCTCTGTGTTCATGGTTTTGGGGTCCAATCATGGAGATACCTGCTTGGTGTCTGTGCTGTGCATCCCACCTCTGGGTGCACAGGGTTCTCCTGTGAGCATGCACTATGGACTGGTTAGTTGGCTGTCTGAAGCTCACCTGTGCATGGTGGGAACACCTTCTAAGATGCTGCAGGTGCAGTCTGAATGTGCTGTCTGTTGATGAATGGTAGACGGTGGTGTGGGGCAGTTGAACCTTCCCCTGCCTACCCCATCACTGCTGGTCTGCAATGGTCACAGGTATGGTACTGGCCCAACAGCCCTGGAGGCCTGTCATCTACCAGCAGGACTGTGGTTGCTGCTACTGTAGCCATTCTGCAGGGTGCATGCACCTGTCCCACCACACCCTCATCTACAAAAGGGGTGATTGAGGTCCCTTGGAGTATATAGTGTATACCACTTAGACCCATAGTGGAAGTGCTACATAGCCCTCATGCAAGTCTAGAGATCCCACTGCCCTGATAACAGGTACCCATAGCAGCCAGACCTTAACACCAAATACACAATAATCTAGGTGGTGTCTGGTCCCACAGGGCCACATGTGACTGCACAACACAGCTGGAACAGATGTACCTTTGGTTGCACTGCTGGGAACACCTGTCACACACTGGCAGTGCTGGGGATATGCAGCAGAACCAATCTCTAGCACCACATGTACTGTGGACATAGTGCTGGGCGCCCATCCTATCCCTCAGGATGAACACGGAACCTGCACAATGGCATGGTCTGTAGCTACTCTGTGCCAGTATCACACACTGTCAGTCCGTCTTACCATGCTGCAGTACCGGAGAGGTTGAGACCCCATTTGGTGGTCAGCTGTAGACCACTGTTCTGCATGTGCAATGCATCATGGATGCTGGTAGGGTTACCCTATCCTGGCACACAGAGCAGATGGTTTGTGCAGTGACCTTCAGTCCTTCTGTACCCAGCCATTGCTGTGCAACTGGCCATAGAGGTATAGCCTACTGGTTAGTACACTGACATTCTAGTTGGAGATCATGGGTTCAATTTTTCATTGTTTCCCTCCTGTCCAAGGCAGATATTTTGCTTGCCTGTGATAGTCATATCTTTGCATATCCATGCTGCCAGCCCATAGTACCCTCACTACAGTTGCCAGCAATACTTATAAGGCATTATAAGGCTCTTAATTAGGCACAGTACAAGGCACGTTACAAGGCAGTTTATTGGGCACAGTACAAGGCACGTTATAAGGCACATTACAAGGCACCTTATTAGGCACAGTACAAGGCACGTTACCTGACATGGCTTGCCATGATGCCCCACCCACGCTTTTATATGGGCATCTGTACCTTTACCGCAGAACCTAACCTGAATGACTTTACCGCAGTTTAGTAAACATGCCCCTAAGTGTTTAATGCAGAAGATAAAACATGTTCATTGTTAACATCATGTGTTAAATGTTTTCTTTTGAGTGTCACGACTGGATGACAACGAGGAACACCGGGGGCCCTGGCCCTAAGTTGTGCATGTTCACTTATAACAAACTTCTTTCCCTTCAGGTTGAGCTCTTCAATACTCAGAATTTGCCAGGGTCTAAAGAAGGAACCCCAAGGTATTTACTTAGGGCCCGATATTCAAAGGCATTTACATGGTTTGCAGACCTGCAAACCGTGAAAATGCCACTAAGTGGGATATTGAACTGCAATAACACGGTCAATTGCAAGGCACGATTAGTGCCAGTGAATATCCACAGGTCCCACTGCTACACACCCAGTGCTGATCGTTTATCACTGGGGCATTCCAGGAGTGCTCCGGGGATGGCACCTGGTGATATCTCCCCTGGAATGCAATTATAAAATATAACACTGCCGACAAAGGAAATAAGCATCACTGTCCAATGACTTTCTATTTTAGGTTTCTCATGAAGGGAATAAAATGTGCTCACTGTGCTTCTTGAATATCTTTTTTCCTACTTCTCACTATCCAAGCACAGTTAAGACTAGATCATACCCCATGCTTTACTTTAAGATAACATAAACATGACATCAGTGTTTTATAGATTTATGAGACCCTGACGCCATGTTTAAGTTATCCATAGTAAACTGAAGGACTTGCTTTCAGATGAAATATGGGAAATCCAAAACAGTGGTAGTTATCATTTGCTAAGTCTAGGATCTTCTTTCTGTTCCAGATTTTTTTTTTAATATTAATCCAACTCCCTTCTATTCTGCCCACTGACTAATAAACTGATTTTAAAAGAGACCTTTATTCAAGTAACCAATTTCCATTCACATCAGGAAAGCTAAAAAGCTCTATTCAGAACTAAGAATGTTGACTCACACACAGTAGAATAAGTACTAGAATAAACTAGTGAAATAAAAATAATACATTTATATTGATCCTGAGAGTATTTGGGTAATAGCTACTTAACCAGACTTGTTTTATACATATTGATCTTGACTTTATAACAGGACATCTAAGTGAGAAGTCCAAAAACATGTCATATTTAAGCCCATTTTATAAAAGCCACATAGGCACTTATGGGGGTCATTTTAAATTGTTTAGATGCATTTTAAATTGTTTGGGATGTCAGAAAATGTGCATATGGATGTCCAAATCAGGAGATGCCCTTGGAGCAATTTCAAAAATAGGATTTTTTAATGTCCCTACTGAGGTGCAGTCTAACTCAGCAGGGGGTGTGACTGAGGCATGTCCAGGGTGGAGTTACAAAACCTTCAGAGACATCTGCGCTTGCATCCAAACTTAGATGTGCTCCAGGTGTGAACAGACATCGGAAAAGTGCTTGTTTCTGCATTAAAACCTCTGCAGTGTGTCGAGAAGATGGCACTACGCTGTCCTCAGTACTCTTCACAATGACCACACTAAGGGGTATGTTTACTAAACTGCGTTAGTGTGATTCGCGTTAGGATCCACGGTACAGGCAGAAATCCCAAATAAGGACATGGGCGGTACATCGTTACCGATAACGCGCGTTACAAGGCGCCATAAATTAACGAGCGTTACATGGCACGTTACCGCGCGTTAATCTTAAGAAGGCGCACAGACATGAAACACAGAAAGAGAGCTGTAGCACAATGGTAACTACACTGACTGATGGTACAGGGGTCATGGGTTTGATTCCCCAGTGTGCCCAATGCATAAGGCTGGCTGAGGCATCACCCTTTACATTTAAGTAGTGATTGTTGAGGCATTTTACGTTGAGGTTCATTAGTGCTGCCAGCAAACACACTCTCACAGTGGCGTAACCTAAGGTGCTGCATAAGGCACCCCATAAGGCACTCCATAGGGTACTTTATAAAGTGCACTGTCTGCCAAGGCACCCCATAATGTCCCCTATAGAACACCTTATAAGGCACCTTATAGGGCGCCCTATAAGGTGCCTTATGGGGCGCCTCATGAGGCACCGTAAGGTTATAGTACTCTGAGGGTGTTTTTGCTGGCAGCACTAATGTACATTAAACATAGACAATGCCTCAGACAGCCCTATCAAATAACCCCACCATGGGTATGAACCCATGACCTCTGGCCGCACAGGCAGTGAAGTAACCAGTGGGCTACAGCTCTATAGCTGCTAACAACCCCCTGGCTGGCTGCAGAAAGACTGCACGCCACCACACAAACTGTCTGCTGTGGCTACCAGGATACGGTTAACCCACCCGTACCCATGATGCACTGCACATGCAAATCAGCAGTCCACAGATGGGCACAGGATGGGGTATGCACCCCCACAGCACCTCGGCCTGCTAGGGGGAACTGACCATGTGTGGTACTGGCACAGAGTAGCCACAGACCGTCACATTGTGCGGGTACTGTGCTCCTCCTGGCGGTGAGGTGGGGCACCCAGCACCAGGTCCACAGCACCTTTCATGGCTGATATACGCCATGATGCAGGTCCCCATCAGTGTGTGATGGTAGTTCCGGAAGACACACCTAGGATACATCTGGGTCCCTCTGTATTTCTCAGTCATGTCTAGCCCTTATGGGCTATGATGCACCCAGAATAGTGCATATTTTGTGTTGGTGCCATGTTGACGTGATGTGGGTGAAGGGGGGGGGGTTGGTGTTTGGACCCATAGGCAGATTATGTACACCACAAAACCCACCCTCTGGGGCTCAGGGTGGGAAACAGGATCACCCACCAATAGATCCACATTCCACCTCCCTGCAATGGTAGCAGTAGAGGGGACCATCCACCCCAGTCCTGCTGGGGAACAGGCACCCTACAGGGCAGGCAATGCAGATCTGTACCCATCCATAAAGCAATAGCAGACAGATAGTAGGCCTGGAAATTGCCAGCTGCCCCCACCACTATCTGATATTCTCCAGCAGCAAGCCTCCAGCCAGACACATACTAGCTGCAAGCAGTCTGCTAGCTAGTCCACAGTGCATGTTCCTGGAGGAGATGCATGTACCCAGAACTGGGATGTCAGCATACACACCAAGCAGATAGGTTAGTGAGTGGGCCCCAAAAGAGAACCCATAAATACCACAGACAAGAAATACTATATAGAACTATGGGGGAACCTAGCCATGCCGTGGTCATTGCTCAGTCAGGGTGAGTGTGACCTCCCAGCAGGACATGCTGTGGCCACCCTGTCCGTGCAGGTGGTGGCCGGCCACTACAGTGTCCAAGCCATTGCCCTATGCTATGTACAGATGGATCTAGGCCAGGCCATCCTATCCTGGCTATTCCCACAGTGCCTTGCTCCTCATTCTGCACATTAGCAGGCCAATACTGGCAACAGTGCAAGCAGTGTGGGCTGTGGAGGGTGTTTGCAGCCACCACACACTGGATAGACAGACACACACTCCCCACACCTATGCCAGCATTGTGCAACTATAGAGATGTTTGGCAGCCCTGGCCACCACACCAGTCCTGGGCAGAGTGCAGGCATGGCTATGGTAAGCAATACTGTTGGGGTCACTCCCCAGGGTGGTAAACACTGTCAGACACCAGACCTGAAGCACACTCCACAGACATCAGAAAGGTTGCTATGATGCAGCTCAATCAGCATATTGTGCTTAACTTAGGAATTGCTATCTGCCAGTAATCATAGCAACCTTTTGATAGATGTGTACCGTATTCCCAGGCTTAGGGTGGCATTGCTAAGGTATGCAAGTGCTAGTATTGGGAGATGCACGCAGGGCCCAAAGTCCTGCCTCTCCAGGAGGCTTTGGATAATGGAGCCTGTGGGTGCGGGTGTGTCTGCCCCTGTTGGCTGCTGCTTTACGGCAGAGGTTCCCAACTGCAGTCCTGGTGTGCCAAACACTGTTCGGGTTTTCATGCTGTCCTCCATGAATATGCATGAGATACATCTGCATACCATGGGGGCGGCGCATAGAAATGCAGCACAGGCATCTTTATTAGAGGCAGCATGGGACCGGAATGGTGTTTGGCCCTCCAGGACTGCATTTGGGAGACTCTGCTCTAGGTAATGCACATGTTTATGGTGTCTGTGCTCTGTAGGGTAATATGTAGGTGTTTTGGGCAGGTTTACGTCATCTGCAATAAAGGTTCTGTCTGTATTAGCATGTTTTAGTAGTGGGTAAAATAAGGGGACTTGGTTGGCAGGAACCACAGCTGGAACTTGAACCTGTGACCTTCTGCTTCTGAATACACTGGTTTTGTGCACTGCACCACCATGTTCTCACAGAGTCAGCACATTCCCTGGTGATACCATGACTGTTCGTCAGACAGGGCCTGTCTGTTGCAGTGCATGGCACCCACCTACACAGGGCTAGGCCATGGTCTGCTCTGGGCAGCTGCCACTGCCCCCTCCACCACCAGTAACCCTCTGCCACCATGCTGACAGTCCCTTCTGCTGGTGGTGCTGGTGGAGCGCAGTCTCAGGCCATCCAGTGTGCAGGTAGGCGGCTGCCTATGGTGCAGGTTCTGGGGTAGGGGTGCCTGCATAGGTGTCCACGCTACCCCCCAGCACCGCCTGCCAATGTTCCGTGCCCTTGGGGGTAGCTGCTGGGTACTATCCCCTGTGACACTGTGGGGAGCACAGTCATGCCCATGTTGGGCCTTCAGCAGTTGCTGTCTGGCTTCTCTGCTGTTTCAGCATTCGTATGGGCCAGCTAGGCATCACCCTAGTCCACACTGTGGCCCAGCTGCACCACAGCATGTGCCGCCTGCGGCCCTCTGTATCCCCTTTTCCGGCATCTGTCCAGTTGCCATTATGGCATGTCCGCCCTGCTTTTTCCACACATGTGCACGCCATAGGACACTTGTCCGATGGAAAGGAAAACCCTGCACAGCGCAATTTCACTGTGGCTCATTCACCTTGTATGGGGACGGAGCATAGACCCTTCCACGATTTATATATTTTCTATGGAGATTTCTCGGGGGGGGGGGGGGGTTGATGTTTACCATTAATACCACTATTGGCCAGCTTGGTTATGGGCTTTTTCCAGTTTGTTGAGGTCATTTTCAATGTTTATGTGCCCTTTTGTTCTGTGCACATGTATCACACTTATCACTTTTTTTAGGTTTTCCTGCCTATGCTGTACATTGCTGACACCTAAATGGTTTCTCTCCCCTGAAATGTGCATTTAACGGCAGGTTTTCAATCGCGTTAGTCTTCAGATCAGCACGTTAGTGTGAAAGGAGACTCTCCCCGCCCACACTCCGCCCATTGACCCCTTCTCTCCGCCCTCTCTCCACCTTCTACGATGTTTTACCGCGCCGCGGAACTTTACGATTGTTAACTTACGTTAACGCGCGTTATGAGACGTTAACAATCGTTAACGCATCATAACGCACGTTAACGTAAGTTAACGATCGTTAACGTTACATAACGCGCGTTATGTACCATTACCGCAGTTTAGTAAACATCCCCCTAAGTGTGCTTGGAAAACTTGCTTTGGGTTTCCACCATCGCTGCATGTCTTATAGACATCCCTGATATTAAATACTATACCAGAGATGTCTATGTAGATGTCATACCAAATGTCCATATTGGGCATGTCCACGTTTATGACATCATACCTGAACTTGGACACGCTTGCTGTTTTTAGGAACGTTTTGGTTTAGATGTCCTAGATTGCATTTGGACTTCCTTTGTAAAATGTGTTTTTAAGAGCATTATAAAATGAGCTCCAAGATCCATACCCAATAGTACATAAATGCACTTTCACAAACTTCCACTGCTCCACAGAAGGTAAAAAACATGCAGGTAGTCTAGACATGCACATGCATATGCATATTTGAGAAAGTAGATAGATATATATATAGCAACTTTGCCTCCTCACCCTTCAGGCTATACCCTGAGAACACCTTTGCAGAGATTACATAAAAGTAGCTACACACTTTGGAGGTAATTCACGGGCATATGTGGCCACATAGGCACAAAACAAGCTCACGAAATACCGACCAGTGCAAAAGTACATGCTTTGCCATGAAGGTACATACTTGAGCTAATGTCTGGGCAGAGCATGGGAAGAGTTTTCACATGCGCATGTAGATTATAAAATACCATAGCCTACATGCATACAGTCCATGCAAATATTTACATCTGCTTGCAAGGTGACTGTGTCCACATTCAAGGCATGTTCTTTGCCATACACTAGTATTTCATAACAGCAAGTAGGCACTTGTTTGACTTTAAAAAATAGCACTTATGTAGACACCCCTGTTATAAAATTACCCTTCAACTGTGTGTGAACCTTTTTGGGGTAATTTTATAAAAGGTATTTTGTACCTATATGCAGAATATACACATAAAATGCCTCATAAAAATTAGCCCTCCCTGCAAAGAAGCACATGCTATGCTGAGTAGGCATGTGCCTGTACAGAGGTACCTGGTCTGAGGACCCTGGCTTGACCTTCAGGTAGATGATTTACCTCTGTTTGTCTTCTGCTACCTACTGTCTGTAGCTAGTTACTTTCTACTCTCCTTTTTTACTTTCCATTCCTTCTATAACGTTGGAGCGCCTTTCTATTTCATTTTGTTTTTATTGTAAACTGTTTAGATTTATTGAAAGGCAGTATGGACTATACATGGTCCAGGTGTAGACATGTTTGGGGGAGGACTTCGGGCAGCCTGCAGGTAGAGTTATGAAGTATGTGCGTAGGTTAAAAAATAACAGAACTTCTGTCCTTTATATTTATATCTGCTCCCAATCTTGTATTTGAGCATTGATTTCATCTGCTTTTGTGCTGGCATTTTATAAACTATATAGACACTTTGACATCTTTATAAAATAGATACCTAATTAGCCTCCTAACCTAGGCAACCTCTGATAAAATTGCCCTCTTTATGAGTGTATGTGTCCTGTTCTACCTCTAAAGAAGGGTGTACACATGGACAAAGCTGTATAAAATGACTCCCTTATGCTTTCTGATATATTTGTGATCGTATATTTTCTTACTTCCAGTCTGTGTGTGGACTTAGATAAAGAAGGGCTTCCAATTAGCAGTGAGCAATACTGCTACAGAGCTACAGCACAGATCTCCTTTCTTTAGTAACAAGCATTTATGGCTGATTTAGTTGTACTCGGCAATTATGACAGCCTGTTGTTTTTTGAAGACCTTTTGCGTTTCTCTCACTCCTCCATCCCTCTGGAAGGAAATGCTATCAGTATGCTATTTTGATGGTTAACAGCTCTCTTAAGCAATTGTGTTGTAGGGTACAGGTGTGCTCTGTGCCAACGTAGTAATGTGCACGGTAGAAGAAAGGGACAAAGAGATGATTGTGGACTCCCAACTGAAAGCATGAAAGGCAATGAGCCACAACAGTTTGCCTGCTGGTCAAAAGAAACGATTCTTCCTTGTAAATACAGTGGAGCTGTATCAATAGAATTCTGTGTTGATAAGGTTTGCCTTCCTAAATGCAGAAAAAAAACAATTGTGCTTGAAAGTGTGCAACCAAAAGAAAATCAATATGGTTTTTTGGATAAATACTATTAGAAGACATTGAGTATGTTAAATATGTTCATCCTGGAACAAAGGAGACAAATAAGATCTAAACAGTCTGCAGAACCAGAGGATTTGTAGATTATGCTACATTAGGATTCAACATCAATATTTATTTATTTAGCAATGCTTATTTACCACTTTATTGGTTTAATCTAGCTTTCCTAGCTCAAATTTTTATTTGGGTTTCTGGGTTGAGTCTGACCTTGCATGGATCACATTTTCTTAGCTCACCTTCTTTCTTAGGGGTATGTTTACTAAACCGTCTTAACGTCGCAGCGGTGGTATTATCGTGCGATAAGTGATGTTATTGCGTGATAATGTCACTTATCATGCAATAACGCGGCTGCGGCGTAAGGCACCATAACGCTGTGAAATCCGGCTCAGAAGGGTGGAGTAAGGCTTCGCAGAGGGCAGAGAGAAGGGGTCAATGGGCGGAGAGTGGGAGGGGAGAGGCTCCAGGCACACTAACGCTGTGAAATCTGGGCCTGAATACTAACGCCAGTGAAACCCTCGCGTTAAGGCACATTTGCAGGAAAGAGAAACCATTTCAGTCAGCAATGTACAGCGAAGCCAGGGAAACCCAAAAATGTGATATTAGTGATACATGTGCATGGAACAAAAAGGCAAATAAACATAGAAAATAAACTGAACCACATTTAAAATCCCAATAACCAAGCTGGCCAAAAGTGATATTAATGATAAACATAAAGCAACACCACTGACAGAGCTCAAAAAATAAGATATCATGTCTGGAAGGGTCTGTTCTCTGTCCCCCTACAAAATGAATGATCCTACATTGAAATAGTGCTGATCAGGGTTTATTCACTTCTATATTGGGCAGGTTTGTTATGATGTGCACATGTGCAGTAACAGCAGAGTAGGCACGTAGGAAAGGGCAACTGTACTGATGCTGTAAATGGGATATAGAGGGCTGCAGGTGGCACATGCTGTGGTCTAGCTGGGGCACAGTGAGTGTTAGGCAGATGCCTAGGTGGCACATAGGGATGCCGAAACTGTAAAGCTGCAAGACAGCAACTGACGAGGGTCCAACATGGGCACGAGTGTGTGTCCCACAGTGTCACAGGGGAGATTACCCAGCAGGTACCCCCAAGGGCACATAACATTGGCAGGCGGTGTGGGGGGGGGGGGGGAAAGCGCGCATGTCCATGTAGGCACCCCTACCCGAGAACCCACACCATAGGCATCTGCCTACCAGCATACTGGATGGCCTGGGACTGCGCACCACCAGTACCACCGGCATAAGTGCATGTCAGCATGGTGGCGGAGGGGTGCTGGTGGCAGAGGGGGCAGTGGCATCTGCCCACAGAGATGTGTGATATGTGTTGGGCACCCACCAGAGATATATGGTCATTAATGCTCCCACCCATTGCTTTCCCTCCCAAGTAGAGGACCTACGGAAAAAGGGTCGGGAGTTGCGGCTGCACTGCCCGGAGATCCTTGCCCGCCTCCAGAGGGGGGCAATGGCATGAAGTGGAGGTGAGTGTTGCGGCCTCTGCAGCTCAGTACAGAATGTCACAGTGGCCCACCAGCCTGTGCGTGACGAAACTGTGCACATGTGGTATGTGACTCACATGATAATTTGCTAATGACTGTCATCCCCCACAGTAGTTGCTCCTACTGGTG
The DNA here is from genome assembly GCA_033557465.1 of Ichthyophis bannanicus. NCBI lineage: Eukaryota > Metazoa > Chordata > Amphibia > Gymnophiona > Ichthyophiidae > Ichthyophis > Ichthyophis bannanicus. The sequence goes on from CM066031.1 coordinate 1,428,318,063, forward strand.
AGGGCCCCTCAACATCAGGGCACACAGGAACATGTCCCACTGCACAACACCAGACAGAGGAGGAGGAGGAGGCAGAGGAGGAGGAGGACACGGAGGAGGAGGAGGTGGCAGAGGCGGAAGAGGATCATGGGGACATGGAGGGTGTGGAGAGTGGGTTGGGAGGGGAGGGTGAGAGTGTGTGTGATGTTTTGGGGGGTGAGGAGGAGGAGGAGAGCATGGAGGGTGACGAGGGTGGCGAGGGTGGGTGGAAGGTGCCAGGGGAAGGAGGGGGAGGATGGGGGTGTGGAGGGGGGAGGGAACACAGGAAAGCACAGGGCACTGTGGGTCCCTGCCAGCCATCACATGTGTGTGGCAATGGTGCCCATCTGGGTATAGCTATGCCACCCATTGCCACAGACAGGTCCCATGCACATGCCACCACACAGACACCTGGCACCTTGTGTGTATGTGGTGGCAGGTGCATACAGGACCTGTATGTGGCAATGGAAGGTATGGTGCAATGCTGGCAGGTTCCATTCAGTGGATGGCTGCTGAGATGCAGCATGTGGTGTGTAGGGGAGCTGCATCTCGGCAGCCATCCCCTGATGGGTGTCCCAGGAGCGTGTGATGGCCCCTGTGGTGCCCACACATGTGCCATGTGCTGTCCTGTCTCCTGGGACCCAACATGTGGGCTTTGGTATATAATACCTGTTGTAAAAATGTTTTTAAATACAGTTTTGTTACTACATCACAATGGTCATGTGTCTCCCTTACAGACAGACTGTGGACGTAAGCATGGGACCTGTGTGTAGATCACTATGTGTATGCATGGTAGACATGGGTAACATACATGGACCGTCTCCACATGCAGTTGTGGGGGCTGCCCATGTGCATAGGCATCTATGTCCCATGGTGCCCCTGTGATGTGAAAATGTGCAGTATGTCCCGACAGCTATGGTCACATGCATGCTGCCTGTGATGTGTGGGCACCATATCTGATGCACCATGCTTGTAGGAGAATAGTGGGGATGACCAGCAGCAGGTATGTGGCAGGAAGGATGAGATGGACTGCTGTACCCAGGAGCTGCCCAGGTGGATAGCTGGTGAGGTCAAGACAGGTGGATGTTGGTCTGGAGGGGGAGCAGAGGCTCACTACAGGCACAGGGGGAGAGTAAACAACTGACTGTATAGCTAGTTACCTATTTCTGCCTGTGTCTTACACAAACATCTACAGCTAAACAGCCACGTAGGCTCTGGTGTGGGTCAGAGAGAATGGCACACATGTAGGTGGGGAACTGGAGAGGATATGGGGTGTGAGAGACTGACTGATCCTTAAACATACATGTACCACCATATACATATTACTGCCTAACTGGAGAGGTAGGATATACCCCCACGCATAGGTAGAAGGGTGCAAACATGGCATGGTTCCTGGCACACAGGGCATGGTATAAGGTCTGTGTGTTGATTGGTGTTAGTGCATACACCACACCCTTAAGGGAGCTGGGCAGGCACATGTGACCATGTTGAAAATATGGGGGGCAGGGTACTCAGGGGAGTACTGTGTCAAACACCGGAAACGGACACATAGGTATAATCAGGTTTTGTCTTCTTTATTGGCACACAGTGACCCAATCCCCCCAATCAGGACCTGCATGGGCGCCCACGTCCACGGTGACCATGGTCCATGCAACCCTGTTGTTGTGGTTCCACTGGTGCAGCCTCTGGGGTTGTGGCTGGCTGCTGCGAATGCCCAGCCATGGCCTCCTGAGCATCTGCAATCCGCAGTAGCGCCGCTGCCATCACCTCAGCTGTGGCATGCATCTGGTCCATCCTCTCCTGAATGGCCATCAGAACCTGATGAGTGGCTGTGGGTGAGACACAAAGTGATGTGTGAGACATGTGTTGCACCCCCCCCCCCACCGTGACTCATGCAAATGTCCGGCGTATCCAAACACACCAGTTCGCAGACCAACCATGTATGTGACGGCTAGCAGCGCAGTACCATGTTTACATCTGTGTGTCCCATGACCCATCCACAGGCCTGCAAATGATCACGCTGGGGGTCGTGGTGATCACAGATATGACACATGGTACTGTGCCTCACTTCATTGTGTCACTTCTGTATCTGTGCACTGGTCGTATGGGATAGGTTGGATAATGTGGGAATTCATGGCACACAGATAGATATCTGTGGGGCACTGTTCACTCTAAACCTGACGCACAGTACTGAATACCCTGACTATCTCTGCTACATACCACTACCCAGGGAGAGGGGTTTGATGGGTAAACTGTATAGGTCATCTGGGGTAGGTGTGTACCACTGTACGTCTCCATGGGGTATTTTGTGGTGAATAGTAGGCGGATGTATGGGCCCATTATCATGATGACACCAGATGGCACATCATACAAGGGGGGGGGGGAGAGTGCACATGGCACCCACCCCCACAGAACATACAGAACTATGTGCTATGGTGTCCTAAGATTAGGGGGTACAAGGTACACAGCAAGGATGAGTTAGTGCAGGTCACATATCTACACCTGTGCAGTGCTGTAAAACGTACAGGACGTCCAGGACGTGTAAGCAGCCCCAGGTACCGGTCACACCCACCCTATACCTACACAGCCATGTTTTGCTCGATATGTGGACCCCAGTTGCCTGGGTTCGGGCACATGTGTTCTCAGGACATAGGCCCCCCCACCTTCCCGTCCATGGCAGGCATGTACTGGGCAGTGTGGTTTACATGTGAAGCATATCTCTGACCTACCTGCCTGTGGATGGGTGGTGTCCAGCGCTTCCGGCAGCCCTCACAGGTAGATGGGGCCCAGAAGGTCTGCCAGTTCCTGCTCCAGGGGTGTCATAGTTGGGGCAAAGGGGCCACCCCCTCTGGTGCCCATGGCATGTTGCCTCTCTGCCACCATGTGGGCACAGACACCCCGCTTGATATCATTGAACCTTTTTCTAAAGCTATCGAGGTCCCTGGATGGCCCCCCTGCCTGTGCTACGGCCTCCTGGATCTCCTCCCACACTTGTATCCATGTGCCCACAGTGGTTCTTGTGCTCAGGCGGCCGTATAGCACATCATACCTCTCCAGAACACTGGCCAGCAAGTTCTCCTGCTGGCTGAACCTAACAACCCTCCTCCTTTCCTCAGATGGCACAGGTATCCGCCTTCGTTTGAAGCTGGGTGGCCCCTTTGTGGGCTGGGACACACCCAATGTGCCTGCAGCCACCACCACAGGCCCAAGACTCCCTGCCGGCTCTGGGTCCTGCTGAACAGGTGCCCCCCCTCCTCCACCCCCACCATGTCCTGTCTCTCCATCTCCCTGTCCTCTGTGCCCTCTCCCTCCCTGTCACACATGCCTGCTCCTTTGCTCCTCAGCTCCACCTCACATCTGCTTCTGCCCCCCTCCTCTCCCTGCTGTCTGCTCCTCAGCTCAGCTCGTGTCTCTCTCACCTGCTCCTCGCCTCCCCCTCACTCTCTCCCCTGCTTAGCCACACACCTCTCTTTATCTTTATCTTTATAGGGTGTTTTTACGTTGCACACATTGCGCATGCGCATCACCACTAGTGTGGTGGCTGCGTGCTTTGTGTATGCGCTGTAGAGGTGTGGAAGGTGCTGTGTGGGACACCGTTACACATGCGCTGTGTGTGCGCATGAGGTGCGGCACATGTGCGTAACAGGACGCAGCACATGCGCATGTCTCATGCTCATGCACAGCACACTCTGCACACAGCGAATTTACCGTGTCTCTGCAGCACACGTGCAATGTGCGCAGCCACTGCGCTAGCACTGCTGCACATACGCAATGCGCACTATGTAAAAACAGGGGGCTCTGGTTGCCTGACGGGGGAGATGGTGTCCATGGGGCTGAGGCACAAGGCATGGGTGTAGTCCCGCTGCAACACAGATCTGCAGCTGTAGGGGAAGGCCAGGCAGGGGCTGTGCGGGCACAGCGCAGGAGATGTGCAGAGGTGCAGGCTTGCCAGCCTCGCCTTTACAGGCCCAGGGCCCAGCTCCAGGGCATGCATGAGGACCAGGTCATTCCCTCTACCACCTGAGCATGGGGGCTATTAGGGAGCTCTATGAGGATCTAAGACCTGACATCGAGCCCCTGACTGGTCGGTAACATGCCATACCGGGTTTGGTCGAGCTCCTTGGTGCCCTACATTTCTTTGCCTCTGGCTGTTTCTAGTCATCTGTGGCCGCAGTGGGTGGCATGAGCCGCCCCACCTTCTCACGCTGTCTCCACCAGGTACTGCGTGCCATGATCAGCCGGGAAGATTAAGACGGTTTAGTAAACATACCCCTTAGTCTACAATAGGGATTCTCAATCCAGACCTCAGGACACACCTAGTTAGTGAGGTTTTAGGGATAACCACAATGAATATGCATGAGGGTGATTTGCATTCAATGGAGGCAATACATGTAAATTTCTCTCATGTATATTCATTGCGGTTCTCTTGAAAACCTGACTGACTAGGGGGTATGTTTACTAAAGGGCGCTAATGTGCAGGATGCCATAAAAGGAGTGGGCGTTCTGGACTAAATGTAGCAAACTGGCATTATCGGGCGATAACGAGCGCTGTGCACCTTATCTGGCGAAAGATGGAGCTATGCGCGTTAACGTGCATTACTCTTAAGTAGGCGCGCTGATATGCAAACAGAGCGAGGTGTAGCACAGTGGTTAATACAGTGACTGATAGTACAGGGGTTGTAGATTTGATCCCCCAGTGTGCCTGATGAATAAGGCTGGCTGAGGTATTACCCTTTATGTTTAAGCAGTGCTTTGTGAGGCAGTTTATTTTTATCTTAATCAGTGCAGCCAGAAAACACACCTTCACAGTTCCGTAACCTAAGGTACTGCATAAGGCGCCCTATAAGGCACTCTAGAGGGCACATTATAAAGTGCACTGTCCGCCAAGGCACCCTATAATGTCCCCTATAGGACGCCTTATAAGGTGCTTTCTAGGGCACCTTATAAGGCACTTTACAAGGCGCCCTATGAGGCACCTTAAGGTTACAGCACTGTGAGGGTGTTTTTGATGGAAACACTACTTTACAGTAAAAACAGACAATGCCTTGGACAACCCTATCAAACAACCCCACTGTGGAATCAAACCCATGACCTCTGGTTTCACAGACAGTGAAGTAACCAGTGGGCTACAGCTGCTAACAAGCCCTGGCTGGCCACAGAAGTACTGCATGTCACCACACAAACTGTCTGCTGTGGCTACCAGGATAGGATCAACCCGCCCGTACCCATAATGAACAGCACATGCAAATCATCAGTCTACAGATGATCACAGGATGGGGTATGCACCCCACAGCACCTCATCCTGGTAGGGGAAACTGACCAAGTGCACCCCCACAGCACCTCAGCCTAGTAGGGGGTGCCGACGGTGTGTGTTAGTGGCACAGAGTAGCTACACACCATCACATTGTGTGGGTATTATGCTCACCCTGAGGGTGAGGTGGGGCGGCCAGCAACAGGTCTGCAGCACCTTTCATGGCAGGAATAGGCCATGTTGCAGATCCACATCAGTGGCAGTGTGTGTGATATGTATCCTGGGTGTGTCTGCAGGAACTACCTCAGTGTCCATCTGTGGTTATTAATCAGGTCTAACCCTTAGGGGCTATGATGCACCCAGGATAGTGCATATTCTGTGTGGGTGCCATGGGAGGGAGTTTGGACCCATAGGCAGATTATGTTCCACTCCCCCTTCCCTCCCCTCCGTGGCTCAGGGTGGGAGACAGGATCCCCCACCAACAGATCCACATTCTACCTCTCTGCAGTGGAGGGGGGCCCACCAACCCCTTTCCTGCTGGGGAACAGACACCCTACAGAGCAGCCAATGCAGAGCTGTACACACCCATCAGGCAATGGCAGACAGACAGTAGGCCTGGGAATGCTCAGCTGTCCCTCCACCACCATCTGATATTCTCCAGCAGCAAACACAGTGAGTCACCAGCCACTGCACCCTGCAAGGTGTTCCAGCCATACACATATAACTAATGACAGTGTGATAGGCGATGGCCTAGTTCATCCTGTAGGTAGTAGAGGCCTGTATATTAGGCCTGAGTCCCCCTCCCTTACTTTAGAATATTATAACTGATTTTGGAATATTATAGCAGAACCAGACAGACAGAAAATGCCAGTAGCTGTTAGAATCACTGTCCTGCTCTGCTTTTGATAAGAATGCTTCTGATAAACAAAAGTAAAACTTTCCACTGTTATGATACTCACAGCTATGTTTTCCACTATCTCTGCCGGCTAACTGACCTTGCAAAAGCAGCGAAATGTACTGTAGCAGAAGTATTATGACTAGAGATTTGAGCCACTGTTAGAAATGCCTGCACAGAATAAAAACAGGTTCAAGCCAGATCATAGGTGGCTATTGGGAGAGGGAGGGGGGCCACCGAGACCAATGAGGAGTTTTGCCTGTATTAGACTGGAGAAGAACAGTATATAACCTGTCGTTTTTCTGAGCTCAGGGCTCAGACATTTTGTATGTGACATTGGCCTGAGACTGTGCACATTAAACTGGTTTGAATTCTAGTCAATAGACTCCTGGTTTTATTCGTTGCGGGCCCTTCGTTATTACATATTCTTGGTGCGTTGGCCGGGAAGGCGTAATACGTGAATAGTACGCAAGTGAATACTACCGCGTATTACCGCCTCCAGGTTTGGTCTGGCTGGCCCCACAACCGACCGACGTGGAGAGGATCCCAGGCGCCGACCGGTCCCTTACATCGGAGGGTTCCGCCCTGCCTCGGCGGCCTGCTGGGTCCGGCTGGCCAACACCTCGAACCCAGGGGAGTCCAGGATTCAACCCAAGGTGGAACTGGTTGCGCAGCGCATTAGCTACCGGATCCGGTGAGTATTGATTTTTCTGGTTCTTAGTCAGTTAGCTCTGGGAAAGTCTTGAGACTGATTTGGTACAGTAACAGGTAAAGGAAGTCTGATCAACTTCCAGGGCGATCCTAGTACCCATGCATGAGTATGCGCGGGGCGAAGCCATCGACCCTTTTGGTTTGGTAAATTTAGGTTCAGTCAGTTAGCCCGGGAATTTGGAATTTGGGAAATGCTAGCATGTTTGGTTGTGTGAAGTGTGATTGAGAGGTCTTGCAATACAGGCCAAGCGAGAGCGGACTCCTAAGTAGCGCAGTTCCTGACCGGGCGACCGTGTTCAGGTCGCGAACAGGAGGAAGCGTTTGGTGTTTGTCCCCCTCATTGTTTTGTGGGCTGCGCGGACCTCTTACCCGTAGCCATCCTACCTACCCTTTCTGTTTGCTGTCTTGTATGTTATACGTTATAATGGGAGGGGCGGAGTCCGTACAAACTCCGCTGAACTGTATGATCACGAATTTTAAGAAAGGATTTAGTGGTGATTATGGGGTGAAAATGTAACCGACCCGCTTAGAAATATTGTGTAGTAGGGTGTGGCCGGCGCTGGACGCCGGGTGGCCACCAGAAGGTACTTTTGATATCCAAATTGTGTCCCGTGTGCACAAGGTAGTGCGCAGCTATAGTCCCGAACAGTTTTCCTATATAGACTCATGGTTAGGGATATGTGAGAAACAGCCCTCTTGGATGAAGCGTTGCTGTGAGGGGCAGAGTAAAATTATGTTAGCAACTGCCACGAGAGTCCCTGCCAAGAAAGAAAAAAACCCTATTTATGTAGCCCAAGAGTCTCCAGAGATCCCAAGGTATCCACCCGCCTTTCTGTATACTCCTGTCCCATCAGCTCCGCCAGTACTCCAAGAACCCCCGCTAATACCCCGAGTAGAGCCTGAGGAAGCGAGCGTACCTCCAGCAGTGGTGCCTCCACCCGCCCATCCGCTTCCAAAATCTGAAGTGCGGACCAGTCCCCTAAGAAGTCGGAGCCCTAGTCCTGAGCAGCGCTCTGAGGTGGAACAATCATCCCCCGAAGAATCCGCTAGAGGAGAGTTAGATGCCAGTCCAGGGTCATCCACTAGTCCAGGTACCAGTAGCGGCGTCACCCATAAGCCCACTGAAATGCGCTATGATTTCAGAAGTAGAACGAGAGAAGCTCACCAACTGCCGTTGCGGCAGGTCCCGGGATTACCCATTCAAGAAAACGGTCAGGTTGTGGTCGGACCGACCAGTCTAGTGTATGTGCCCTTCTCCACAACAGATTTATTAAACTGAAAAACGCATTATGCCTCCTATACTGAAAAGCCCCAAGATTTAACAGAGTTAATGACTAGTATTATGCAAACCCATCAGACCACCTGGTCTGACTGTCGCCAGCTTTTGGCTACCCTCTTTACTACCGAAGAGCGGGCATGGATAGTGCGAGCGACCACTCAATGGTTGGAAGAGAAACCTGAAGTGGGGAGAAACCTAGATCCCAGACAGGCAGCAGCCACAGATTTCCCGAATGAAGACCCTGGATGGGACCCAAATAGTGATGTAGGAGAAAAGGCCCTCACCCGGCTCCGCCAGGCGATACTGCAGGGCCTAAAGAAAGGAGGCCAGAGAGCTATGAATATTGGGAAAGTAGCGGACGTTCTTCAGCGCCCAGATGAGAGTCCAGCTGCTTTCTATGAACGATTAACTGAAGCTTATAGACTTTACACCCCCTATGATCCAGCGGCTCAGGAGAATTTACACATGGTGAATGCCGCTTTTGTGAGTCAGTCCCAGGGAGACATAAAACGAAAACTGCAAAAATTAGAAGGATTTGCAGGCATGAACGCAACACAGTTAATGGAAGTCGCACAAAAGGTATATGTGAATCGTGATCAAGAAAGCAAACGGGAAAGTGAAAGAAGGATGAGGAAGAAAGTGGATCTGCTCGCTGCAGCACTAGTTGAAGGACGTGGAGGAGGATATCCTAACAGAAGAGCCAAAGGATAGGGAAGGGGCCGAGGGAGCGCTCGGCCCCCTTTAGGTGCAAATCAGTGCACTTATTGTAAAGAGGAAGGACATTGGAAGGATGCGTGCCCGAACATGAGCTCCACCCCCTGGAGGGGACGTGGGAGCGCCAGGAGAGCGGGGGGGGGGGGGGGCGATTCCAGCAGCGAGGCGGGATGCAGCACGCACAGTTTCAACAGTTCCAGTAAAATGAGACTGCCATGCAGGGAGTGGCAGTCACCGAAGCAGATTTCATGGATGATGAGGAATAGGCCAGACCGGGCTCCAAGTTCTTCTTAGGTCTCCAGGAGCCTATGGTCAATGTAAAAATTGGAGACCAGCATATGGACTTTATGGTAGACACAGGGGCCGAGCATTCAGTAGTAGCCAAGCCGGTGGCCCCTGTGTCCTCTTGATCTGTTACAATCATGGGAGCTACAGGAACAAGAACCACGAGACCCTTTCTGCAGAACCGCGCCTGTGAATTAGGGGGACAGAAGATAACACACCAGTTCTTGTACATGCCTGAATGCCCAGTTCCCCTGTTGGGCCGAGACATGCTTGCAAAGCTTCAAGCACAGATATCCTTTGTTGAAGGGGGAAAAATGGAAATGACTATAAATTCAAAACCTGCCAGCCTGATGGTGTTAGCTGTCCCCCGAGAAGAAGAATGGCAGTTCTATTCATCTGTATCCAAAGCAGTAAGCCTCAGTACACCTCTCAACATTGCAGCCCCGCCTGGAGTATGGGCAGAGAATAATCCACCTGGCCTAGCGAAAAATATAGCTCCTGTACTTGTTACCCTTAAGACAGGAGCAGAACCAGTGCATGTGCGTCAGTATCCCCTCCCACGACCAGCAATTGAAGGTATTCATCACCACCTGAAGAAATTACTGCAGTATGGACTTCTTAGAGAATGCCAATCACCCTGGAACACCCCCCTTCTCCCAATCAAAAAGCCTGGGACAGGTGACTACCGCCCAGTGCAGGATCTACGTCAAGTAAATAGTGCAGTTGAAACCATACATCCAGTAGTACCAAATCCTTACACCCTCCTGGGACTGATTCCAGCAGAAGCCACTCATTTCACTGTTTTGGACTTGAAAGATGCCTTTTTCTGTATACACCTGGCAGAGGCCAGTCAGCTTTTGTTTGCATTTGAATGGGAAAACCCTACCACAGGAAGACGAGGACAACTTACTTGGACTCGCTTGCCACAAGGATTCAAGATTTCACCCACCATCTTCAGTGCAGCCCTCAGTCAAGATCTGTCAAGTTACCCTGTAACTCCGGGAAAGAGAATCCTACTCCAATATGTGGATGATTTGCTCATAGCCACCAACAATGAAACTGATTGTGTACAAGCTACTAGTGATCTTTTGCACCTTTTGAATGAAGCTGGATACAAGGTCTCAAGAGCCAAGGCGCAATTATGCCAGACAGAAGTGAAATACCTAGGGTTCCATTTGTCAAAGGGAACCCGGAAATTAGGACTCGAGCGAAAGGAAGCAGTATGCCGCATCCCAACCCCCACTACCAGAAAAACAGGTGCGAGCTTTCTTGGGAGCCGCAGGCTATTGCCGAATATGGATACCGAATTTTGCACTCATAGCAAAACCCTTGTACCAAGTCACACAGGGAGCTGAACGATCCCCCTTGGAATGGGGCCCAGAACAAGATAAAGCATTCAAATCATTGAAAATAGCATTGATGTCATCCCCCGCCTTGGGACTACCGGATGTGCAGAAGCCATTTTGTCTGTATGTCCATGAGTCAGGTGGAAATGCATTGGGAGTTTTAACCCAGCCTCTTGGGTCTTGGCAGCAACCTGTGGCCTATCTGTCAAAACAATTGGATCCTGTTGCCAAAGGATGGCCACCTTGCTTGAGAGCTGTAGCAGCCACAGCCCTCTTAGTAAGCGAAACTGACAAGCTCACCTTAGGAAAAAATTTGCGAGTCACTGTACCACACTCTGTTCTAACCCTGATGGAACACAAAGGAAACCACTGGCTCACCAACGTTCGAATGTTGAAGTATAAAATTATGCTATGTGAGAATCCACAATTGCAATTGAGCGTCAGCCACACTCTGAACCCAGCTACCCTGCTGCCAGCCGGTCCAGGCCCTCCTGACCATGATTGCCTAGAAGTAATGGACACTGTATATTCAAGTCGCCCAGACTTAACTGATATTCCCTTGAGCCACCCAGACAAAACTTTCTTTGTGGATGGAAGTAGCCTCATAATAGAAGGACAGCGATGTGCGGGGTATGCAGTGGTGACCCTAGACATGGTAGTAGAATCATCAGCCCTGGCCCCAGGAACCTCAGCACAGAAGGCGGAATTGATAGCTCTAACACGAGCACTCAAACTTGGAACAGGAATCAGCCTGAATGTATACACGGACTCTAAATATGCTTTTACAACACTGCATGCCCATGGGGCCCTGTACAAGGAACGTGGATTGATCACCTCAGGAGGCAAGTCTATCAAGTATGGTCCAGAAATATTGACTTTGCTGGAAGCAATATGGGCCCCCAAACATGTAGCAGTAATGCATTGTCGAGGCCACCAAACTGGAGATGGAGATGTATCCCGCGGAAATAGATTTGCTGATGCCTCAGCCCGAGAAGCAGCCATTGCAGGAAAAATTACTACCCCAAATGTAACGATTCAAGCAGCCATATTTCCAGTACCTTTGAGTGTATGGACACCCAGATATACCCAAGTAGAGAAGGACCATTACTGTCAAAAGGAGGGGGGCAGTTATCAGAAACTGGATGGATAGTGTTGCCCCCGCCTGAAGGGAGCTCAACCCCTGGTATGACCGTGATCCCTGAAGCCCTAGGCCCTGCCTTTGTCCAAGCCTTTCATCAAGCCACACACTATGGAAAAACAAAGATGGCCAATGCTTTAAAGCCATACTTCTATATCTCCCTGCTGGGACCTTTGACCACCTCAGTAGCCCGAAGATGTGTGACCTGTGCCAAGAACAATGCCCAACAAGGTCCTGTACCTCCCCCAAGAGTTCAGTCAGTAGGAGTGACCCCCATGGGAAATATCCAAATAGACTTTGCAGAAATGCCACGAGCAAATGGATATCGCTACTTGCTAGTCCTAGTTTGTACCTTTTCTGGATGGGTGGAAGCTTTTCCCACCAGAACTGAGAAGGCCAGAGAGGTCACTAAAGCCTTGCTCCATGAGATTATCCCCCAATTCGGAATACCTTTGACCATGGGGTCTGACAATGGGCCCTCTTTTATATCGCAAGTAACTCAGCAGCTAGCCCATGCCCTGCAAATACAATGGACGTTGCACACAGCCTACAGGCCCCAGAGTTCAGGGAAAGTAGAGAGAATGAACCGAACCCTAAAATCTCAGTTATCCAAACTTTGTCAGGAAGCCCACTTGAAGTGGCCCCAAGCTCTTCCCATAGCCCTTCTCCGAATACGTTCAGCCCCCACCACGCCATTAGGGGTATCCCCATTTGAGATTGTGTATGGGAGGCCCCCGCCCATAGTACAGGGGATAAGAGGAGATATGAATCAAATTGGATCCGTAATTACTAGGCAAGAATTGTTGGCTCTAAGTTCGGTTTTGCAGAGCCTTCATACCTGGGTGCAGGACCAGTTGCCTATCAATCTAACAGAGCCATTGCATCCTTTCAAGCCTGGAGCCTCGGTGTGGGTAAAGGAGTGGAAGAAGACACCGTTGGCGCCTCATTGGAAGGGACCGTATATCGTTTTTCTATCAACCCCAACAGCAGTTAAAGTGGCCGAGATCGACTCCTGGATCCATCACAGTCGAGTGAAGCCAGCAGCAGTTCCTGAGAGTCGCCCCTCGACTTCGATCGCTAATCCTACATCACCGTTGCGACTCACGCTGCGAAGACAAGATCCATCATCATAAAGACTTTGCCAGCTTGCTCCTGAACATTTGCATTTCAGACTCTATCCTCTATCTATCTACCTCAATCAACCATTAACTACCTCATTAATCATCAAAGACTATAATCATGATGATTACTAATTGCTGCTATTTCCTTCTTGCGGTAGCCCTGGGACACTTGAGAACCACTCTTGCTTTGCCCCCTTGTGCAGCCTGTATAACCACCACCCGAACTGGTATGCAAGTTACTCAGACTTTGCTTTATCACTCTTACTACACTTGTACCGGTGTAGTCAGCCGGTGTATCTATAATGGTACAGAACTGAATGTCTGCACCAAGGGAAAGACTCGTACTTGCTTCAGACCTTGCCAGAATCCATCTTACTATGTCCTGGAACTGAGATGGAATGATGAAGATGGAGCCCTCATCAACTCCACAAGTCAACTCTCTGATCCTAACCAACCTGCTTACCTGCATTTTGATGCGTGTGACTTGATTAATAGAAATAATTACTACAGGTGTGGATCATGGGAACAAGCTTACTATTATGATGAGAAGTATATGTGTCATGAAGGTGCGTACAACTGGGGAATATGCACTGGGATACATTCCCCAACAACATATAGCAAATCAGCAGAAGCAGACTATTTGTCCGAAATGGGATTGTGTGTACTATGCTACCTGGTCCGGTAGCCCTACAGGACAGACTGGAGATAATCGCAAGGCGCTGCTGGAAAGATTACCCTTACTGAAACCTGAACAGTGCAAGAAAAGCGCCTGCAATCCCCTACGGCTTCAGATCTTCGACCCTAGCCAGTGGAAGCAAGGATTTTGATTCGGCCTGCGCATAGCAGGAGGTGGAACTGATCCTGGAACCATTGTATTCATCCAGCTGAATGTAAAGACTCATGTTTCTTCACCTTATCGCATACATCTTACCTTCTACAAGGCCATGAAGGCAGAATTTGTTGTTCCCCATGCTTCGCAGAATTTGTTCATCGAACTAGCTGGAGCTGTGGCATCCAGCCTCCATGTCTCGGACTGTTTCTTTTGTGGAGGAACTCAGATGGGAGACCAATGGCCTTGGGAAGCACAAGAATTGAACTATTCCGTACCATATAACCAAATTGATGTGCATAACACTACCAATGAATGGGTCCTCGCCCACTCCATAGTGGATAAACTATGTTTTGCACGAGCAGGACCACAATTGAATGCACCTGTGGGACAATTAGTCTGTTTGAACCAAAAATATTACAATGCCACAACTGGGAAGACTTCTTGGTGGTCAGGTGCCAATGCTCCAGAACCGTCTAACCTTCTGATCATCTTTCCTTATTTGGCCAGAATATGGACTAATCTGGCTACCCACAACACTTGGCAAGCCCCACCTGGACTATATTGGATTTGTGGCACCAGAGCATATGCTAAACTCCCTGCCAAAGGGGGAGGAGTGTGTGTTCTTGGAACAATACGACCATCTTTCTTTCTTTTGCCCCTTTCCCACGGAGAACAATTGGGGTTCCCTGTATATAAAAGTCGACAGACATGTGAAGCTCTGAAAATCGTCCAGTGGGACAAATAGGATGCAACCTCTGAAGAATGGCCACCAGAGCGAATTGTTTCTTACTATGGACCTGCTACCTGGGCACAAGATGGTTCTTGGGGCTACCGCACCCCTATATATATGTTAGACCGTATTATACGTTTGCAAGCTGTTGTTGAAATTATAACCAATGAAACTAGTAGAGGGCTAACCTTGTTAGCTAAACAAGCCACACAGATGCGTACAGCCATTTACCAGAACCGCTTAGCTTTAGATTATCTGCTTGCAGCTGAAGGAGGAGTATGTGGCAAGCTGAATTTAACTAACTGCTGCTTGCAAATAGATAATGAAGGACAGGTTGTAGAAGATATAGCCAATCACATGAGAAAGCAAACTTATGTCCCAGTCCAAACATGGCATGGCTTGCAACTAGATGGCTGGTTTGGTTCTTGGTTTTCAGGCCTAGGCGGCCTGAAGACACTTATAGTGCTTATATTTTTGATTGTGACTGTTTGCTTATGTATCCCATGTTTCCTTCCCCTATGCTTGCATATGCTACGCTCCATTATTGATAATATTATTGACCGCAAGGCAGCAGCACAAATATTAGCAATGTGGGACTACTACCCTATACCACGGAGTGATCCCTCTAGCATAGTTTAAAGTACTTTCATATATATGTGTGATTTGATTCCCACCCTTTCTCACTTGCGGGTGTGAATAATCAAAAGGGGGGAATGTGATAGGCGATGGCCTAGTTCATCCTGTAGGTAGTAGAGGCCTGTATATTAGGCCTGAGTCCCCCTCCCTTACTTTAGAATATTATAACTGATTTTGGAATATTATAGCAGAATCAGACAGACAGAAAATGCCAGTAGCTGTTAGAATCACTGCCCTGCTCTGCTTTTGATAAGAATGTTTCTGATAAACAAAAGTAAAACTTTTCCACTGTTATGACACTCACAGCTGTGTTTTCCACTATCTCTGCCGGCTAACTGACCTTGCAAAAGCAGTGAAATGTACTGTAGCAGAAGTATTATGACTAGAGATTTGAGCCACTGTTAGAAATGCCTGCACAGAATAAAAACAGGTTCAAGCCAGATCAGAGGTGGCTATTGGGAGAGGGAGGGGGGCCACCGAGACCAATGAGGAGTTTTGCCTGTATTAGACTGGAGAAGAACAGTATATAACATGTCGTTTTTCTGAGCTCAGGGCTCAGACATTTTGTATGTGACATTGGCCTGAGACTGTGCACATTAAACTGGTTTGAATTCTAGTCAATAGACTCCTGGTTTTATTCGTTGCGGGCCCTTCGCTATTACAACAGTCTGCTAACTAATCCACAGTGCATGCTTCTGGAGAAGATGCATGCACCCAGAGAAGATGCATGCACCCAAAACTGGGATGTGAGCACACCCACCAAGCAGATAAATCTGAGATTGGGCCTCAGAAGAGGAAACCAATACATTTCACTTGAGAAAAATTCAACATAGCACTATGGGGGAGCTCAGCCATGCCGTGGCCACTGGTCAGTCAGGGTGAGAGTGACCTCCCAGCAGGACATGCTGTGGCCACCCTGTCCGTGCAGGTGGTGGTGGCCAGCCACTACAATGTCTGAGCAATTGCCCTATGCCCTGTGCAGATGCATCCTGGGCAGGCCACCCTGTCCAGTCTATGCCCATTGTACCTTGCTCCTCATTATGCACATTGGCAGGCTGACACTGGCAACAGTGCATGCAGTGTGGGCTGAGGAAGGTGTTGGCAGCCACCACACACTGGGTAGACAGACACACACTCCCACACCTATGCCAGCATTGTGCAACTATAGAGGTGTTTGGCAGCCCTGGCCTGGGCACAGTGCAGGCATGGCTATGGTACGCAATACTGTTGGGGTCACTCCCCAGGGTGATAAAGACTATCAGACACCAGACCTGAAACACACTCCACAGATATCAGAAAGGTTGCTATGATGCAGCTCAATCAGCAAATTTTGCTTAACTTAGGAATTGCTATCTGCCATTAATCATAGCAACCTTTTGATAGATGTATCCCGTATTCCCAGGTTTAGGGTGGCATTGCTAAGGTATGCAAGTGCTAGTATTGGGAGATGCATGCAGGGCCCAACATCCTGCCTCTCCAGGAGGCTTTGGATACTGGAGCCTGTGGGTGTGTCTGCCCCTGTTGGCCACTGCTCTAGGGCAGAGGTTCCCAACTCCGGTCCTGGAGGGCCAAACACTCTTCAGGTTTTCATGCTGTCCCTAATGAATATGCATGAGAAACATCTGCATACCATGGGGGCGGTGCATAGAAATGCAGCACAGCCATATTTATTAGAGGCAGCATGGAAACTGAATGGTGTTTGGCCCTCCAGGACTGCATTTGGGAGACTCTGCTCTATGTAATGCGCATGTTTATGGTGTCTGTACTCTGTAGGGTAAAATGTAGGCGTTTTGGGCATGTTTACGTTATCTGCAATAAAGGTTCTGCCTGTATTACCACGTTTTAGTGGTGGGTAAAATATGGGGACTGGGTTGGCAGGAACCACAGCTGGGACTTGAACCTGTGGCCTTCTGTTTCTGAACACACTGGCTGTGTGTACTGTACCACTGTGTTGCCACAGAGACATTGCATTCCCTGGGGATACCATGATTGTCCGTTAGACAGGGCCTGTCTGTTGCAGTGCACGGCACCCACCTACACAGGGTTAGGCCATGGTCTGCTCTGGGCAGCTGCCAGTGCCCCCTCCACCACCAGTACCCCTCCGCCACCATGCTGACATGCCCTTCTGCTGTTGGTGCTGGTGGTGCGCAGTCTCAGGCCATCCAGTGTGTGGGTAGGCAGCTGCCTATGGTGCGGGTTCTGGGGTAGGGGTGCCTGCATAGCTGTCCATGCTTCCCCCCAGCACCGCCTGCAAATGTTCTGTGCCCTTGGGGGTACCTGCTGGATACTATCCCTTGTGACATTGTGGGAAACACACTCGTGCCCATGTTGGGCCTCATCAGTTGCTCTCTGTCTGCTCTACTGTTTCAGCATTCCTATGGGCCACCTAAGCATCACCCTAGTCCGCACTGTGGCCCAGCTGCACCACAGCATGTGCCGCCTGCAGCCCTCTGTGTCCCCTTTTCCAGCATCTGTCCGGTTGCCCGTTCCGACATGCCTGCCCTGCTGTTGCAGAACATGTGCATGCCATAGGAAACCTATCCAATGGAAAGGGAAAACCCTGATCAGCGCTATTTCACTGTGGGATCATTCACCTTGTATGGGGACAGAGCATAGACCCTTCCAAAATTAATATCTTTATTTTGGGGCTTTTTTCGTAGCGTTTTTTACTGTTTCCCATTAATATCACTATTGGCCAGCTTGGCTATGTTTTTTTTTT
The DNA here is from genome assembly GCA_033557465.1 of Ichthyophis bannanicus. Classification (NCBI taxonomy): domain Eukaryota; kingdom Metazoa; phylum Chordata; class Amphibia; order Gymnophiona; family Ichthyophiidae; genus Ichthyophis; species Ichthyophis bannanicus. The sequence continues at coordinate 1,428,335,738 of CM066031.1, forward strand.
CCATTTTGTTGAGGTCATTTTCAATGTTTATTTGCCCTTTTGTTCCGTGCACATGTATCACACATCACCTTTTGTAGGTTTCCCTGGTTTTGCTGTACTATGCTGATGGAAATGGTTTCTTTTCCCTTTAAATCTGCTCTAACGCCAGGATTTCACTGGCGTTAGTTTTCAGCCCCGGATTCCACAGCGTTAGTGTGCAGGGATCCTCTCCCCTCCCACTCTCCACCCATTGAGCCTCTCTCTCTGCCCCTGGGGAGCCTTTCTCCACCCTCCGGGAGCCTTTCTCCACCTTCAGCGCTCATTTGCGCCACTGCGTGCGTTATTGCGCGCTAAGGTACCTTATCACCCGATAATGTGGCAGCAGCGCAAATAGCGCCCTTTAGTAAACATACCCCTAGGTGTGTCTCAAGGATTGAGTTTGTGAACGTCTGGTTTAGAAGTAAATTGTCTGTGATTTTAACAGGAGTCACCTAGGATTTTTAATGTGAGCTGGCTTAAACGTTTCAGTTTATCAGCTAAGCACATAGAGAAAGATTCTTCATCATTTTAGGTATTCTCTTTCACATGAATTCTGACAATTACTGTTGTTGTCTAGTTATTAGCCTACTCCCCCATAACACAGGCATTCACCCCATCCCACTGCCTCAAAAATACCTTTCTCCAAAGAAGGCAATTCAAGCAAAATTAGGTGACAGCAAAACTGGTACAGCTTTATTACTATTATCCATTAATAACTTAGAAACATAGAACAATAAACCCTACAAAAATTCCCATCTCCCACTTTTTGACTTTGGCCTCGTTAATGCAATTACTCTATTACTGCTTCACTGTAATAGGCTATAATATGCCCCTCTCAAAAAAAGCCAAACCTGGATACATCCATACCTGCAAACTATCATCGGGTTCCAAACTTACACTACTTTCTCAATTAATTTGGACAGGTAGGGCATCTTCAATTATAATTGAAATTTTTTTTTAAACTGCCTCTAATGTTTCAATTGAATTTTACGTTTTTTGGTGCGCTGAATCCAAATCTGGTAACCAATTTGCTCCATCACGTACAGATTTTTTGCTACATTGGGTTAGCAGTTTGAGGTGAACGTTTCAGATTGAGTGCGATCGAGATAAAAGTTTCTTGGATGAATTCTTTATACTAATTGTTTAGTAGTTATTCAAATAAGAATAAAGAAAATTGTAACAAGGCAGCACATAAGAATAGAGTAATGTCAACAAAACACACTGTGATGGTAGCAAAATTGTCTGCACTTAAAACAGCCACATACATGTGCACAAACATTGAGCATATAAGAGCGAGGTTAGACACAAAGCAAAGCAAAGAAATGTGCAAAAAATGTTGTACAGGTATGTATGTAAGAATAGAAAACGCAAACCGCACCATTGCAATACATGAAGACAAACACCCGATGGTGTGAAAATAAAATTTTAATAAATGAGATCCGACACTGTGGTAATAACTAGCAAATTTTTATTTCAAAGTTTAGTAAAAACACGATATTTGTCAACACAGTTTAGATTTTAAAGTCATTCTTGGGTCAATCAATCTCCTGGTGGGCCCATTTCTTCTTCCCCCGAATGCTTCTCTTGGTGCGCTGCTTGGCGTATTTTTCATCTGGGGTTTCCCGCAGCAGCAACCAGCAGAAATCAGCCATCATAGTGGTGTTCCATCTTCCTTGGTACCTTCTCTCTGCGTCCTTGATGTCCTGGTGAAACCTTTCACCTTGTTCTTCACTGTACGCCCCCAAGTTTTCGGGAAAGTAGTTCACATGGGAGTGCAGGAAATGGACTTTCAGGCTCATGTTACAGCCTTGTTCTTTGAAGGCATTGAGCATCCTGGCAACAATATCCTTATAGTTCTCATCCCACCTGTTCCCCAAGAATTTGAGAACAACATCCTTGAAGGAATCCCAGGCTTCTTTTTCCTTCTCAGACATCGTTTCAGCGAATGCTCCATCTGAAATGAGTTTCCTTATATCAGGGCCAACAAACACTCCTTCCTTTAGCTTTGCTTCAGAAAGTCGGGGGAACTTTGAGCAAAGGTACCGAAAGCACTCACCATCTTTTGGAAGGGACTTGATGAATTGCTTAATGAGACCCAACTTAATGTGGAGAGGTGGTAATAGAATTTTATCACGAGGTACCAAGCTCTCATGAAGAACATTTTTCTCACCAGGTCTCAAATACTCCCGAATTGGCCAGTCTTTTTTCCCACAGTGTAGGTCGCGGGCCCGGCTATCCCACAAGCAAAGGAAGCAGGGATATTTGGTGAAACCGGATTGCTGCCCTAATAGCATGGATAAAATTTTAAAGTCTCCACAAATCATCCACTTATGCTCATCATAACGAATTTTCTGAAGAATCAGGGCCAAATTCTCGTATTTTTCTTGGAGAATAACAGAGTGAGCAATAGGAACTGAAGCGAATGTGTTGCCATTATGAAGAAGAACACCTTTTATGCTGTCTTTTGACTAATCAATGAACAGCCGCCATTCAGCAGGATCATACTTGAGTTTAAACTTTTCCATCACTCCGTATGTATCGTTGCAAAATACCAAATCTTCCTCTTTGCTGAAATACTTCAAAAATTGTGTCTCGCGGTTGCGGTACCAATAAAAAGTTGTTCCTGGTGACAATAGATTTTTCTGTTTAAGCCGAGAACCTAGCAGTTGGGCAGCATCTTTTGGGAGTCCTAAATCCCGGACTAAATCATTCAATTCAGCTTGAGAGAAAAGTTCAGGTTTCGGATCTGGTTCAGTTTCAAACTCGGAAGTACTGGACTCATCGGGAAAAGCCATCTGATGAGTCTCATCATGATAAGAACCGTCCACACAAATATGATCCAAAGATTTTGGTGGTTCAGGCACAGGTACTTCGTTGCTATGAGGCATAGGCCTAATTGCTGAGGGAAGGTTGGGGTAACTTATTACGTTCTTATTTTTTAAGTTGTATCCGCTTGTCGTGCTGTGAGGGCTTGCGTGCATCAGTGATGCTGAGAGCTAAACTATCGGTAGTTTAACTACTGGCAGGGTCTCCCAAGATGGACAGGTCTCAGCTGAGGTGCCAGACGAAGACAAACCACCCATCTGGGCAGCAGCAGAATGGGATAGTGTTGACGGCGGAGGATCACATTTCTGTGACAACGGCAACAACACCAAACTCAAACTGCGCAGAAGGAAGGCCCGGCAATCTACTTCTGTATCTTGCCATGAAAACCCAATGGATAGTTACAACAAAACAAATTGTGCTATGGTGCTGGAAGATGAGACTCCCAGGTCGGAAGGCACTCAACTAGCTACTGGGGAAGAGCTGAAGACTTTTCAGAGTAAAGCCAGCATTTATGATGTGGTTGGATCAAAGCCCTCGGGAAGTCTGACTGCTGATGTAGCTGCGCATGAAATGAGAGTCAGAAGCTGTAAAGATGTCTTACACATTGGAACATGGAACGTACGAAGCATGAACCAAGGGAAGTTGGAGGTGGTCAAGAATGAAATGGAACGTGTACAACTTGATCTGTTGGGTGTCAGCGAACTGAAATGGACTGGCATCGGGCACTTTGCATCAGATGATCACATGGTCTACTATGCTGGAAATGAAAGACAAAGAAGAAATGGTGTTGCATTTATAATAAAGAAGAAACTTGCAAGAACTGTAATGAAATACAATGCAGTCAGCGAACGCTTAATCTCTATTCGTCTACGAGGATTGCCTATCAACACAACTATAATTCAAGTATATGCCCCAACAACAGCTGCAGAAGAGAATGAAATTGAAGAGTTCTATGAACAAGTACAAGCTGAAATTGACAGAACATGCAAACAGGATATCCTGATAGTCATGGGTGACTGGAACGCAAAGGTTGGCAACAAAGAAGAAGGCAAAGTAGTTGGAAAATATGGACTTGGCAACAGAAATGAAGCTGGAGAAAGATTGATAGAATTCTGCAAGACCAATGATCTATTCATCTCAAACACCTTCTTCCAGCAACACAAGCGGCGACTGTACACATGGACTTCACCCAATGGATTGTATAAAAATCAAATTGACTACATCTGTGGAAGTCAACGATGGAAAAGCTCTGTAACATCAACAAAGACAAAACCTGGAGCTGACTGTGGTACAGATCATCAACTACTAATATGCAAACTCAAGCTAAAGTTGAAAAAGAGCAAACCACTCATGAATGCAGCAAAATATGACCTTGAGAATATACCACTGGAATTTAAAGACTGCCTGCAAAATCGATTTGCTGCTTTAGATACAAATGACAGAATTCCGGAAGAGTTATGGAATGACATCAAGAAGGTTGTGCTGGAAGAAAGCGAGAAGTCTCTACAAAAGGTGAAAAAGCAAAAACGGCCAAAATGGATGACGGAAGAAACTCTGAAAATTGCCCAGAAACGCAGAGAAGTTAAAGCCAAAGGAGAAAGAAAGACAATCGCAGAACTCAACAGAGATTTCCAACGTGCAGCAAGACAGGACAAGGAAAAGTACTACAATGACACTTGTAAGGAAATAGAAGCAGAAACTATTAGAGGAAGAACAAGATCGGCTTTACTAAAGCTGCGAGAGTTAAAGAAAAAGTTCCAGCCTCGAATTGGAATGTTACAAGATGCTCAAGGTTCTATGTTGAATGATGCTGAGAAGATCAAGAAAAGGTGGAAGGAATATACAGAGTTTTTATATGATAAAGATCAAGTGGACCAACAGCCGTTTCAACCTATACCTTATGATCAGGAACCATTGGTGATGAAAGAAGAAGTTGAAGCAGCATTGAAAGCCTTATCAAAGAACAAAGCACCAGGCATTGATAGCATTCCCATAGAAGTATTGCAGCAATCTGATGCAGCTGTTACTGTACTTACAAGGCTCTGCCAAGAAATATGGACGACAACATCATGGCCAACTGACTGGAAAAGATCTGTGTTTATACCAATACTAAAGAAAGATGATCCAACTGACTGTGGAAATTATCGCACAATCGCTCTGATCCCACATGCCAGCAAGATTCTACTGAAGATTATTCAAAAGAGACTACAGCCATACCTAGAACAAGAACTACCTGAAGTGCAAGCAGGGTTCAGGAAAGGGCGAGGAACGAGAGACATCATTGCGGATGTGAGATGGATCCTTGAAAAGACTAAAGAATACCAAAAGGATATCTATTTGTGCTTTATCGACTATAGCAAGGCTTTTGACTGTGTAAACCATGAGAAACTCTGGGCCACATTAAGAAGCATGGGTATACCAGAACACCTAATCGTTCTCTTGCGCAATCTGTACATTGATCAAGAAGCAATAGTTCGAACGGAACAAGGAGAAACAGAATGGTTTAAAATAAGCAAAGGGGTAAGACAAGGCTGCATACTTTCCCCCTACCTGTTTAATTTATATGCAGAACAAATCATCAGAGAAGCAGGATTGTATGAAGACAACAGAGGTGTGAAGATTGGTGGAAGACTCATCAACAACCTTCGCTATGCTGATGATACCACATTACTGGCAGAAAGTGAAGATGATCTGAAACATTTGCTTCTCACAATCAAAGAACATAGTCTCAAAATGGGCCTGCACCTTAATGTAAAGAAGACAAAGATCATGACAACTGGCATAATCAACAGGTTCATCGTTGAAGGAGAAGAAATTGAAATCGTGAACAACTTTAACCTACTTGGATCAACTATCAATAAAGAAGCAACAAGCAGTCAAGAAATCAGACGACGCATTGCTCTTGGCAGAATGGCTATGAAAGACCTAGATAAGATTCTCAAGAGCAGAGATGTCTCTCTCCATACAAAGATTCCACTTGTTCAAGCCATGGTATTTTCCATAACATCATATGGATGTGAAAGCTGGACAGTGAAAAAGACAGACAGGAAGAAAATTGATGCCTTTGAATTATGGTGCTGGCGGCGAATACTCTGTATACCATGGACTGCCCGAAGAACAAACCAGTCGGTACTAGAGGAGATCAAACCTAAGCTTTCTTTAGAAGCTCAGATGACAAGACTTTGACTTTCATACTTCGGACACATCATGCGAAGAGAGAGATCATTAGAGAAAGACATCATGCTTGGAAAGATAGAAGGTCAACGCAAAAGAGGAAGGCCAGCAATGAGATGGATCGCTACAATAACAGCAGCTACGGGTACCAGTCTGTCAACAATGAGCCGCCTGACTGAAGACCGAACACAATTTAGGATAGCTATCCAGAGGGTCGCCATGAGTCGACTCCGACTCGACGGCACTTAACAACATCCCTTCACAATGCAAGAGCAAAAATAGCAGTCACTGCTGTGGTCTCTTTGTTCACGCCACATCATAGGTATTCCGAAACGAAATGCTTGTTTTTTACCTTTCATCCATAAGCGTAGATCTTCCTCACATGTCTTGCACACTTTGTGAGGAGCCCACGGTTTGTCTTGATCGCCTAACTTCAAACCGAAATAGGCGAAATATACTTTTTTAATAAATGCAGAAATGTTCCTCTGCCGCTTTTTCACGGTATATTCCCAACAAATAAAACAAAAACTGTCCGGAGAGTTGACGCAACCTCTGGCTCTGTGAGCCATCACAAATACACAGCACTGCAAACTACAACTGTAGTGAACCACTTCGGAATAAAGCTGGATTACGACTGAGCAAACAAAAGGTAATAATGAACTTGCAAGAAACTGAAATTTGACAGGAACGTTCATGTCGCAACCACCGTGTTTGAGCGAGCGAACGAGGCGAGGCGAACAGGAAAGAACATGCGCCAGCGCGAGTACTGGATTTAGCCCCCCGCCTCCCAATTGTCCTGTTAATGTATAAAATGAATACAAAACACTCTAAAATATCATGAGGGAGTGTTTCTAGTTAGTTAACCATTACAACCTCTATTTTGGGCCAAGAAAATAAACTGCAGTCGGCTAAAAAGAAATTATGTGAACATTCCTTATATGGGTAAGAAATCTAATTTTGCAAGAAAACGTGACGTGATGGAACATTTTGGCTATTTTTCCTGGATTCAGCACCCCAAAATCTATAGGAATCAGTTGCAAAACTGGAGGCAGTTTTTTGGTAGTGTACCTGTGTTATTAAATGTTGTGAACGAAACCAACATCCTTTATCCACATCAGTCAGGATTCCTGCCAGGCATAGTATAGAAACTGCTATTAGCAAGTCTGATCCACCCATGAGGCAGCCATATACTACTACTACTACTACTACTGAGCATTTGTATAGTGCCACAAGTCGTGCACAGTGCTGCACAGACATCTTAGGAGACAGTCCCTGCTCATCAGAGCTTACAATCTAGTCAAGACAGACAACAAAGAAGGAGTAGAAAATGATAAAAGAAGGGGGAAAGATAAAGAAACAAGGAGATCAGATGAGTCAAGACCCAAAAGCAGCAGCGAAGAGGTGAGTTTCAGACTGGATTTGAAAAGGGTCAGAGAAGGTGCCAGGTAGTTTGTTCCAGGCGTAAGGTGCAACAAGGTGAAAGGAGCAAAGTCTGGCGTTAGCACAGATAGAAGCAATTTGCCAGAAGAGCAGAGTTCCCGAGGGGGGTGTAAGGAGAGATAAGAGAAGAAAGGGAGTGAGGAGCTGCAGAGTGAATGCACTTAGGTCAGCAGGAGAAGTTTGAACTGGATGCGGAAACGGATAGGGAGCCAATAAAGTGACTTGAGAAGAGGGGTATATGGGCATGACGAGGCATCTAGGGTGGCAAACCCTGCCGGGGGGGGGGGGGGGGGAGCACGGCATGCTTTGGTGCTCACGGCAGGCCTTGGACTTCGGCACCTATGATGCACAAACCATGGTCTGCTGCTCTTGCCCCCTTCCGATGTAACTTCCTGTTGGAGAGGGGCAGGAGAAGCAGGCCATGTGTGTGCACAGGTGCTGAAGCACATGGCCTGCCAGTGCACCAAAGGGGTGGCACAAAGCCGCCGCTTTTCAATACGATGAGTCATGCCCCCGCTGATGTCACAGCACCCTCGCAGAAGATGGATTTAGGTGGATTGGAAGAAGGGGGGCAGCACGGAGGAGGATTCTGCCTGGGGTGGTATAAACCCTTGGGCTAGCCCTGGATATAAAGGCCTTACTTAGCAAAATCCATAGCTCCCTTGATGCAGGGAAAATGACAGTTCTTGTTTCTGTAGATGTACACTCAGTTTTCGACCTAGTGAATCACAACCAACTAATAAATAGTCTGTTGGAGCATGGAATAGGAGAATAAATGTTATCCTGGCTTATCTCCTTCCTGCAAGAGCACACTGTTAAAGAATCCAGCATTTTTCTTGCTTGCCTTGCTATCTTTGTACAAGACCACAGTATTAGTGGCATTAGTATACAGATGACATCCTATTGGTTGCCCATACAGATTCCTCATTTCCCAGTCTTGCTTCCTAAATATTTGTCTTTAGGGACTGCGGAACACCTCTTGGATTGGGGGGGGGGGGCAAGGTCTACCTTGACTCCACCCCCAGTTCTGCTCTAACTCTGCCCCTAAATCCCCTCAGACTTCCCCTCCTGTTCTACCCATGGGGATCCTATCTCCCACAGGCAGAATAGAAGGGAATGTCTACGACCACGGTGGACTCCTGCCTGCTTGTGGGTGGTGGATGTTTGGAATGCCCTCTTGATGGAGGTAGTGGGAGAAAATACAATGACAATTCAAAATGGCATAGGACAGACACAGTGGATCCCTTTGTAGCAAAAGGATGAAATCAAAGCAAACTTAAATATATTTTCTACTTCATTAAATAAAGGAGGGCTTGGCTGTGCAGAGCGACAAGTACAACCACTCTAGCCACCTTACTTGTCTTTATCTGTCATCAAATACTATGTTACTAGTAAATATTAAATATGCCAATATCCAATTTGAGATAGATTTAGGAACCATAACATTCTTCATCTTCTCCTTCTCCTGTCACTCTACCCACTGTCTTGGTCTCTAGCCAACAAAGAAATTACATCTATAGAATATATTTGACCTGCAAACATTTATGCCTCAGTTTCTGAGGCATCTGAATATCCAACAGGGTGATCACCACACATAGTATATGTCTCCAATGACATACTTGGATGCCCAAAACCCTCTACAAAGTTGTAATAGCTGGATCACCAGTTTCCAGATCACTCCATGTATCAGCATATTTGGAATCCAAATCAGAAGACAGCAAGGACTTTGAGGAAGCCAAGGACTCCACCAACTTGTAGGTGGCCAAGTCCCTTGCTTCTATGCAAGTGCTTCTCTCTGTCCAATTTTTTCACTACCGTATGTAAATTCCACAAAAATGTCTTTGCCTTGAACTTCACATTAGATGCTTCCCTTCACCCCTTGTCATGTTCTTTTGCCATCCTGTCCTCCAACCTGAACTTCCCACTAGAACCCTCACCTAAACTCTTCACTTCAGATTCACCATTGAGACTCATTTGTACTGTCAAACTGCTCACTGTTAGTTGACCCTTGCTGACACAAGATACTGGGGATTTGCCACTTCACTCCACAAATAGGAATAGATGCCTTACTTTTTTGACATGACTGATTCTGAAGTAGTTCAGAAGTAGTCTTCTTTGCCTAAGATGATCCTTTCCCAACTACTTCCCTCCTCCCACTGACACTGATGACCACCCACCTTAACTGAGCCATTCATTCCCCTTGGCTCCACAAACAGGCCAATTTTCAGAAAATCCAATTCCTCACAATCTTGGACTGAAGTACTCCCTTTGCTCCAAACCTAAGTTGACCCCTGGGTGTCACACCCAACCCAATACCCCCACCATTCAAAAATAAAATCCAGCAGGCAATAGAACTTCTGGAAAACCTGAACTGCCACTCAAGAAACAAGGGCTGGAAACCCCAAGTCATGCCAATGTGCAAGCCCGAAGCTGCAAGCAAAACAGGCAGGGGCTGCCTTTGTTGCTGCTAATGTGGCTGCCCCATGGCTTCCATCAGCACCAGTTACTCTGCTAACATGAGCTCTCCATACCACAACAGCACACAACCCACTGACAGACCACTGCTGCCGCCACTGCATGTTAAGAGGAAGCCAACTTCAAGCCCCAAACTAAAGTGATCTAAACTAGACCACTCTTCAGGAGGGCTGGCCAACTGGCTTTCGAACAGCAGGATCACCTGAATCCACAAGCCACTGAGAGCTTGATGACCTCAGAGTAATCTGAGAGCAGAAGAAAACTTCTAGCAAAGTAGTACTCACTTACCCACAGAGGTTTCTTCTGCCCTCAGATTACCCTGAGGCCATCAAGCTTGAGATGGAGTGGAGGAGTAGCCTAGTGGTTTATGTAACTGCCTAATACCAAGAAAATTAAAGTTTCAGCTCCCACTAGCACTCCTTATGACCTTGGGCAAAACACTTCATTGCCTTTGAAGCAAAGGCCTCCCCAGAAGAATACTCCTATGAAGAGAGGCTACAAAGGTTAGGGCTCTTTAAGCTGGAAAAGAGACGGCTGAGGGGAGATATGATAGAAGTCTATAAATTAATGAACGGAGTGGAACGGGTAAACGTAGATCGATTGTTTACGTTATCAGAATATAGAAAGACTAGGGGACATGCAATGAAGTTACAGGGTAAACTATTTAAGACTAATAAAAGAAAATATTTTTTCACTCAACGTGTAATCAAACTCTGGAATTTGTTACCGGAGGATGTAGTAAAGGCTGTTAGTGTAGCTGGGTTTAAAAAAGGTTTAGACAAGTTCCTGGAGGAAAGGTCCATAAACCATTATTAAGAAGGGACCCAGGATATCAATGCTTGAACCAATACAAGCATTGTGGAACCTGTGTCTTTTGGGGAACCTGCTGGTACGTATGACCTAGATTGGCCACTGTTGGAAACAGGATACTGGGCTTGATGGACCTTGGTCTGACCCAGTATGGCATATATTATATTCTTATGTTCAGAAAACCATGAGGCAGCTAGGTAACCAGGACTCAGCACTGAAAAACAAAAAGCTTGAGACAAAAGAGAATGGGGATTTACATGGAAAATTTATTTTTAAATTCTTTCAACCAACACAGCACAGTGATGATCTCACAGCAGAAAGAAACCTATACTTCACAAATGAACAATCCTATATGTATTAAAATAGTACTTTTATCATTTTTATGTATGTATTGTCGCACCGCCGCCCTAGTGGTCAAAGGTAGTTAAGGCAGGTCGGGTGGACATGAGTTATTTTTCTAGTTTGAGTTTGGTCCTTGTATGCGGGGTCTGGGTATCTGTTCCCAGTGGCCTTCCGTGTACCAACGCCTCAAATGAGCACAAAGTCCGAGAGTAGGGAAAGAAAGGCTTTTTATTTCCCTTAATGCACAATGATTCAGGTAGTGGAATCTACGTCAACATAAAGAAACCTTACTTCAGGTAGAAAAGAAACATAAGCAGTTGTTACTTTATCCACTGTTATCTTCACAGGAATTTATACATTTAAAACATACAGTCTTTGCTTGCTGAGCCCTGCTTTACACACTAGGCAGGGATTCTAGGCTTCCTGCCTGACAGTAGCTACAATCCATGGCCACTTCAGAAGGGTCCTCAGTAAATTCCACCTGCATGGGCTGTGGGTCTAGGGTTGCCAACTGGCTCCAGATGCACCCGACAGGCTTGATCCAGTCCTGGGTTTATTCCATTGCATGCAGGGACATGTAGTTCTGATTTCTCCATTGCACTCAATCAGAAAAGCAAGACTACAAGTCCCTGCATGCAATGGGGTAAACAAAGGACTGGATCAAGCCTGTCGGGCGCATCTGGAGCCAGTTGGCAACCTTATGTGGGTCTGAGAGCTGTGACTCTGTATCGGTATAGTCTGGTGGAATACGCTGAGGCTTTTCATATACAGCGTGTACCAGCCTCCAATGTTCCGGGCCTAGGTTTGGGCCTCGGTCATACGAATGCTTGCTATGAGAATACCTTCCTTTGTCTTGGTGCCTTATGTTAAACAGTCTTTTATCTGGTAAAAGCTTGTGTCTTGTCTTACAAACAGCTTGATAAGGCGAGCACACCCTTGTTCCTTGTGCTCCCTGTGTCACCAGGTTATAACGGTTAGAAGTATAAAAATGTGGATTACCTTGTTCTCCAGGCTTATCCCAGTGAGTTGAGGTTTGAGGCCTAGTCCTGCTGCAATTCAGCCTTACTCGAGTAGCAGGCCTCCCACTGTCCAGCTGGCCTTCGGGTGGAGTTATCTCTCTCTCACACCCATACCTCTTTCTCCTTGAATGAAGAGTGTTACCACCTATGGCAATGACTTCACCACCCTTCTGGTAACGTCCACAGGGTCCTGAGTCTGCTGGTACCAGCTCATCAGATAAACCTCTGAGCTCTGCTTCTCTCCTGGTACCTTTCCTCCCAGTGTCTTTTTGCCAAGAACTCCTGGTATCTTGCTGCACCGGACTCCCTGTGTCTCCTTGCCAGGAACTCCTTCCTCTCGGGTCTCTTCGCCAAGGCTCCTTCTCTTCCTCCTTCCCCTCTCCTCTATTTCCAACTTCCCAGCCTTTCTTAAAAGGAACTCCCCCTTTCCTGGATCACAAGCTCTGGGGTGCGGTTCTCTAGGCCCTGGAAGGTCTCTCTTGCTCCCCCTATCTGGCTCCTCGTAATGTCGCAAAGCGGGAATTTGAGAAGAAACTTGCTACGGAAGCAAAAACACGAAATAAAGACTTTTTCAAGTACATTCGTAGCAAAAGGCCTGTGAGAGAGTCAATTGGACCATTAGATGATAGAGGGGTAAAAGGGGCAGTAAGAGGAGACAAGGCTATAGCAGAGAGACTGAATGAATTCTTTGCTTCGGTCTTTACTGAGGAAGATGTAGGGGTGTTACCCAAGACTGAAGTGGTATTTAAAGGTGATACTGCAGAGGAATTGAGAGAAATATCGCTACACCGGGAAGATATATTACAACTATTTGATAAACTGAATAGTAGCAAATCACCTGGACCGGATGGTATACATCCCAGAGTGTTGAAAGAACTGAAATATGAGATTGCAGACCTGTTATTGGTAATCTGTGAACTTTCATTAAAATCATCTGTAATACCTGAAGATTGGAGGGTCGCCAACGTAACACCAATTTTTAAAAAGGGTTCCAGGGGTGACCCGGGAAATTACAGACCGGTGAGCCTGACGTCAGTACCAGGGAAAATGGTAGAAGCCATCATAAAGAACAAAATTACACAGCATGTAGATAGTCATGGCCTAATGGGAGACAGCCAACATGGCTTTAGACAAGGAAGATCTTGTCTTACTAATCTGATCTGTTTTTTTGAAGGTGTGCATAAACAGGTAGACAAAGGTGAGTCGGTTGATATAGTGTATCTGGACTTTCAGAAAGCTTTTGACAAGGTCCCCCATCAGAGACTTTTGGCGAAGCTAAAAGTCATGGGATAGAAGGCAGTGTACTATTGTGGATCGGGAACTGGTTAAAAGATAGAAAGCAGAGGGTAGGGCTAAATGGCCAATATTCCCAATGGAAAAAGGTGAATAGTGGAGTACCCCAGGGATCTGTACTGGGTCCGCTACTTTTTGACATATTCATAAATGACCTGGAAAAGGGAATAACTAGTGAGGTAATCAAATTTGCAGATGACACAAAACTGTTTAAAGTTGTTAAAACCCAAGAGGATTGTGGAAAACTGCAGGAGGATCTGGATAAATTGGAAGACTGGGCATCCAAATGGCAGATGAAATTTAATGTGGACAAGTGCAAAGTTATGCACCTAGGAAAGAACAACCCACACTATAGTTACAAGATGCAAGGCTCCACATTAGAAACCACCACCCAGGAAAAAGATTTAGGAGTCATCGTGGATAACATGTTAAAACCCTCCGCCCAGTGTGCAGCGGCGGCCAAGAAAGCAAATAGAATGCTAGGTATCATAAGGAAAGGGATGGAGAATAAAACAAAGGATATTATAATGCCTCTGTATCGCTCCATGGTACGACCGCACCTTGAATATTGTGTGCAATTCTGGTCACCGTATCTTAAAAAGGACATAGAGTTATTAGAAAAAGTACAGAGAAGAGCCACCAAATTGGTGAAGGGGATGGAAGGCTACTCCTATGAAGAGAGGCTAAAAAGGTTAGGGCTCTTTAACCTAGAAAAGAGGCGGCTGAGGGGAGATATGATAGAGGTGTATAAATTAATGAATGGAGTGGAACGGATAAACGTGGATAAATTGTTTACGCTATCAGAATATAGAAGGACTAGGGGGCATGTAATGAAGCTACAGGGTAAACTATTTAAGACAAATAGGAGAAAATATTTCTTCTCTCAACGTGTAATCAAACTCTGGAATCTGTTACCGGAGGATGTGGTAAGGGCTGTTAGTATAGCTGGGTTTAAAAGAGGTTTGGACAAGTTCCTGGAGGAAAGGTCCATAAACCACTATTAAAAAGGGACCCAGGATATCAATGCTTGGCCTAGTACAAGCACTGCAGAACCTGTGTCTTTTGGGGAAACTGCTAGGTACGTATGACCTAGATTGGCCACTGTTGGAAACAGGATACTGGGCTTGATGGACCTCGGTCTGACCCAGTATGGCATTTCTTATGTTCTTATGTTCTTATGGTGTTGGAATCTTTTTTCTGAATTTAAAACCTTTTTTTCTGTTTGCATAGGCTCTGCAGTACCACAGTATATATCGAAGTGCTGATATTTTCTAAAGTGCAATTATAAAGAAAAAATAAAGTGAAAAGGGATGGATATATATATTTATGTATATATATATATATATATAGCATTGAACCACCATTTCATAATCCTACAAAATCATTCATCGATCTCTCTCTACAGTTCCATATTTCACTGTTTTATATTGCAGTTAAAAGTAATTTACCTTTTAGCGATTTAGGAACTCCCAGCACAAATTCATGTTTCAAGCACTGATTTTCATCTGGGGAATTATTTTGCCATTTTATCAAGAAGATTCACACAACTCATCCCATAGGCAGCATTCTGCTGCTCTCCAACAGGAAACTACATCTGGCCTTAAAGCTCCTGAATAGAAAGCTACACTATTTATGACACTGATAGCCATTCAGTCTCATTAGTCAGTCCAATAGACAATACTGTGTTTAATTCAAAAATCCTTGGTTGCTCTTTAAAGTTCAAATGTCGGGAATAGCCACCACCTCGCCAATTGACACTGACGCACTATCAGGGCTGGTTCTGTGGCAGGTGTAGGCCTGTGATCCACTTTGTCTGATATAAGCAAGCGAGCCTAGCTAGCTTGACCTGTAAATGAAGCTAGTGGAGAGGCATATGGGAAATGCACATCCCCCAATCTGCTCCTGTAGAGCAAGGACATAGCAAGAGTATTGAACTAGCTTAGATAAGCAGAACTGGAAGATGGAAAAATACAGAAAAATTGGTTTAAAAGTTACTGATAAGAAAGTACATCTGCAAGGGATTTAATTGGGACTGCTGACAGATGAGTTGCAGAGCCCTGCTCCCCTACATGCACAAATTGGCTCAATGGCCTTGGAAGTATGAAAGTAACAAGTTGATGAACTGGCCATTGTAATTGGGACTAGAAGGGGGGTAAGCAGGTGCTGAGCCCACTGAAGGAACATAATTGGATAATCATATCAGTACCGGGACCAATAGAAGGGGTACGGAAGGTGCGGGAGAGTACCGGGACCAATGAAATGTTTTTCTATACCTAGAATGGAGTAAAAGTCTATAAAAGTTGTTGTATTGCCAGAAAACTTTGCTCAGCCATTTTGAAATTGACTTTGCTTGAGACTTGTGCACAAATAAATGATTTGGACCTTCCGAACAGACTCCTGGTATTATTGGTTTGTCTGCGCTCTGCTGCTACATATTCTTGGTGCGTTGGCCGGGAAGTTGTGGAATCAGAGTGTATATAGGGCAATATACCACGACTTTCCGCCTCTATAGGCTTGGTCCTGCCGGGATCGCGCCCTTCCGACGGGGGCTACTCCCTGGCGCCGTCGGTCCCTTGCATCGGAGGGAGCTGGTCGGACCTCGGCGGGTGTCGAGCCCGGCTGGAGCCAACGCCTCGAACCCGAGTGAGGGGAGTCCGAGGTCCAACTCATGCGCCTGCTTAGGAAGTTTGAGGACCGGATCCGGTGAGTATAGTTTTGATTTGTTGTCTAGACAGAGATAGAAAGAGCAGTGCTGCCATTGGAACTTGGAATTTGTAATCTCGAGAAAATTGGAAATTGGTAAGAGAGCTTGATCACCTCTCAAAGACGGACCGAGTACCCCCGCATGAGTATTCGCAGGGCGAAACTCCCGTCTTTTTGTAATTGGAAATTGGATAAGACTAGTCAGAATAGATAGAACGAAATGCATTTTGGGACACGTTTGCTAGCATGATTGTGTGAATGAAGTGTGGATGAGAGGTCTGGCAGCACGGACCAAGTGAAGGCGGACCCCTGAGTAGCGCATTTCCTGACCGGGCGACCGCGTTCAGGTCACGAAAAGGGGGAAGCGATTGTCGTCTTGTCTTGTTATTTTTTCTCCTTATATGTTTCCAGGGCCGTGAGGACCCCTTACCCACGGTCCGCCCTCCTTTTCCCTTTTGTCTGTTGTAGCGCGCACACATCGAAATGGGAGGGGCGGGGTCTACTAGGAACACTCCATTAGAATGTATGATCGCACATTTTAAAGAGGGATATTCTGGAGATTATGGTATTAAAATGACAGCAGCCCGTTTACAGATTTTGTGTACTAGGGAGTGGCCCGATCTAGACCCCACCTGGCCCCGAGAGGGAACTTTTAATGTAGAAATTATCCAGTTAGTACACCGTAGAGTGCGGATATAGCGCACCCCGATCAGTACCCCTATATAGATTCCTGGTTAAGTATTTGTGAAGATCCGCCCCCTTGGGCGCAGCGCTGTTATGAAGAACAGTGCAGAATAATGTTAGCGAAGACAGATTATAGTCAGAAAACAGAACAGCCTAGAATGAAAGGGCAGGATAAGAAGTCCAGGAAGAAGCCCATCCTGGTAGATCCTGATTCCCCAGAAATGATTCCCCGACAGCCTCGAACTCCAGGTCCAGTAAGGGCTGCCCGGCATCCCGCCCCAGAAACCCCGAGACAGCCAAGACGGGACCCAACCCCAGAGCTATCACCCGAAGAGCAGGAAGATGAATCCTCTTTACATGAAGGTGAATCGTCTGAGACAGAAAAAGGAGAGTCAGATACAGAAATAGAGCAATTAGAAACTGAAACTTCCATAAGTGATACTGACAGTGTAAAACTGGTTGCCAGCACTAGTTTGCCAGCAAAAAGTACATCCAAAGTGAAACATGTAGAAAAGAATAAGGTGACCCCTGATAAGACAGTTACGAAAATATCCCTTAGATCCCAAAAGATATCTACTGCCAAGATGATGCCCTTACGGCAAGTCCCAGGGGTGCCCGTAAAGAATGATAATGATGAGGTGGTAGCGGGACCCCTAAGTTATGTGTATGTCCCTTTCTCTACAACTGATTTGTTAAATTGGAGGTCGCATTATGCCTCCTATACTAATAAGCCCCAGGAACTTACAGAATTAGTAAATACTATTATGGAAACCCACCAACCCACTTGGGCAGATTGCCGCCAGCTCCTGACCACTCTATTCACGACAGAGGAGCGAGCACGAATTAGAAAAGCAGCCATTGATTGGCTGGCGGATAACCCTGTAGCTCCGGGACCAGGGACGAACAGAATAGACCATCGGGAAGCGGCCCAGAGAGAATTCCCGAATGAAGACCCCCGATGGGATCCAAATACAGAGATAGGATCCACAGCCCTAGCCCGTTTTCGCCAAGGCTTTTTACAAGGTCTGAAAAGGGGGGGCCAGAAGGCTATGAACCTTTCCAAAGTCGCAGGAGTCATCCAAGGTATAGAAGAGAGCCCCGCAGAATTTCATGAAAGATTAACTGAAGCATACAGAATGTATACTCCCTATGATCCCGAGGCACCAGGAAGTTTATGTATGGTGAATTCTGCTTTTGCAAACCAGTCTCAACCAGACATTAGACGTAAATTGCAGAAATTAGAAGGGTTTGCGGGCATGAATACAACTCAGTTACTGGAAGTCGCTCATAAGGTGTATGTGAATCGTGATAATGAAAGGCAGAAAGAATGTGATCGAAAGATGAAGAAGAAAGCTGATTTTTTGGCTGCGGCCTTAGTTGAACAGAAAAGGGGAGGTGTCCCTAGTCGAAGGAGCCGAGGAAGGGGGCGGGGCCGAGGAGGAAGTCGGCCCCAAATAGGCGTAAACCAATGCGCCTATTGCTGGGAAGAAGGACATTGGAAAGATGCATGCCCGCAACTCGAAGACGCCCAGCAAGATGACGAACACAATCATCAGTGGCGAGAAGAAAGACGAGGCCGTCCCCGAAACCGTGGAGGAGCCAATCGAGAACAATTCCAGCGAGAAAGAGGAGGAGCTATCCAAGCATTGACTACGACAATCCATGATGAAAATGACGTGGACTAGGACAGACCGGGCTCCGCGTTTGCTTTAGGTCTCCAGGAGCCTATGGTCGGAATACAAATAGGAGACCAAGTTATGAACTTTATGGTTGATACTGGAGCAGAACATTCAGTAATAGACAAAAAGATAGCCCCATTTTCTACAAAAGCAGTCACCATCATAGGAGCAACTGGTGCCAAAGCTACAAAATCTTTTCTTCAGAATCGTATATGCAGTCTAGGAGGACAGCAAATAACTCATCAATTCCTTTACATGCCCGAATGTCCAGTGCCACTACTGGGACGAGATGTGCTAGCCAAACTTCAAGCACAAATATCTTTCTCTGAAAAAGGAGAAATGCAAATGACAGTAAATCCCCAAGTCAAACCAGCAGGAATAATGCTGCTGACAGTTCCCCGAGAAGAAGAATGGAGGTATTACATTGATGACTCTGTCCAAGACACTTATTTCGAACAAACTTTAAAGAACATTCATGCACCACCTGGAGTATGGGCAGAAGGCAGTCCTCCAGGCCTAGCCAAACATATAGCCCCAGTAATTGTAACCCTTAAGCCTAGTGCTACACCAGTACACGTCAAACAGTACCCTCTCCCAAGAGCTGCAATTGAAGGCATTCATCGCCACTTGCAAAGATTGCTCGAATATGGCCTACTAAAAGTATGTCAATCCCCATGGAACACTCCACTTTTGCCAGTAAAGAAACCTGGGACAGATGATTACCGTCCAGTGCAAGACCTAAGGAGAGTGAATGATGCAGTTGAAACTATACATCCAGTTGTACCCAATCCTTACACTCTTCTAGGACTGATACCTGCTGAAGCTACCCATTTTACTGTACTAGATTTAAAAGATGCATTCTTTTGCATAAGATTAGCCCCTGTAAGTCAAATATTGTTTGCATTCGAATGGCAGGACCCCATCTCTGGAAGAGGGGGCCAACTCACATGGACACGATTACCCCAAGGATTCAAGAATTCGCCTACCATCTTTAGTGCTGCATTGAATCAAGACCTTTCAAGTTATCCAGTGGCCCCGGGGAAGAGAGTGCTTCTCCAATACGTGGACGATCTGCTGATAGCTGCTGTATCAGAAAGTGAATGTATACAAGCCACCAAAGACCTCTTGCAGTTACTAGATGAAGCTGGATACAAAGTTTCCAGAGCAAAAGCACAACTATGCCAAAAAGAAGTGAAATACTTGGGTTTTCGTATAACCCAAGGAAGCCGAAGATTAGGCAGAGAAAGAAAAGAAGCAGTATGTAGAATTCCAATCCCAACAACCAGAAAGCAAGTCAGAGCCTTTCTGGGAGCAGCAGGATATTGCCGAATCTGGATACCCAACTTTGCCCAAATTGCCAAACCATTATATGAAGCCACAAAAGGAGAAGAGAAGTCACCACTGGAGTGGGGACTTGAGCAGGATACAGCCTTCAAGAAGTTAAAGGAAGAATTGATGTCATCACCAGCACTTGGACTACCAGATGTTCACAAGCCTTTCCACTTGTTTGTACATGAAGCACAGGGAAATGCCTTAGGCATGTTGACTCAGAAATTGGGAAATTGGGAGCGACCTGTAGCATATCTATCGAAACAGTTGGACACTGTGGCCAAAGGATGGCCGCCATGCCTGAGAGCAGTTGCAGCTACAGCATTATTAGTGAGTGAAGCAGACAAGCTCACATTAGGACAGAACATACGAGTCACCGTGCCACATGCAGTCCTTGCCCTCATGGAACAAAAAGCAAATTATTGGCTCACCAATTCCCGAATGTTGAAATACCAGAGCATGTTATGTGAAAACCCACAGATACAACTAGAAGTGAGTCATGCCTTGAATCCAGCCACCTTGATACCCATTAGTGAAGAACTCCCAGAACATGACTGTATCGAAGTCATGGACACTGTGTTCTCCAGTCGACCTGACCTGACAGATGTGCCCATAGACAACCCCGACCAAGTCTATTATGTTGATGGGAGCAGTCTCATCCTCGATGGACGACGCTGTGCCGGATATGCAGTTGTCACTCAACATGAAGTAGTTGAGTCATCAGCTTTAGCCTCAGGCACATCAGCTCAGAAAGCCGAATTGATAGCACTCACCAGAGCATTATTATTAGGAGCGAAACTTGTGCTAAATGTATATACAGATTCCAAATATGCCTTCACTACTCTACATGCCCATGGAGCTCTCTATAAAGAACGAGGGCTCATCACATCCGGAGGAAAGTCAGTCAAGTATGGTCCCGAGATACTGATGTTACTTGATGCAGTTTGGGCCCCAACACGTGTAGCTGTCATGCATTGCAGAGGACATCAAGCAGGAAAAGGAGAAGTTGCCCGAGGAAATAGGTTTGCAGATGCCTCAGCACGACAAGCAGCTATGACGGGACAAACTACACCACAAGCTATGCCAATGCAAGCAGCATTGTTTCCAGTACCTCTGAATTTATGGACGCCACGATATACCACCAAAGAATTAGATTACTACTGTAACAAGGAAGATGGAGTACTGAAAGATGGATGTATTGAGCTGCCACCAGCAGAGGGCAGTCAACCCCCTGGACGAATAGTAATTCCTGAACTGTTAGGACCATCTTTTGTCAAAGCCTTTCACGAAGCCACCCACTATGGGAAAAGTGCTATGAAAAAAGCACTCAGACCACATTTTTACATTACTCTATTGACAACCATATCAGCTTCAGTAGCACGTCAATGTCTAACTTGTGCCAAAAATAATGCCAAGCAAGGCCTTATAACGGCACCCCGAGTTCAGTCAGGAGGTGTAACCCCCATGCACAACCTCCAAATTGATTTTACCGAAATGCCTAAAGCCAATGGATATCATTACCTATTAGTATTAGTCTGTACTTTCTCTGGGTGGGTAGAAGCCTTCCCAACCAGAACTGAGAAAGCCCGAGAAGTTACCAAAGTTTTAATGAGAGAAATTGTCCCTAGGTTTGGAATTCCAGCAGTAATAGGGTCAGACAATGGACCCTCATTTGTCTCCCAGATTACTCAACAGTTAGCAAAAGCTTTACAGATACAATGGAAGCTCCACACTGCATATAGACCCCAGAGTTCAGGGAAAGTTGAGCGAATGAATCGTACCCTAAAAGCCCAAATGTCTAAGCTTTGCCAGGAGACACACTTGAAGTGGCCTCAAGTGCTCCCAATAGCTTTACTCAGAATACGCTCAGCTCCTGTAAAGTCAACAGGTTTTTCCCCTTTTGAAGTTCTGTATGGTAAACCCCCACCAATAGTGCAGGGAATCAAAGGAAGTCTAGCCCAAATTGGTTCAGAAATAACCAGGCAAGAACTCCTAGCTCTTAGTTTTGTTCTGCAGACTCTCCATGCGTGGATCCAAGACCAGTTGCCTATCAACTTGACGGAACCTCTGCATCCCTACCAGCCTGGTACTTCGGTGTGGATCAAAGATTGGAAGAAGACACCGTTGGAACCCCATTGGAAGGGACCATACACCGTCATCCTGTCTACCCCAACTGCAGTAAAGGTAGCAGAAATCGACGCCTGGATCCACCACAGCAGAGTCAAGCCCGCCGCTGATCCTGAACCTGAGCAGTGGACAGCAGAACAGCATCTTGATGCACCTTTGCGAGTTACTCTGAGACGGCAACCAGCAACTTAGACACTTCATCACAGTGCCTTGCAGTAGCCAAGTCTTTCGAGGAGGATTGCTGTTTTTCCATGCAGCAACAGTTTTGTTTCAACGAATCCAATTTGCGTGCGATTTTGCACACTACTTTGATACTATATTGAACCATACATTAAAAACCAACTGGAATTGCTAAGTTGGTTGAGGTGTGATGGACAACTTGAGGATCTTCAATCAACACTCAGCACCCGTTGAATTGCTTCATTAGCGCACTGGATGAAGAAAAAGAACGTCGTGGTCAAGATTTGCAAGCTGAGGATTCAGAAGAACTCCAATCAACATGTATCTTTGCCTTTGCTTTGCCCTGGTTGCCTTCTTTGGAGGTTTTGAACTGACTTATGCTTTACCTCCATGCACTGCTTGCATTACTTCTACTCGAACTGGACTAAAAGTAACTCAGACTTTGATTTACCATTCTTATTATACCTGCACTGGAAAAGTGACTCGGTGTATATATAACACCACTGAACTAAATGTTTGCACCAATGGTAAATCTAGAGTATGTTATAATCCACATCAGAATCCATCCTATTACACGTTGGAAATACGATGGAAGGATGCAGATGGACCTATAATAGCTGCTACGCCACCACTTAAGGACATTACTAGACCTGCTGTTTTGAATTTTGATGCATGTAATGTCATAAACAGAGACAGTCGCTCCACCTGTGGTACCTGGGAAAAAGCGTATCGAAATGACCATAAGTATATGTGCCCAGAAGGTGCCATAGGATGGAGAAAGTGTACAGGTAAAAAAGAACCAGGCTATAGTACTGCCCCTGAAGCAGATTACTATTGCCCGGATTGGGAAAGATATATTTATGCTACATGGAATAATGGTATAGTTGACGAAAAGATAGATAAACGAATGGCCACTTTAACCAAGTCAACAACAAATGATAAATGTCAGAAAGATGCTTGTAACCCCTTACACTTGCAGATACACAATCCCAATGCATGGAAACAGGGATACAAGTTTGGTTTACGTATTGCTGGTGGAGCAGTAGATCCGGGAACTATTGTGTATATTAGATTGAATACCCAAGCCCACAAGTCATCTAAATATCATATCCATAATACCTTTTATGAGGCCATGCATGTAAATAAGTTTGAAATCCCTCATCCTTCTCAGAATTTATTTCTAGAATTAGCCGGAGCAGTAGTATCTAGTCTTAAAATCTCGAATTGTTATTTCTGTGGCGGAACCCAAATGGGTGACCAGTGGCCATGGGAAGCTCAAGAATTAAATTATTCCTTGACTTACAATCAGACTGAATTACACAAGACTACTAGCGAATGGGTGTTAGCGCACTCAATTGTTGGACGTCTTTGCTATACCAGAACTGGACCCCAGTTCACCCAACAGGTAGGACAGCTGGTCTGTCTTAGCCAGAAATTCTATAATGCCACCACCAAAAAGACGTCATGGTGGTCAGGAATCAAACACCCTGAACCTCCTGACCCATTAGCCAGATTTCCTGAACTTGCTGATTTATGGACCAATCTTGCCAAGACCCATGTCTGGCAAGCCCCACCTGGCCTATATTGGATCTGTGGAAACCGAGCTTATGCACAGCTCCCGCCACAATGGGGAGGAGCATGTGTCTTAGGGACCATCAGACCTTCTTTCTTTCTTTTAAACACTGAACATGGAGAACAATTAGGATACCCAGTATACACTACCCACCGACACAAAAGAGCATTGAGACAGAAGAGATCACCCCTCCAGGTAGGCAAGTGGGAGAAGTGGCAGGGGGATGATTGGCCACCAGAAAGAATCATTGAGTATTATGGGCCTGCCACTTGGAATGATGATGGAATGTATGGATATCGAACCCCAGTCTATATGATTAATCGTATTATTCGTTTACAAGCAGTAGTTGAAATAATAACCAATGAAACTAGCCAAGCTCTCACACTTTTAGCTAGACAAAGTACTCAGATGCGCACTGCTATATATCAAAATTGCTTAGCACTTGATTATTTGTTAGCAGCTGAAGGAGGAGTATGTGGTAAACTGAATTTAACTAATTGCTGTTTAAAAATAGATGATAAGGGTCAAGTAGTTGAAGAAATTGCTAAAGATATGCAAAGATATGCTTATGTGCCAGTACAAACTTGGCACTCATTGAAATTCCCTAATTGGTTTGCTAATCTGTTCTCATGGCTGGGAGGACTGAAAACTTTCCTTATATTGGTACTAATCTTTGTTGCTGTTATTTTCTTATTACCATGTTTAATCCCATGTTGTATGCGTTCTATCCATAATGCTATTGATAGTACAGTAGAGCGGAAGACCGCAACTAAAATAATGGCCCTATATAAAGCTAGTCCTAGTCGAAATCCTTCAACCATGGTATAACTATTTCAAGGTGATTTAATTCTCACACCTTATTAAGTAATAGGGTGAGATTAATCAAAGGGGGGAATGTGGCAGGTGTAGGCCTGTGATCCACTTTGTCTGATATAGGCAAGCGAGCCTAGCTAGCTTGACCTGTAAATGAAGCTAGTGGAGAGGCCTATGGGAAATGCACATCCCCCAATCTGCTCCTGTAGAGCAAGGACATAGCAAGAGTATTGAACTAGCTTAGATAAGCAGAACTGGAAGATGGAAAAATACAGAAAAATAGGTTTAAAAGTTACTGATAAGAAAGTACATCTGCAAGGGATTTAATTGGGACTGCTGACAGATGAGTTGCAGAGCCCTGCTCCCCTACATGCACAAATTGGCTCAATGGCCTTGGAAGTATGAAAGTAACAAGTTGATGAACTGGCCATTGTAATTGGGACTAGAAGGGGGGTAAGCAGGTGCTGAGCCCACTGAAGGAACATAATTGGATAATCATATCAGTACCGGGACCAATAGAAGGGGTACGGAAGGTGCGGGAGAGTACCGGGACCAATGAAATGTTTTTCTATACCTCAAATGGAGTAAAAATCTATAAAAGTTGTTGTATTGCCAGAAAACTTTGCTCAGCCATTTTGAAATTGACTTTGCTTGAGACTTGTGCACAAATAAATGATTTGGACCTTCCGAACAGACTCCTGGTATTATTGGTTTGTCTGCGCTCTGCTGCTACAGTTCTGGGTAGCTATTTTATAAAGGCACGTGAGTGATGATGCTGCCTTTATAAATTGGGTTTTAAAAAAAGATATCTTTTTGTATTTCTCAAATAGGCATCCTGTTACAAAATGTTACCTCTAATAATGCAATAACATGTTTTTTTATGTGGTCTTTAAGGGGCACGTTTACTAAAATGCATGTCAGCACGCATTTGACTCCAACAATCAGCACGGAGGCCCATGTCCACGTGTCCCGCTGCTGTTAGTGCATGAAACCATGCCTCACTGTGCTGAACGGCACCCAGTGGCACTTACTGCCACGCCTTGTTGAAGCATTACGTGTACCCACATTTACTACAACATTCACGGTTAGCAAGCACCGATGACACCTATGATAAATGCGATGTGCCATCAATGCCTGTGTTCTACCACTAACCTTTCAGTCCCCACTCCATCACATGCTAACTGGTTAGCAGGGGATTCTTGCTATCATGCCTGTACTAACAGTTATTGAGGTGCTTAGCGTGCGGAAACCCTGCACTAATGGTCAGCATGCTTTAGTAGACATGCCCTTAAATGTTCTCCCCAATCCAAACACACACAGGAAAAATATACTCCCCAGCATAATATGATATTTTCACTTAAAATTTAGTAAGAAAAAAACAAAACACTGCTACTTGCATAGTAGCTTTCATTTCACTCGCTTATTCTGTGTGTGTGCTTTCATATGTGTGTGTGTGTGTGTGTGCGTGTACTGGAAAAACAAACAGTGATAATGAACATATTTTCATTTAGCACTTAACTGGAATTACTTCTCTGTATTTTTTTTTTTGTTCTTTCCATCCTGCCACATGTAAGGTTTAACTATTGACAGAGTGCTTTTTATTGCCAATTCCTCAGTTCCATCTTACTCTGGAAGGTAGTGACTGAAAGCCATTACCATCTGCTGCGTGACCTATGTGAAATAGGTTGGTGGCCAAAGCCCTGTTTACAGAGACCTGCATCCACATTACTGAAGTACAATCACAGTAGGCATTAATTGGCCCATAAATAGCAGTTTAAGAACTACAGGAACATACAGACTCAGCTGATATCTTTTTCTCAGTGATGAAGAAACAGGCTTTAGAAAGTGGTTTCCAAACCTCTCCTGAGGGACCCCCAGCCTATCAGATTGTCAGCAGGGCTGGCTTAACCATCAGGAGACTAGATGGTTGCCTAGGGAAGCAGCTTTTATTGCGTAGGGGGTAGCAAAGAGCCGCTGCAGTCAAAGCAAAACAATAGGTCCTGAGAGTCACACAGAGAACCATAAGGTAGATTTGCCCACACTGAGGGTAATTTTAAAAAGTTCAAATGGCTTTTGGAAAGTGCTCTCATTGGGAGTAATTTTACAAATCATTTTCTGCTTGCAATGCTAAATGTTACACACCTAGAAAAAGGCACATACAAATGTGTAGCCTAATATAGGCAAATAAATAACCTCACACTGTCAAGGTGGTGCATACTTACATGTATGTTCACTTACAGTTTGGGGGGATATAGTTTGGGCAGAGCAGGGATGGAGTTGTGATGTTCTTGCATATTTTATAAAATATGCCAATGTACTGATAGAGACACATAATATTTATATCTTCTTCAGAAAGATGTAAATTTGTGCATAAGGATTTGTATACTACTAGGGCTGCTTCTAGATGCCTATTTTGTAAAGGCACATGGGCTCAGGAGATGAAGGATGAAGCTGTGCTTTGAAGTGGCACACAGACTAGGAGTACTGCATCATTGGTTTGAAAGCAGCCGAGAAGTGAGATTCTCTGAAACAGCACTTGCAGCCAGGGCCAGCCTGTCCACTAGGCGACTGCCTAGAGAAGAAGACCTCTGTGGGTGGCATTATGCCACAGTAGGCCATGTGCTTCGGTACAGAGTAAGTTGTGCTAGAGGAGGGTCAGAAGATGGAGGCCATGTGTGCCAAAGCAGATGGCTTGCCGTAGGCTGCTGCCACCCTGCTGAGCCAAGCCGTGCCACATCCCTCCCACCACAAAATTGATGGCAGCATGGATGGCAGCTCAGCTTGGGGGTTGGGGTGGTGCAGCACCTAGGGTGGGGGCATGGGGACAGCATGGCTAGGGCTTCTGCCTAGGGCAGCAGAAACCCTTTGGCCAGCCTTGCTTGCAGCACAAAATTTAGTTCAAGACTAGCAAAGAAGATTTTGTTTTAGTGGCTCACAAGCTTTCAGATAGATACTAGTCTCTTATAGAAGAAATTTAGAAAGTTATTTTTGAACTAAAGGAGATTAATGATTATAACAGGGACATTTGTAACAGTGAGATGAATACTGTAGTAGGGCTCAATTTCCTTCTGAGGTCCCCATGATATAAAAAGTAAATGGCCAATGTTTTTGATACTAATCAATCCTGTAGCTTTTTGAGTCTTTATAAAATAGTCATAAAAGAGATATTTATTTGGATATTCCTTACAGGTGCCTTTTCATGAATTCACCCACTTTGAAGGCAATTTTCACAAACCTTTTTCATGCATAAAATACTGATTTACATGAATCAGTGGAGGGGAGAACTATCGACCACCTGGCCGGAATGAACAAATGGATGATGAAATGCTCAAAGAAATCAAGGAAGCTAACAACCGTTACAGCACAGTAATAGTAATGGGTGACATGCTAAGGAGATAAAGTTCCTAGATGAAATAAATGACTGCTTCTTGGAGCAGCTGGTTCATGAACCAACCAGAGGGAAAGCCATATTAGACCTAGTCCTTAGTGGAACACCAGATGTAGTACAAGAGATAAGGGTGTTGGGGCCACTTGGCAATAGTGATCATAGCATGATTGCCTTTGATTTAATTAGTGGAGGAGGGATAGTAAGGAAATCCACAGTACTACCTTTTAACTTTCGAAAGGGAGACTATGATAAAATGAGGAAAATAGTAAAGAAAAAACTAAAAGGAGCAGTTGCAAAGGTTAAAGACTTACATCAAGCTTGGGTGTTGTTGAAAAATACTGTCTTGGAAGCTCAGACCAGCTGTATTCCACGCTTTAAGAAAAGTGGAAGGAAGCCCATAAAACTGCCATCATGGTTTAAAGGTGAGGTCTGAGAGGCTGTTGTTGCCAAAAAAGCATCTTTCAGGAAATGGAAAAGAAGAGCCAAATGACAAAACCTGGAAACAGCACAAGCACTGGCAAGTCAAATGCAAGGAATTGATAAGGCAGGCAAAGGGAGAATTTGAGAAGAAGCTTGCTGCAGAAGCAAAAACGCGAAATAAAGACTTTTTCAAGTACATTCGTAGCAAACACCCTGTGAGAGAGTCAGTTGGTCCATTAGATGATAGAGGGGTTAAGGGGGCAATAAGAGGCGACAAGGTGATAGCGGAGAGACTGAATGAATTCTTTGCTTCGGTCTTTACTGAGGAAGATGTAGGGATGTTACCCATGAGTGAAGTGGTATTTAAAGGTGCGGAAGAATTGAAGGAAATATCAATACATCGGGAAGATGTATTACAACTATTAGATAAACTGAAGAGTAACAAATCACCTGGGCTGGATGGTATACATCCGAGGGTGATGAAAGAACTGAAATATGAGATTGCAGACCTGCTATTAGTAATCTGTGAACTATCATTAAAATCATCTCTAATACCTGAAGATTGGAGGATCGCCAATCTAACACCAATTTTTAAAAGGGGTTCCAGGGGTGATCCGGGAAACTACAGATCGGTGAGCCTGACGTCAGTACCGGGAAAAATGGTAGAAACCATCATAAAGAATAAAATTACTCAGCATGTAGATAGTCATGGCCTAATGGGAGACAGCCAACATGGCTTTAGACAAGGAAGATCTTGGCTTACTAATCTGTTATGTTTTTTTGAAGGTGTGAATAAACAGGTGGACAAAGGTGAGTCGGTTGATCTAGTGTATCTGGACTTTCAGAAAGCCTTTGACAAGGTCCCTCATCAGAGACTTTTGGCAAAACTAAAGAGTCATGGGATAGGAGGCAGTGTACTATTGTGGATCAGGAACTGGTTAAAAGTTAGAAAGCAGAGGGTAGGGCTAAATGGCCAATTTTCCCAATGGAGAAAGGTGAATAGTGGTGTACCCCAGGGATCTGTGCTGGGTCCACTGCTTTTTGACATATTCATAAATGACCTGGAAAGTGGAATAACGACTGAGGTTATCAAATTTGCAGATGACACAAAACTATTTAAAGTTGTTAAAACCCAAGAGGATTGTGGAAAATTGGAAGAGGATCTTGATAAATTGGAAGACTGGGCATCAAAATGGCAGATGAAATTTAATGTGGACAAGTGCAAAGTTATGCACCTAGGGAAGAACAATCCAAACTATGGTTACACGATGCAAGGTTCCGCATTAGGAACCAACACCTAGGAAAAAGATTTAGGCGTCATTGTGGATAACATGTTAAAACCCATGGCCCAGTGTGCAGCGGCGGCCAAGAGAGCAAATAGAATGCTAGGTATGATAAGGAAAGGAATGGAAAATAAAACAAAAGATATTATAATGCCTCTATATCGTTCCATGGTGAGACTTCACCTTGAATATTGTGTGCAATTCTGGTCACCATATCTTAAAAAGGATATAGCGTTATTAGAAAAGGTTCAGAGAAGAGCCACCAAAATGGTAAAGGGGATAGAAGGATACTCCTATGAAGAAAGGCTAAAAAGGTTAGGGCTCTTTAACCTGGAAAAGAGATGGCTGAGGGGAGATATGATAGAAGTCTATAAATTAATGAATGGAGTGGAACGGGTAAACGTAGATCAATTGTTTACGTTATCATAATATAGAAAGACTAGGGGACATGCAATGAAGCTACAGGGTAAATTATTTAAGACTAATAAAAGAAAATATTTTTTTCACTCAATGTGTAATCAAACTCCGGAATTTGTTACCGGAGGATGTGGTAAAGGCTGTTAGTGTTGCTGGGTTTAAAAAAGGTTTGGACAAGTTCCTGGAGGAAAGTTCAATAAACCATTATTAAGAAGGGACCCAGGAAATCAATGCTTGACCCAGTACAAGCATTGTGGAACCTGTGTCTTTTGGGGAAACTGCTAGGTACGTATGACCTAGATTGGCCACTGTTGGAAAAAGGATACTGGGCTTGATGGACCTTGTTCTGACCCAGTATGGCATATCTTATGTTCTTATGTTGAAGGTTCATCTAGGGCGCCAACCATGGTTTTCAGAATGAATATACAAGGGGGGAAATTTTCAAAGTAATTTCCACTAGGAATGGGCACAGGTAAGAAAAATTGTTGGTTTTCCTTTTTTCGTGAATTTTTCTTGATTTTCAGCTGCTTGTTTGGTTAGACTGGATAAGACTGGAAAATGCTGATGGGGGGGGGGGGGGTTAGGACCGGAAATGGCTGTTGGGGGGCTAAGATAGGACTGATGGGCTGATTGGGGATCTTGGACTGGAAATGCGCTGATGAGGGGCTAGGACTGGAAATGGGGGGCGGGGGTCTTGGACTGGAAATAGGCTGATGGGGGGGCTAGGATTGGACTGGAAAGGGCTGGTGGGGGGCTAGGACTGGAAATGACTGATGGGGGGCTAGGACTGGAAATGGGCTGATGGGGTGGGCTTGGACTGGAAATGGGATGATGGGGAAGACTAGTTCTGCAAATAGGCTGATGGAGGGCTAGGATAGGACTGCAAAGGGCTGATGGGGAGGACTGGAAATGGGCTAATGGAGGACTAGGATAGGACTGGGAAGGGCTGATGGAGAGGCTAGGATTTGAAATGGGCTGATAGAGGGACTAGGACTGGAAAAGGGCTGATTGGGGATCTAGAACTGGAAGTGGGCTGATGAGGGACTAGGACTGGAAATGGGCTGATCAGGGGATTAGAATAGGACTGGACTGATGGAGGGCTAGGACTAGAGATGGGCAGATGGGGCACTAGGACTGGAAATGGGTTGATTGGGGGGGCTTGGTCTGGAACTGGGCTGATGGGGGGGCTAGGATAGGACTGTAAAGGGCTGATAGGGGGCTAGGGCTGGAAATGGCTGATGGGTGGACTTGAAAGGTCTGATGGGGGCTAGGACTGGAAATGGGCTGATTGGTGGGGGGCTAGGACTGTAAATGGCTTGTGGGGGGACTAGGACTGTAAATGGGCTAATCGGGGGATTCAAATAGAACTGGAAAGGACTGATGGGGGGCTTGGACTTGAAATGGGCTGATTAGGGGGCTAGGATAGGACTGGAAATGGGCTGATTGGAGGAGGATTGGCTTGGAAATGGGCTGATGGGGGGAGCTAGAACTGGAAAGGATTTATTGGGGGTCTAGTACTTGAAATAGGTTGATGGGGGGCTAGGATAGGACTAGAAAAGGCTGATGCGGTGCTAAGATTGGAAATGGGCTGATGGGGAAGGCTAGGATTGGATTGGAAATGGATTGATGTAGTGGGATGGGAGAATGGGACTAGAAGAGAGTGGATGCTGGATGGGGCTGGAACTAGAAGGGAGCTGAAGGGGAAGGACTAGAAGGAGATAGGGCTGGGGGAATGAGGATGGAGAGGGGAAAAGATATTTTGTGTGGGAAGAAAAATCTATGATTGGTTGGGTACTGGGAGAGTAAGTGGGGATTGAGGATGGAGGGATGAAGATGGAATGAAAGAAATGGAGGAAAGAACAAAAGGGAAACAATCACTATATTGGATCAGCTGTAGAGAGGGAATGGGAAAAATTAGAAGAGAGAAGAAAGGACAAATGGACAGCAGACAATGGAGAGTTAATAGAAGACATGAAGAAAACAGAAGAAAGTTGGCACTGGAGTATAGTAATGTAGAAATCTAGTAATCTTTCTTTATCCTCACTGCCCATGCAAATGGTATTGACGGACTGGAAAGGGGGGCTGTTACTTCTGGAGAGAAATCTGAAATTGTGAGTATATACTTCTGGGAATTTTTCTGAAAGGAATTGTTTTTCTTTTAAAGCTAATTAATCTGTGAACCCATTATTTTTTTTGTTAAATCAGTCAGGGCCTAGTAGCAACAGTTTAAGATTCAATTTAAAAACACAGAAGAGAACTTTCTGGTTACCTTTCATACCCAGTAGACAGCTGTAGTTTAAATTTCATAGTCACTCAGGGCCTAGCATCAGCAAAGTACTTTTAGTTTCAAATTAAAACACAGAAGAGAACTTTCTGGTTAAATTTAGAATCCAGCAGAGAGCTTGTAGTTTAAATTTCATAATAGGTTAGAGCCTAGTAGCAGCAAAGAGCTATAATTTAAATCAAATCAGAATATAGATTTCCTCAGCAGCACAGGACAAGGTACTGTGTAGCAGCCCTTTTTTAATAAGTGTTATATCCCTCCCTCCCTCCCCACACCCACACTCCCCTGGGAATTTCACAGCTTTATAGGTACTTGCACAACTTAAAAGACAGGAGGTGCTCTCAGGTGAAGCTCATTACCCAAATCAGTCATACACCAAGGACCTGAGATTAATTAAGCTTCAGGTGAACAAGGTATATTAAACTTCTTAGGTACAGTTTTAGTGCTATAAATATCCATTGCACCCTTTAGTACATATAGAACTTAAAGATCTAAACACAAACTTAAAACTAAGATGCAGACAGCAGTCCAGCAGCGGGATGTGGGCTTTCCAGTCTTTTGCATTGAGTGTCACATGTATGATTTTCTCCCAGCTGGTGAGAGGTCTTACGTGTGCACTAGGTGCAAGGAGCTCTCTGCTCTCAGGGAACAAGTCCGTTCTCTAGAGGCTAGAGTAGCAGACTTGGAAAACATAAGACAGACAGAGAGGTACATAGACGAGACCTACAGGGATATAGTCCTGAAGTCCCACCTCCAGTCTGGCAGCATCCCTGTTGCCATGGAGGAGAGAGGTCACGTGACAGGAGAGCATCACCCTGGTGTGGCAGGAAGTGATCCTGTAACTAGGACCTGTCCTCCAGGTGATGTAAACCCCTCTCGCACCGAGGTGGTTTCTCCAGGGCCAAGTGCCCATGCAGGAAGGGTTAGGACAGCAGTTATAGTTGGTGATTCGATCATTAGGCATGTAGATAGCTGGGTGGCTGGTGGACGTGAGGATCGCCTGGTAACATGCCTGCCTGGTGCGAAGGTAGCGGACCTCACACGCCACCTAGATAAGGTCTTAGATAGTGCTGGGGAGGAGTCTGCTGTCTTGGTACATGTTGGTACCAATGACATAGGAAAATGTGGTAGGGAGGTTCTGGAAGCTAAATTTAGGCTTTTAGGTAGGAAGTTGAAATCCAGAACTTCCAGGGTAGCGTTCTCCGAAATGCTTCCCGTTCCACGCGCAGGACCCAATAGGCAGGCAGAACTCCGGAGTCTCAATGCGTGGATGAGACAATGGTGCAGAGATGAGGGGTTTGGATTTGTTAGGAACTGGGGAACATTCTGGGGAAAGGAGGGGCTCTTCCGAAGGGATGGGCTTCACCTTAACCGGGATGGAACCAGGCTGCTGGCATTAACCTTTAAAAAGGAGATAGAGCAGCTTTTAAACTAGATAATAGGGGAAAGCCGACAGTCGCCCAAGAGCGCATGGTTCGGAAGAATGTATCCTTGAAGGATACTACAAAAAGCAGAGAGGTTCCAAAAAAGAGTAAAGTAGCCCAAATGCCCTCGAGTATGGAGCAGACAGAACTTAAAGATCCCAAATTACCCATGTCTACCAATAGCCAAATTAATATGAATAAAATACAGTCTCTAAAATGCTTGTATGCAAATGCTAGAAGTCTACAAAACAAGATGGGAGAGTTAGAATATATAGCACTAAACGAGAGGTTAGATATGATTGGAATATCAGAGACATGGTGGAAGGAGGACAACCAGTGGGACACTGTGATACCTGGGTACAAACTATATCGAAATGATAGAGCTGATCAAATTGGTGGAGGGGTTGCGCTCTATGTTAGAGAGGGCATTGAGTCAGAAAGGATTAAAGTTTTGCAAGAAACAAAATTTGCTGTAGAATCTCTATGGATTGAAATTCCATGTAAAAAGGGGAAGGCGATGGCAGTGGGGGTGTACTATCGTCCGCCTGGCCAGAATGAACAAATGGATGATGAAATGCTCAAAGAAATCAAGGAAGCTAGCAAAAGTTACAATGCAGTAATAATAATGGGTGATTTCAATTACCCCGGCATCGACTGGGTCAGTGTCACAACAGGACATGCTAGGGAGATAAAGTTCCTAGATGAAATAAATGACTGCTTCTTGGAGCAGCTGGTTCATGAACCGACCAGAGGGGAAGCAATATTAGACCTAGTCCTTAGTGGAACACCAGATGTAGTGCAAGAGATAAGGGTGTTGGGGCCACTTGGCAATAGTGATCATAGCATGATCGCCTTTGATTTAATTAGTGGAGGAGGGATAGTAAGGAAATCCACAGTACTACCCTTTAACTTTCGAAAGGGAGACTATGATAGAATGAGGAAAACAGTTAAGAAAAAACTAAAAGGAGCAGTTGCAAAGGTTAAAGACGTACATCAAGCTTGGGTGTTGTTGAAAAATACTATCTTGGAAGCCCAGACCAGCTGTATTCCACGCTTTAAGAAAAGTGGAAGGAAGTCCAAAAAATTGCCAGCATGGTTTAAAGCTGAGGTCAGAGAGGCTGTTGTTGCCAAAAAAGCATCTTTCAGGAAATGGAAAAAAGAGCCAAATGATGAAACCTGGAAACAGCACAAGCACTGGCAAGTCAAATGCAAGGCATTGATAAGGCAGGCAAAGAGAGAATTTGAGAAGAAGCTTGCTGCGGAAGCAAAAACGCGAAATAAAGACCTTTTCAAGTACATTCGTAGCAAAAAACCCGTGAGAGAGTCAGTTGGTCCATTAGATGATAAAGGGGTTAAAGGAGCACTAAGAGGCGACAAGGCGATAGCGGAGAGACTGAATGAATTCTTTGCTTCGGTCTTTACTGAGGAAGATGTAGGGATGTTACCCACGACTGAAGTGGTATTTAAAGGTGTGGAAGAATTGAAGGAAATATCGATACATCGGGAAGATGTCCTACAACTATTAGATAAACTGAAGAGTAGCAAATCACCTGGGCCGGATGGTATACATCCAAGGGTGTTGAAAGAACTGAAATTTGAGATTGCAGACCTGCTATCAGTAATCTGTGAACTATCATTAAAATCATCTCTAATACCTGAGGATTGGAGGATCGCCAATGTAACACCAATTTTTAAAAAGGGTTCGAGGGGTGATCCGGGAAACTACAGACCGGTGAGCCTGACATCAGTACCGGGAAAAATGGTAGAAACCATCATAAAGAATAAAATTACTCAGCATATAGATAGTCATGACCTAATGGGAGACAGCCAACATGGCTTTAGACAAGGAAGATCTTGTCTTACTAATCTGTTATGTTTTTTTGAAGGAGTGAATAAACAGGTGGACAAAGGTGAGTCGGTTGATATTGTGTATCTGGACTTTCAGAAAGCCTTTGACAAGGTCCCTCATGAGAGACTTTTGGCAAAACTAAAGAGTCATGGGATAGGAGGCAGTGTACTACTGTGGATCAGGAACTGGTTAAAAGATAGAAAGCAGAGGGTAGGGCTAAATGGCCAATTTTCCCAATGGAGAAAGGTGAATAGTGGTGTACCCCAGGGATCTGTGCTGGGTCCGCTGCTTTTTGACATATTCATAAATGACCTGGAAAGTGGAATAACGAGTGAGGTTATCAAATTTGCTGATGACACAAAACTATTTAAAGTTGTTAAAACCCAGGAGGATTGTGGAAAATTGCAAGAGGATCTTGATAAATTGGAAGACTGGGCATCAAAATGGCAGATGAAATTTAATGTGGAGAAGTGCAAGGTTATGCACCTAGGGAAGAACAACCCAAACTATGGTTACACGATGCAAGGTTCCACATTAGGAACCACCACCCAAGAAAAAGATTTAGGCGTCCTTGTGGATACCATGTTAAAACCCTCGGCCCAGTGTGCAGCGGCGGCCAAGAGAGCAAATAGAATGCTAGGTATGATAAGGAAAGGAATGGAAAATAAAACAAAAGATATTATAATGCCTCTATATCGTTCCATGGTGAGACCGCACCTTGAATATTGTGTGCAATTCTGGTCGCCATATCTTAAAAAGGATATAGCAATTTTAGAAAAGGTTCAGAGAAGAGCCACCAAAATGGTAAAGGGGATGGAAGGCTACTCCTATGAAGAAAGGCTAAAAAGGTTGGGGCTCTTTAACCTGGAAAAGAGACGGCTGAGGGGAGATATGATAGAAGTCTATAAATTAATGAACGGAGTGGAACGGGTAAACGTAGATCGATTGTTTACCTTATCAGAATATAGAAAGACTAGGGGACATGCAATGAAGCTACAGGGTAAACTATTTAAGACTAATAAAAGAAAATATTTTTTCACTCAACGTGTAATCAAACTCTGGAATTTGTTACCGGAGGATGTAGTAAAGGCTGTTAGTGTAGCTGGGTTTAAAAAAGGTTTGGACAAGTTCCTGGAGGAAAGGTCCATAAACCATTATTAAGAAGGGACCCAGGATATCAATGCTTGAACCAATACAAGCATTGTGGAACCTGTGTCCCTTGGGGAAACTGCTAGGTACGTATGACCTAGATTGGCCACTGTTGGAAACAGAATACTGGGCTTGATGGACCTTGGTCTGACCCAGTATGGCATATCTTATGTTCTTATGTTCTTATGACACTCATTAAGAGGCATGTTTAAAAGTTATTGTACATTCACAAATGTTAATATGCGCAAAGTGCAAGAATACTCATTTATTTATAATGACGCAGTGACACTTAATGCACATTGTTGTTGTTAAGTGCCGTCGAGTCGGAGTCGACTCATGGCGACCCTCTGGATAGCTATCCTAAATTGTGTTCGGTCTTCAGTCAGGCGGCTCATTGTTGACAGACTGGTACCCGTAGCTGCTGTTATTGTATCGATCCATCTCATTGCTGGCCTTCCTCTTTTGCGTTGACCTTCTATCTTGCCAAACATAATGTCTTTCTCTAATGATCTCTCTCTTTGCATGATGTGTCTAAAGTATGAAAGTCGAAGTCTTGTCATCTGAGCTTCTAAAGAAAGCTTAGGTTTGATCTCCTCTAGTACTGACTGGTTTGTTCTTCGGGCAGTCCATGGTATACACAGTATTCGCCGCCAGCACCATAATTCAAAGGCATCAATTTTCTTCCTGTCTATCTTTTTCACTGTCCAGCTTTCACATCCATATGATGTTATTGAAAATACCATGGCTTGAACAAGTCAAATCTTTGTATGGAGAGAGACATCTCTGCTCTTGAGAATCTTATCTAGGTCTTTCATAGCCATTCTGCCAAGAGCAATGCGTCGTCTGATTTCTTGACTGCTTGTTGCTTCTTTATTGATAGTTGATCCAAGTAGGTTAAAGTTGTTCACAATTTCAATTTCTTCTCCTTCAACGATGAACCTGTTGATTATGCCAGTTGTCATGATCTTTGTCTTCTTTACACATTAATATTTAGTAAACATGCCCCTAAGTCATTGCCAGGTCAAAAGAGAGGCTTGTGGAGGGCTCCTTTGAAAGCTGCCTAAAATTTTAGATGGCAACATATACATTTTAAAATAAAATAAATTAAATTTATGCAAATGAGGTTCAGTGGATATGCAAATGAGGCCCTGCCATGAGTCTCCGCACCATCCTTGGGCCACCCCTGCTAATCACTTGTGATGGATGTTTCCTCTAGGAACTTCATCAAAGCAAGGCAAGTGATGTGTTTTTAATAAAATTTAATTTTAGTCTTTGTTGTTTGTAGAGAGGGCACATAGTGTAAATTTTAGAGAATGATTGGTTCATTTTAATGTATTTTTAACTAGTGAAGCATTGTAAGAGAGAGCCTCTATATACTGCTTATGTCAAGCAAACTGTGGAATTGACATGGATTTTTTAATGGTGCCAGTAGGCCACTTTTCCTTGAGTCAGATTGATTTTCTAGCCAATAGTACAGCATAGAAGTAGTCATGGATCTCCAAGTGTCTTGGATTGCATGAGATCATAGAAATCTTTCTGCTGATCATGCAAGAATTGAACTGAGAAATCATGTCCTTAATTTGTGGCCAGAACTTCACTGGGGATGTAAGGAACATACTTTTTAATTTGTTTGAATGGGGGTCAGTGGTTTTATTTTAATGTTTGTAAAAGGTTAATTTCTCTACCCTTCACTGTGATAACACATTTTCACTAGAAGAAAACATTCTTGTTTTCTATAGGACATAAAAAGTTAAATGTGTAATATAAAAATGAACTCACTGACTGGTTTTGCTTGTACTGTTAATATTAGTAAGTTTTAAGTTCTAATCTCTTTTCCCTGCCTCCCTGCGGTCCTTTAGATGTGTAAGCACATTTTTATGTGTATTTTATATCATGCAGCTGAGAGACAGAGTTGTCAATATTCAGCTTACAGCAGTAGGTGTCTTTTTTTTTTTTTAAACACTGGTTGCCGCAAGTAAAAAAAAAATCAGAATATGAAAAGGCAGCATCCGGATAGTGACTGCTGCTGAGTATCTGGACACAGTGGTCAGTGCTGGCTGTATCCTTTTTTGCTTACTTTGGTTTTTAAGGCATGCTCTTATGAGTACGATCAGATAAAAGGGGTCTTTTACTAACGGGCACTAGTTGGCAGTGTTTGTTCAGTGAACCAGTTCTTGATCCAGTTCACCACCTTGGAATCCATCCTCAGGTTGCTCAGTTTATTCGCAAGCCTCCTATGAGGAACAGTATCAAAAGCTTTGCTGAAATCCAAGTAGACCACATCCATCGCAAGTCCTCGATCCAGTTCTCTTGTCATTCAGTCAAAGATAGCAATCAGATCTCTTTGGCATGATCTTCCCTTTGTAAATTCATGTTGCTTTGGCTCTTGCAGCCTGTTGGTTTCCAGAAAAACTACCGTCCTTTCTTTCAGCAGCATCTCTATTACTTTTCTCACCACCAAGGTAAGGTTTACTGGCTTGTAGTTTGCCACCTCTTCTCTGTTACTACATTTGTGAAGAGGGACTACATCAGCCGTTCTCCAATCCCGCAGTACAACCTGGTCTTCAGGGATCTATTAAACACATCTTTTAAAGGTCCTACCAAAACCTCCCTGAGCATCTTCAGTATCCTGGGATGTATCTGATTGGGTCCCATGGCCTTGTCCACTTTCAGTTCTGTGGGCTGTTCAAAAACATCTTCTTCCATGAATGGTGTTACATCTACTCTGGTCTCCTTGTTACCTTTGTCAGTTACACGTGGCCCTTCTCCAGGATTTTCTTTTGCGAACATGGAATAGAAGTATTTGTTTAGCAATTCTGCTTTTTCCTTATCACTTTCTGCAAATCTGTCCTTAACATCTTTGAGTCCTGCAATTCCACTTCTTCTATTCATCCTTTCCCCAATAAACCTGAAAAAAGTCTTGACACCTCTCTTCACATTTGTAGCCATTTTTAATTCCATTTGTGCTTTTGCCATCCTGATTTCTCTCTTTGCCTCCTTCAGCTTTATCTGGTATTTTTTCTGTGTTCTATTTTGCAAGAGTTTATATTATGTTTCTTTCTAATTTTACCATTACTGTAATATTTTTGCTAGGGGTGACATCCTGAACTTGTCTTTCATCCATCACCCCCTTTCCCTAGTTTAACCCTCGGATACACTACCCCCGGGTCAGGGGTGACCCGGGTGTCGGTTTTTGTGTTTTTTCTTCAAAATGGTAAGGAATTGTATTTTGGTACTCTAGGTCTTCCTCAACGAACCATTTTTAAGTATTTTCATACATATGGTTTGCAAAAATAACGTTTTTATACAGTACTGCATGCTGCTGAACAAACAAGGGGTGATTTTCGACACTCGCACAATAACACTCTCCTTTGTTTTATAGCAGCAAATAAAGTCACCACTCCAAGTCCACATTACAATCCTGTGTTTTCTAACGTCTTGCTTACATTTATGACGTCACCTGACGTCAGTTCCTTGTTTGTTTCTGTGGATTAAAATTTTTTACGACAAAGGTAAACAATGCCACTCCCGAAACGCTTCAGCAGCTGTGCAGCAACTGAAAAAATTAGACGTTGGTTGAATGAAGAAAGTGACAGTAATAATAGTTTGAGTAATGATACTGAAGGTGCTGATACGAATAGTGCAGTCGTTCCCGCCCAGTCCGATCAGCTTGATCTTGATGATAGCGGCAGTGAAGCGGAAGATGCTGTCGAAGAAAATAAAACAAGTGATGACGATAGCAGTTCATACAGCAATTCTGAAACTTCTGAATCACATTCTGAAAATGAGGAAGTTACTGACAGTCATTACACAGCTCGTTCTGGCATGCATTGGAATAAAACTGTACCGCCAACATCAAGAACAAGGGAAGCAAATATAGTCAGAGAATCTTCTGGACCAATTGCTCTGATCAGAGGTATAACTAATGCTAAGGATATTTTTGACATGTTTGTAACTCCAGATATATTGTCAGCAGTGTTAGATTTCACAAATTCTGAAGGCATACGTAGAGCTGAAGCAATGCAGCCACCATGTACTGACTGGAAGCAGTTAACAATGGAAGAGCTCCAAGCAACATTGGGTCTTCTGTACATGAGTGGTGTTTTCAGGTTGAACAAAGTATCTGTACGCAGAACTTGGGCTAAAAGTCCTATCCAGAATCCTATATTTCCAGCTGTTATGTCAGGTAAAAGGTTTGCAGAAATATTGAGTTTACTTCGATTTGATGACAAACAAACCCTTGAATCACGAAGGGCCAATGACAAATTTACTCCAGTCAGAGATGTTTGGAATTTATTCATTTCTCAGTGCATGAAAATGTACACACCATCTGCATACTTGACTGTTGATGAACAATTGTTGGGGTTCAGAGGCAAGTGTCCGTTTCGTCAATACATCAAGTCTAAACCAGACCGATACGGTATAAAGTTATGGGTGTGTGCAGATGCCGAAACGTATTATGTATTCAACATGAAGCCATACCTAGGGCGTGAAGAGTCAGTTACTCATGACAAAACAGTATCTCTAGGAGCTGATGTTGTTTTGAAGCTTATTGAACCTCTGGAACGGTCTGGCAGGAACATTACTTGCGACAATTTCTTTACTAACGTACAACTGGCTGATGTTCTTCTTAGCAAGAATTTGACACTACTGGGCACTGTAAGACATTGCAACCGTGACATACCTTCAGAATTCCAGGCAAATCGCTCAAGAATTGTGGGATCCTCAATATTTGGCTTCAGTGGAGACAAGACTTTGGTGTCATTCGTCCCAAAACGAAACAAATCAGTTATGCTGCTGTCAACACTTCACCATGATAATAAAATTGATGAAACATCAAAGAAGCCAGAAATAATACTTGACTACAACAGAACGAAAGGGGGTGTTGACACAGTAGATCAGTTGTGCCACACATACAGTGTGAAAAGATCAACTCGTCGATGGCCACTTTGCGTGTTTTATGGACTGCTTGATATCGCGGCTGTAAATTCATTCATAATATTTATGTACAACAATCCTATGTTTCATCACAAGGAAAACTGCAAGAGA
This sequence comes from Ichthyophis bannanicus, assembly GCA_033557465.1. NCBI lineage: Eukaryota > Metazoa > Chordata > Amphibia > Gymnophiona > Ichthyophiidae > Ichthyophis > Ichthyophis bannanicus. The sequence goes on from CM066031.1 coordinate 1,428,377,486, forward strand.
AGGTTTTTTCTGGAGGAACTCACTTTGAATCTCATGAAGCCTCAGCTACAAAATCGTCAAAGCCATCCAGAAGGTCTGACAAGCCATACACGTCAATCCATGGCCAATGTTGGCTATCCTTGCCTTGAAATGCCTAAGCCACCAAGACCGTTGACCACACGGGCATCAGCAAAGAAAAGAAAAAGATGCTCCTTTTGTCCAAGTGACAGAGATCGAAAAGTATTTACCGAATGTGAAATCTGTCTGAAGCGAGTGTGTCCTGAACATTCAAGAACAACTACTAGCACATTGTGCATAAACTGTTGTTGAAAAAAACAGTCAATGTACTTCATGTATTGCTTACTGGTTTTCTGTTGTTTACAATGCACCGTTGTCAATTTGTTATAACACGGTAATTTTTTTGTCACAATTTGCATCATGCCATTACTTGACATAATGGCACCATACTTTGACTGTTGCTGTCCACCTAGCGAATAAATATAGAACTATTGTAGTTTGCAAAGCGTGCAGTGCTGCACACCATTTTTAAGCTTGCAACTGAATAGTTAACAGGTATTGACATTATGCAGCATATATCTGACCTTGTACAACTTGTCCTGCCTGATCTTGGCTAGCATTGCACATTATTCACTTGAAAGGGTGAATTAATAACAAGTATTATAAAAAATAAATAAAAGTATGTCTTTTTCTTCACAATTTAACCATGTTTTACAAACAAAAGTAGATGTTTTACCATATTTCTACATATGGGACAGGGGTGACCCGGGGGTAGTGTATACGTGTCAGTCGATTTACCGAGTGTATCCGTGGGTTAAATGCCTAAGTGGTGAAAATCAGTGCCTATGCGCATAGTCTGAATGTACGTGTGGGTCCATCTCTGTAACAATGTCAGTGTAGGTTAACATGTGAAGGCCCATTTTAGAAATGAAGTCCCCATTTGCACATGAAGACCAAACAAGCAGGTATGAAAAAGAGAGACTGGCGGTAATCCAATTCAGGTAAAACCTTATTTTTATTGGCCCCGACGCGTTTCAGCTAAAAATCCTTCTTCAGGGGGTCTTTGGAGGGAACACACCTTATTTGTCTCATAGTATACTAAAGTGATTACGTTTAATGCAGGTTTCACTCTTGGCTGGATTGCCGCCAGTCTCTCTTTTTCGTACCTGCTTGTTTGGTCTTCTGTGTTAGAGTGCAGGTACTTGCTGCTCTCCTTGGTCTTCCCCAACTGCACATGGACATCAATGTGAAAATGTGCCTGAAAAGGCTGGTCATGTCCATGTACAGGCATGATTTTAGAAACATGGACTCACTTGATATGGATGTCTTTGGGGATGTCTCCATGGTAATATTCCATACAGGAGATGTGTCCCAGACAGCCACTGTGCAAGCAACACAGGCTAAGCTGCAACATAAGTATCCACAATTCATATGAAATGTCATTGTTGTGAACAGTACTGGGAATACCTGAGTACTGCCTCCTCTACATCATCCAAGGGGGTTATACCGGCAAAATGAGCACTTTTCTGATGCTTAGTCATGCTCTGGAGCAGGTTCAGATTTGGGTGTGGGCCTAGACGTGCTGATCACTTCTGAAATATGGACCACACTGGACACACCCCTGCCACACCCACTGCAATATTTAGATATGCACGCTTCGGAGATGTCTATTAAAATGTCTCTGGTGATGTCTCCATGATTTGGAAATCTTCATGCATATTTTTGGACATCCAAAGCAATGAATAGAGCTTATAAAATGACCACCTTAGAAAATGTGACCCACAGTGTTGCTATACCAATAATTTCATCATCGGTCCATTATTATTTCATTTTTATGTAGAAACCCTCAGTCCAATCTTTTTATATTCTATTTCAATGTCATGTAATTTGTGCTTAATAAGGAATATTCATATGGAAAATATTGCAAAAAGACCTCATTAAAGTTTCTGAATTAACTGCCATTTTGACGGCAGTGTCATTTGCAGTTAATGTAGGTGCACTTACTGCCTCCTAAGGAGGTGGTGTTAACTGCACTACTGCTAAGTGCAACATTGACGATTCGTGCATGTTAATTCCCACTGCACTAACAGCGAGGTGCAGTCCACACCCACTCTCTGACCTTAAACCGCCCAGTCCCCGCCCTATCGCATACTAAGCAGCTAGCCCACTGGCTGCTTCTACTGCAGGGTAGCTGTTACTGTAGGCATGCACTAACTGCTTAGCATGCATTAAAATGCATTGCAACTGTTGGTATACTTAAGCAAACATGCCCCTAAATCGATTTAGAGCACACTAAACATTTCTTATGTTGATGCTGCCTCCAGTTATCCTCTCATTTGACTGTCCTTGACTGCATGGTTCTGATGTCAAAGTGGAGAGGCCATCGCCCATCTTTGGCTACACCCCTTCATAGAGTATAACACCAGGGAAAGACAGAGATGCATCTGTCCCTGTACTGTGCAAAATATATAGTTGTGGTTAACATTATTGTCATGCTTGCAGTTCAACCTCTTAATGTCCAAGAAGCTCCTAAAAAAAGTGGCCAGTGAAATGGCTTTGGACTATATATGCACACATAGTTGACACACAAAAGAATCCAATAAAACAAGACTAATTAAAAAAAGAAATAGAGGAAATAGTATAAAAACTGGGACACTGCCAGGACTTGATTATTCACACCAAAAAGGGAAACACAATAATATATAATATTTTTTGTTGGAACTCACACCATGAGGGGAACCCCCTCTCGTTGTGTGCTGTTCCATTTTTCTCTTTTAATTTAAATTAGGGACCAAACCCTAAAAAGGATTAGAGGGACATCAACCCACTAACACCAACTGAAAGTGTAGAAAACATAAAGGGATAAACCAAAGTCACTTAGCTTGGAGCAGGAGCACTTCAATTAAAAGGCAATGGAAATCCACAATGAGGCCAATGGTCACAGCATAAGCTTCAGTCCCAATGCTGATGTTTTTTCAAAGATGTCCTAGTCAAAGCTGAGCCGCCTCAAAGATTTCAAAGAAGATCTCTCCGCTCCATCCACACGCTAAGCAAACATGCATGGTCCAAAGAATCCCAAATTCTTGAGCAACTATGTGAGGGGAATCCCCCTTCCAAGTAACCCAACGTTGTAGCTGTTTCGAGTCACCGAATCTCCCGACTCTTTATCAAACTCTGTTGCTCCTCTCTCCACCGGAAACCAAAACGTCTTTTTAAACGCCCCAATACGGGCACATGATCAGTTGGTATCCAATAGGCATGCGATACACTTAACTTTTTTTCATTCAAACCAAAGTCCACCAATCCACCGTCAAATTTAACCACTGGGGTTCTAAAGAATCCAAGGTGAAAATCCAGAATTGCTCGCGATAACTCAAACGTGAGTCTCGATCACCTCCTCGAGCATTAGGAGGAATGTGATCAATAATTCGCCAGCGTAAGTCAGCAAAGTTATGATGATGTTCCTGGCAATGCAAAGCTAACGGAGCCATCAATACAGCCCCATTAATCCGAGATCGATGTTCTTGAAGACGTTTCTTCATAACCCGTGTCGTTTTGCCTACATAGATCAGCTGACAAGGACAAATTAATATATACACTACAAAAGCCGTTAAACATGTCGTAGTATATTTACTGTAGATCTTCCGATGGTTAAAAGGATGTTGCCACATAGGACCCTCTAAGGTCAATGCACAAAAATCACACCCAATACATTTAAAACGGCCCACTGAAGCCCCCATCACCGCCCGAGAAATAGAGCTATCATGATGTACCACCCAATCTGCTATATTCTTCCCTCTCTGTAAGGCAAACATGAGCGGCTTCATAAAGCTCAAGTGTAGGGATAACAGTGGCCAATGTGATTTCAAGATTTTAATCACCTCTGCTGTACCAGGCATGTATGGCAATACACCAACAAAAGGAGAGGAATCCTCAGAACTAGAACCCGGGGTATCCCACCAATCATGATAATTAAACCGGGCCCGACGATACGCCCGATTGATAACAGCCGGGGGATATCCCCGGTACTTCAGACAAACTTTCAACTGAGATGCCTGGAGTTTAAAATCTTCCAGTGTGGAACACAATCGTCGCAAGCGTATAAATTGCTCCACCGGTAATCCCCTACGCAGGGGACCCGGATGATAACTTCAATAATGGAGCAAAGTGTTCCGTTGAACTTCCTTCTGATATAAAGTTGAGCGTACTCCCGGGCCCTCTTTAATTAACCGGATGTCCAAAAAGTCTATTGTCATTTTATGAAAAGTAGGCGTAAATTGAAGATCAGGCGACAACGTATTAATCCAACTAAAAAACTCCTTCAAAGTTGTTTCCGTATCCGTCCAAAAGAAAAATGCATCATCCAAAAATCGAGACAACATACGTATCCACTGAAACCACAGAGAGGGATAAATGTGTCTAGTCTCAAATTCTGCCATATAAAATGTAGCCACCGACAGTGCTACCATTGCCCCCATAGCAATGCCATAAACTTGTTGATAATACTGATCTTCAAATTGAAAAAAAAATTTTGTCAATACCAACCGTAATAGCTGAACCACAAAAGATTTTGGCAAACGGGGTGGTAAAATAAACGGGATCTGTTCTGCCATGGCCAACGCAGCCTCCTGGTTAATATTGGTATAAAGAGCTTTTATATCCATAGTAACCATATACCAGGAGGTCTTGTCACCCGGTAGATCATTCAAAATTTTCAAAAAATGAAAAGAATCCCGTATGTAAGATCGAACAGTAGGCAATAAGGGGCGGAAAAATACATCGCAGAATTGAGATAGCGGTTCTAGAAGAGAGTCGCGGCACGGAACTATAGGGCGGTCCGGGGGGTTGTGTATATCCTTATGGATTTTGGGCACCATATAAAATATCGGAGTGATTGGATGTGTCTTATTTAAAAACTGATGTTCTTTAGGTGTAATCCAATTAGACGACAACTGTCAGACGGCTGCCTGGGTGAGAATGTTCACAGTTTTGGCAAGTGCATATGTCAATATGATTTGCAAAGGATTGTGGTCAATGCAGTTCATTCACACCAGACACAGCTGCTCACAATAATTAGTTGTGCTTTTGGGTAAAGCCAATAAGATATTTATTTATGGGTTATTTCTCCCAACACAGATATGCTTGGTAGCACATAAATCAGGTTACTTGCTTTCAGTGTTAAACTTGAAAAAAAACAAAATAAGGAAAACAACATTTGAACTTGTCAGGCAATCAAAGCAAAAGAAATAAGACCTGGATGGTAACAAACTGGTCTTTTCTGTGGGCTTTAGCTAATATTTTCTTAGCATATATCAAACAACAAACCAAAAGCCACAAAGAAAGAAAAAAACTGTTCTTTTCAGGTAAACTTCTTATATCTTCCCACATAGATTCAGAAGTGATTTTCCCCTAGCTCACAAGCAATTAGGTAAGGCTCAAATGCTAGCAGTTATCCAGCTGAAACCCCTTAGCTGGCTTGCTTTCTACTGCGTGGCTAAAAATCCTACACAGGAGCTTTTCTGAGTAGATTAAAGAACAAGTTTGTATTTCTTTGTGATGGTTGCTGTACTTTATAACAGAATATCACCAAAGGAGTTTAGACAGAGAGCAGTCCATGTAAACAGATTCTTCATCTGCTATCCACCCCTCTTCTTCAACAAGCATGGGTTCAATATCATGGATTGGCACAGATGAATCTCCCAATGGAGCACTTTCAGGAGAATAATTGTTTCCCTGCTGTCTTTCAAGGTTATAGCTAGGGCATAGATCAATGTTCATACCTGAGCTTCCATTGCTGTTAGAGTTCCTCTCTATATAGCCTGGCCAGTATGTAGTCCAGTTCTTATGTCCAGCCTTCCAATCCAGATCCCTGGACACTGGATCTCTCTTCACATACCTTCTGGCACGGGTCTTAGGGTCCCTTCCACGTGCAGCCGTCTCTCTCACAGGTACCGTCTGGAGATTCCTAGCTCTGCAGCACCATTCCTCTGGCTTTCCCCAGTCCAATGGTGTATACTGGCCCTTGGAATGCCTCCCAGTATACGTACTGCTCTGGACTCTTCTATACCTCTCAAAGGCTTTTCTCCTCTTTCTTCCAAAGGGTTTCTTTCCCTCTCTGTCCGTCCGGTTTGGCTTCTGCTTCTGATGATCCTTCTGATGATGAAGATGATCAAGCTCAAGCTGATTCTCTGTAGAATAAACTCTACCTTTATTCTGCTTAGATGAGTGCTCCTCCCTAACACAGCGCAGCTGTGCTGAATCAGGCCCTGCCCTTTGAGATGAGTGCTTAGGGATTACCTCATAGCCCTCCTGATTGAACACACGTTTCCCCACTTCAGCTCCTCTAATGGCTGTTGGAAACCTGGTGCATTCTGGGACTGGTAGTCTTTTATGGGAAAATTCTTTTTTCTTATTTCTACCAGAACTGACAGGTTGCTTGTTCAGAGTCACTTCACCTTTTCTATAGCTCCTTCCTGAGCTATGATAAGCTTCCTTATCACATACCCCCCTGCTTAAGTTATTACGGACTGGTGTCACTGGTGAAACTTCTTCTCTACAGTCCGTAATACGGGAAAGGGCATCCACATTCTTGTGTAACTTCCCAGCACGATGTTCAACTTGAAAATCAAATGCCTGTAAGGCCATGTACCAGCGTGTCAACCTGGCATTGTGGTTCTTCATTTGCTGCAACCACTTAAGTGGGGCATGGTCTGTGACCAACTGGAACTTTCTCCCTGTAAGGTAAAACCTTAACGCCTCCACTGACCACTTAATAGCTAAACATTCTTTTTCTATTGTGGAATACTTTCTTTCAGCTGGTGACAACTTCCTGCTCAGGTACATCACAGGATGCTCCTCCCCTTCATGACACTGGGATAGAGCCGCTCCTAGCCCTACATCCGATGCATCTGTTTGAACCAGAAAGGGTTTCTTGAAGTCCACCCCTTTCAGTACCGGTCCTGTACACAATTTTCCTTTTAGGACTGAAAACGCTTTTTCCGCTTCAGGTGTCCACTTTAGCTGGTTTGGACAATTCTTCCGCAACATATCCGTGAAAATTGCACTTTTCTCTGCAAATTGCAGTATAAATCTGCGGTAGTATCCAATAAGTCCTAAGAAACTTCTTAGTTGTTTCTTTGTTGTTGGAGGAGGAAAATTCCTGATGCTATCTACTTTACTCATTAGAGGTTTAATTTTTCCTCTTCCCACTAGGTGGCCCAGGTATTTTACCTCCCTATTTGCAAAGGCACACTTCTTTGGGTTTAAAGTGATTCCCGCTTGCTTCATGGAGCACAAGACTGCCCTGATCCTCTTTAGATGCTCCGCCCAGGTGTTACTATGGATCATGACATCATCCATATATGCAAAAGCATAATTTTGGTGGGGTCGAAGTACCTGATCCACTAACCTTTGGCAGGTAGCCGCTGCTCCATGCAGTCCAAAAGGCATCCTCTTGAACTGGAAAAGGCCAACGGGGGTGCTGAATGCAGTCTTCGGCTTCGACTCCCTGGTGAGAGGGATTTGCCAATATCCTTTTGTCATATCAAGGGTGGTTAAGTATTGAGCCTGTCCCAGCTGGTCCAACAGCTCTTCAATTCTTGGCATTGGATATGCATCAAAAACTGAGATGGCGTTTACCTGCCGGAAGTCAATACAAAATCTTAAAGATCCATCAGGCTTCGGCACCAGGACTATGGGGCTATTCCAGGGACTCTTTGACTCCTCTATTACTTTCCAACATCTCCTGGACTTGTGCCACTACTTCCTGTCTCTTGGCTTCAGGCAAGCGGTATGGCCTTTGACAAACTAATTTCCCAGGTGGAGTTATTATTTCATGGGCAACCAAATGTGTCTCCCCAGGTATGGGTGTCAACACATCTGGGAATTCTTTCAGCAATTTCCTAATTTCTTCCTGTTGTACCACTGTCAGGTCCTCACCTATTTGGGGCTCTGATTTTTCTTTACAATCAGATACCTGTGGTCCCAAATCTTCCTCTTCATTCACCTCCCTCTCTCGGGCACAGGTGGCAGCTAGGCTTTTAACCCCTTTGACGTCAGTAGAACCAAAGCCTTTGGTTCCATGCTCAGAATTTTCCAGGGATGTGACCTCCTCCACAGGTGGAAAACCCAGCCTCTCACAAATCAATTGGGCAATTCTGTCTCCTGTCTTCACTTGATAATCATTCTGTCCAAAATTAAATAACATAACTTTAATATTGCCCCTGTAATCAGGATCAATTACTCCCGCACCCACATCGATGAAATATTTAAGGGCTAATCCGGACCTTGGGGCTACTCTCCCATAGCATCCAATAGGTATTTCCACTTGGAGACCGGTGTCAACCAGGGCTCTCCCTTGGCTAGGTACAGTCACATTTTCTATGCTGCACAGGTCAAACCCAGCAGCTTGAGGGGTTGCCCGCTTAGGAGCTTGGGCCTTCTCTGTGACCCTATGGTATTTTAGGACGAATGTCTGCTTTGGGGTAGCTTGGTCTTCTGGACGCTTAACCATCTTTTTAGCTGGGGTCTGAGGACTTCCAAATAAAGGCCCGGGAGCTATTACCATTAAACCTTCTCCCTCCTTCTTTCCTAGTCCTTCCACTAGACCCTGCTTAAATCTTGGCCAGTCTCTTCCTAGAACCAAATCAAAGGGTAGCCTAGGCACCACTGCTAACAGGACTTCCTCTTGTTCCCCCAGGCACTTAACCTTTAGCCTATAGGTGGGATATGATGTTGCAGCACCATGAATGCATCTGATGTGAACTTGGCTTTCAGGGGTTCTAGGCACAAATCCTTCTTGGGCCTCTATCCTCTTCCAAAGCCTTTTTGACATCATACTCTGGTCTGCCCCAGAGTCTAACAAAGCATTTGTGGTAATTCCTTGCACATCAACCATCAAAAGAAATCATTCTTTGGGCTGTTTTAAATCCACACCCACTAAGCTAGTGTGTGTCTGGCATCTCTTTTCTAAATGTCCCCATTTTCCACATTTGAAACATTTCTTTCTACTCCACTGTGTCATCTGGTTTGATACAGTACATTCATTTTCAGAAACATTTTTAATTATTTTCTTTTCTGATACAGCATATCTTGCCTCAGCACCAATCTTCAGAGGGCCACCCATTCTATGGCAAGCCTGCGTGGCTTCCAAGAATCTCTCTGCTAGCATGGTTGCCTCTCCAAGATTTTGGCAATTTTGCTGTATAAGGAAAGTGTGCAAATCTTTAGGGACCGCAGACATAAATTGTTCAAGCATTATAATGTCTAATAACATTTCTACCGTCTTTTGATCAGGCTCCAACCATTTTACAGCTAAACCTCTGATTCTCTGACTCAGAGCCCTGGGTGTTTCACCCACTCTCAAGGTAGTAGCTCTAAACATTCGCCTATACTCTGAAATAGACAACCCTAGGCGATCTCTAATAGCAGCCTTTACATCCTCATAATTCAAAGCCTGGGTTGCTGGCATTGCTCTATAAGCTGCAAGCGCCTCTCCAGTTAATGAGGCTGCCAGCCTTACTGCCCACTGGGTCTCTGGCCATGCTAATGCTTGTGCCACTCTTTCAAAAGACTCTAGAAAATCATCAACATTATCATCTGGAGTTAGCTTCCCAAAACTAAATGCCCCAATTCCTTGATTGAGTCCCACACTGTCCACATGTGGTGTACCAGTATTTACTGCTGGTCTTGCATCTGTTCCACTTTGGTTCTGCAGCTGAACTAGGGCTTGCACCAGATCAAGCACTGGCTTCTGCTGGTCCATTAAGGCTTTCATAGCAGTGTCCTGAGCCTGCTGTGCTAGCTCCTGTTGCCTGCTAAACTGGGCTGCCATCCACTGAGGTAGTTCCTTTGGATCCATCTTGATCCCTGCAAGAAACAAAGAAAAAAAACAAAGTGCACCACCTTCCAAACAGGTGTGTTTTTTTTCCTACTTTTTTTTTTCAATTACCCCTGTGCCTTACTCCCATCCACCACTAGACATGCCCAGGTACTTATTACCTTGTGTCAGTGATGAATCCAGCTCTGCACAGGGTCTTTTCCTCCTGGGACAGCTGCCTGGAACATCCACTTTTCCTCCAAAGTGCAGTTGAGGGAAAATCTTTCTTTCCAGCTTTAAACTTGAACTTTAGTTGTAATCCTCAGCAAGAAAATCCCCTTTGTGCAAAAGCAATCCTGCCAACTACACCATTTGTCAGACGGCTGCCTGGGTGAGAATGTTCACAGTCTTGGCAAGTGCATATGTCAATATGATTTGCAAGGGATTGTGGTCAATGCAGTTCATTCACACCAGACACAGCTGCTCACAATAATTAGTTGTGCTTTTGGGTAAAGCCAATAAGATATTTATTTATGGGGTTATTTCTCCCAACACAGATATGCTTGGTAGCACATAAATCAGGTTACTTGCTTTCAGTGTTAAACTTGAAAAAAAACAAAATAAGGAAAACAACATTTGAACTTGTCAGGCAATCAAAGCAAAAGAAATAAGACCTGGATGGTAACAAACTGGTCTTTTCTGTGGGCTTTAGCTAATATTTTCTTAGCATATATCAAACAACAAACCAAAAGCCACAAAGAAAGAAAAAAACTGTTCTTTTCAGGTAAACCTCTTATATCTTCCCACATAGATTCAGAAGTGATTTTCTTCTAGCTCACAAGCAATTAGGTAAGGCTCATTTGCTAGCAGTTATCCAGCTGAAACCCCTTAGCTGGCTTGCTTTCTACTGTGTGGCTAAAAATCCTACACAGGAGCTTTTCTGAGTAGATTAAAGAACAAGTTTGTATTTCTTTGTGATGGTTGCTGTACTTTATAACAGAAAATCACCAAAGGAGTTTAGACAGAGAGCAGTCCATGTAAACAGATTCTTCATCTGCTATCACCCCCTCTTCTTCAACAAGCATGGGTTCAATATCATGGATTGGCACAGATGAATCTCCCAATGGAGCACTTTCAGGAGAATAATTGTTTCCCTGCTGTCTTTCAAGGTTATAGCTAGGGCATAGATCAGTGTTCATACCTGAGCTTCCATTGCTGTTAGAGTTCCTCTCTATATAGCCTGGCCAGTATGTAGTCCAGTTCTTATGTCCAGCCTTCCAATCCAGATCCCTGGACACTGGATCTCTCTTCACATACCTTCTGGCACGGGTCTTAGGGTCCCTTCCACGTGCAGCCGTCTCTCTCACAGGTACCGTCTGGAGATTCCTAGCTCTGCAGCACCATTCCTCTGGCTTTCCCCAGTCCAATGGTGTATACTGGCCCTTGGAATGCCTCCCAGTATACGTACTGCTCTGGACTCTTCTATACCTCTCAAAGGCTTTTCTCCTCTTTCTTCCAAAGGGTTTCTTTCCCTCTCTGTCCGTCCGGTTTGGCTTCTGCTTCTGATGATCCTTCTGATGATGAAGATGATCAAGCTCAAGCTGATTCTCTGTAGAATAAACTCTACCTTTATTCTGCTTAGATGAGTGCTCCTCCCTAACACAGTGCAGCTGTGCTGAATCAGACCCTGCCCTTTGAGATGAGTGCTTAGGGATTACCTCATAGCCCTCCTGATTGAACACACATTTCCCCACTTCAGCTCCTCTAAAGGCTGTTGGAAACCTGGTGCATTCTGGGACTGGTAGTCTTTTATGGGAAAATTCTGTTTTCTTATTTCTACCAGAACTGACAGGTTGCTTGTTCAGAGTCACTTCACCTTTTCTATAGCTCCTTCCTGAGCTATGATAAGCTTTCTTATCACACAACGCTAATGCTGTCAACTCCCGTATTTCCTCCTGTATACCAGCCGAGGGATCCACCCGTAACAACACATAATATTTCAAAACCGACAAATGAGCCTGCACCAAAGTCCGATAGTGACAACTATCTTGAAGCACTATCGCCCCCCCCCTTATCCGCCCGATGAATAATAACAGTATCACAATCTCCTAAAGATTTCAAAGCTTGATGATGTGCTTTATCCAAATTAGAAAAACGATGACATCCTCCTCGTCCTTCCCAACAGGCAAGATCTCTCAAAACCAATTTCTGGAAGGTTGCAATTGCTGGATCCACCACCCCCGGAGGAATCCATTTAGACGGATTGCGAATCACTGAGTCATCTGTAGAAACCCCTATAGATTGCTGAGAGTGGAAGAAATGTACCACCTGTAGTTTCCTAAAAAACATATAAAGGGCTACCCGAATACGAAACGGGTCATATTTAGAAGAAGGTACAAAGGACAGCCCAAATTGCAACACACTCATTTGGTCGGAAGTTAATTCCATTGAAGATAAATTAATTACTGAGACCTCATGTGGGACCTGGTGGTTGGTCCCCTCCGACCTTCCTCGGGAAAAGCGGGCCGGCATGTCTGAGGGCGGCCCCTGAAAAAAGGACGACGGGAGGAACCACCCCGCGTCACCACCGAACCACCAGAGACTCCCCCTTCCGAAGAGCTCTCACTCTCTTCTGTGGAGTCGTCAAAGGTAACTTGGCGTTTCTTCTTCAGTTTCCCTTGTTGCAAAAACTGCCTCCAAGTATACACTTGGTTCCTTTCGTAATCTCCTGTATCACGTTTATATTTAGTAATCTTCTTTTGCTTGACAGATACCTGGAACTGTCTTAATTGGAGCTCCAAATCCTTTAAATCTGTTCGAAACTTATCCACCGAGGAAGCCATAATCAACTGCTCCTCCATTGTCTTAAGTTGTTCCTTAACAGTAGTCTCTTCCGTACTCAAACGTTCGACCAAAAGGGCTATCAAATCCAGCCCACATTTATTCAGAATCTTATCCCAAGTCCCACAAAACTCCTGATCCTCTTGAAACATGTGTGGTGGCTTTAAGACCCGAAGGCCTCGAGGAATCATCCGTTGTTTCAAATATTGTGCCATGGTAGCCGTATGGAGCTGAATCCTGATCTGTTTTTTCTGGAGATTCTTAAAATCCAGCCAGGTGGGGGAAATGGACTCATCCGCTACTTCCTCCACTAACTCAAAGAGTAGCGGTCGATTGGCCAGTTGATTGATTCTATCCTCCGAATAAGCAAAGGTAGCCGTATTCGTTGTCAGTTCTGTGTATTCCGCAGCCATAATGATTCAGGTACAATAATCAACTATGTAACCACAAAAATCCTGCTGGGTCTCCCATGTAAATATCCACACCAAAAAGGGAAACACAATAATATATAATATTTTTTGTTGGAACTCACACCATGAGGGGAACCCCCTCTCGTTGTGTGCTGTTCCGTTTTTCTCTTTTAATTTCAATTAGGGACCAAACCCTAAAAAGGATTAGAGGGACATCAACCCACTAACACCAACTGAAAGTGTAGAAAACATAAAGGGATAAACCAAAGTCACTTAGCTTGGAGCAGGAGCACTTCAATTAAAAGGTAATGGAAATCCACAATGAGGCCAACGGTCACAGCATAAGCTTCAGTCCCAACGCTGATGTCCATTCAAAGATGTCCTAGTCAAAGCTGAGCCGCCTCAAAGATTTCAAAGAAGATCTCTCCGCTCCATCCACACGCTAAGCAAACATGCATGGTCCAAAGAATCCCAAATTCTTGAGCAACTATGTGAGGGGAATCCCCCTTCCAAGTAACCCAACGTTGTAGCTGTTTTGAGTCACTGAATCTCCCGACTCTTTATCAAACTCTGTTGCTCCTCTCTCCACCGGAAACCAAAACGTCTTTTTAAACGCCCCAATACGGGCACATGATCAGTTGGTATCCAATAGGCATGCGATACACTTAACTTTTGTTTGTTGTTTTTTTTTTTCTTTTTCTTTTTCTTGAGCTGCTGCTGCATCAAATCAGGGGTGAATCAGCAACAGCAACAGGAGAAAGGGTAATGCCACTTCTACCACAGACCTGGATGAAGTAGGAGTGAATCCTTTGAGGAAAGATTTTTTTTAAAGAAAAAGCAGAGTGAGGAGGCCACCACTGTGGTGTTTTGGGGGCATTTTTGCCATTCCTAAAACTTTGCCACCTGAGGCGGCTGCCTCACTCTGCCTAATGATAAAGCAGGATGTGCCCTTTGGTCTTCCCATGAAAATTTATTAGTCCTTCCAGCTAATAATGTTCTATGCTTGGTAACATATAGATCTAGGGCTTTTATGTACCAAGGCCCCTACTTGTGGAATTGTCTGCACACAGAACTCCGTTTTGAATCATCATACCCTAAATTTAAGAAGGGGTTGAAGACTTGACTCTTACCCAGGCTTTCACAGAATGACTTGGTTATCCCTTTCACTTTCATTGCTCTTTGTTCCCTTTAGTTTGCAAACAGTAATATAGTTCCTTGGTTAATATTATTGTGCTACCTCACTCCCCTCCTTATGTCTCCTTGCTTGTCTGTTTTTGTCTTGTCTTTATCTTGTCTCCCTGTTTTCTCTGACAATTCTTTTGTGGTTTTGTAAACCTCTATAATGTGACTGCCACTAGCAGTACATAAACTTTACCAATAAAAAAAACAAAAAAAAAACAAAATAAAAACATTGGCAGGATACATGACTGATTGAGGTAGAAATCTGAACCTACCTTAGGGAAATATGTTGTCTGGGTATACAGAACCAGCCTATTTTTAAAGTGTAGGTTGGATTAGTCAGTAGAGCTTGGAGCTCATTAACTCTGTGTAACCAAAAACAAGACCTTCAATCTCAAGTACTTCAGATCTCAAGTCTAGTTACTCAAAGGGAGTTTTCATCAACTGGGTTAAAAAAAACATTGAGGTCTCAAGACATTGTGGGAGGCTTGAGTGGAGGTTTCAATAGACAAGCCCTGCATGAAGCAAACAACTGAAGCTTGCATAGAGATGAGCTCACCTTCTTCACAGTAGTGATATTTACCATTTGTGTTAATGCGCAACGTGAACCCTTATGGTATTGTTTTTCAAACCTTACTCCGAGAGATGCAGAAGGCAATCAAGTAGTTTTTGAGTGGGACAAGAAAAAGGATCTAGGACCTTACCATCACAGCAAATGGCAAACCTATTCCATTAAATCCCATATGACTTTCAAGAGGAGCATGCCCTGAAAGCCAGAATCACCTGCGATACATTGTCAGGCAGATTCAAGGGAGCCGAGGTTAACCTCTCAACATCTAAATTGTGAGGGCAAGGGATGCAGAGATGTAACATAGTCCTCTGAACCTGCATTATTAGTTTTGGAGAATCCCCCAGATTTATGGTTTTTCTTATGGGGAGTTCCAGAAGATGAGTGACCCATGCTTGCTTTTTCCATTAAGGCACCTTGAGAATCATAATTCCCTCGCCTCATCTGAATTTCAGGTGAGTCTTTGCTTTTAGAGGTATTAGAGGATATGCATACAGAAGACCTTTAACCCATCTGAGGCCATTCTGACACGTGTTCCTATCCTGGAACAAAATGAGAGGCCTTTCTGTTCTTTGGAGTTGTCTAAAGGAAGGGGAAGCAAAAGAATAAAACACTAAAACACTAACAAATACATGCCTGTTGTGAATTCCTCTCTCTTATGTCTTGATAGATGTTCCAGGTAAATATAACCCGGGACACTCAAGGGTTTATACATACCATATACCTTGTAATTAGTCAGTTAGATTGAGAACAACCTGAGAGATATTATATAAAATATAATTAAATATTATGTATAATTCGAAAGAATATGCCTAATTGTAACTGTTAAGACCTTGAAAAATACAATGAAAAATGATATTAAAAACGAACGAGAATATACTATCATGCTCAATGACTGCATAAGTAGTGAACAATTACCGGCTAAAGGAGCTCAAAACAAGGGAGCACCCAAAAAACTTGCTATCTAAAAAGAATATGTGAACAAATCACAACGCCATTTTAAAAAAAGGGGGGTACTTATGTAAAACCAATCGTTGTAATAAAATCCCACTTGTAAAGCAAGTTTATTAACGTGACAGAACAAGAATCTTTCTCTTAAAAAATAGTACAACTTTAAAAAATAAATAACATTATAGATGTGTTCCATGGCCCGAACTAGGACATACTCCACCTTGAAGCGACCCATAAGTGAACTGCACTAAAGTTTATGTAAGTGCCCCGTAGGCAACAAACAACTAATTGCAGGTAGCAAATGTATCCACGACTTCATGGCTGAGGCGCCCACTAAACCCAAGTGTTTTATTCTGAACATATAAAGAAGGGTTCAATAAAAAACCTTCCTCATGATACTAATACCTATTTTATCTTTAAAAGTGTTTTCTTCTGAAGGAAGGGTGTTGCAATGGAATCACATAACTCCTAACCAGAACTCAGTGTGCTGAACTAAAAATAATACTTTTGAAGATATGCGACCAAAGAATTGAATTGTACTTACCTAAAGTATATATACAACATCGAACACGTCAACCGCA
Source organism: Ichthyophis bannanicus (assembly GCA_033557465.1). NCBI lineage: Eukaryota > Metazoa > Chordata > Amphibia > Gymnophiona > Ichthyophiidae > Ichthyophis > Ichthyophis bannanicus. The sequence goes on from CM066031.1 coordinate 1,428,393,830, forward strand.
GCGAAGGGGACGCGACAATTATACTGTTTCATCATTCATTGCAAAAGACGCCAGTGCATGCGCACTGTGTGAATAAATAAAATCTCGGATGTGGGCATATAAATATCTGTAAAAACCTTACAAAACCACCGTTAGAACGGGGCCCATTTTTTGAAGGGGACCAGCCAAAAGGACACCTAAAAAGAGTATTTTTCATCTTAAATAGATATTTAGATATAAAACTTATGTCCCATTATCGATGTGAGACCATCTGAGGGGGAAACCCTCAAGGAAGTGTAAAAATGAATTCCTTATTCAAAGGACTCTTTTTGTTATATGGATATGGCTCTAAGAACCAGCACATGCGCTTCATATTAATTCTAGCGGTAATTAATATGCAGATGTCAAATATAAATGATCCTCAAAGTTTTTACAGATATTTATATGCCCACATCCGAGATTTTATTTCATTCGTGGAGAAGAATATCCCGTTTTAGTAATCATTGTATCCAATTTGTTACGTATTATTTTATGATATTTGTTTAGTTTAATTTTTAACGTACACATAATTTATTTGATATGCTCTTCAGTTGCTCTTTGTAGCATTGGAATTTCTGGAGATCATCTAGATATGACCTTTGTATGCTAATTATCACCAGTACAAATTCACACCTACGGGGCACTTACATAAACTTTAGTGCAGTTCACTTATGGATCTCTTCAAGGTGGAGTATGTCCTAGTTCGGGCCATGGAACACATCTATAATGTTATTTATTTTTTAAAGTTGTACTATTTTTTAAGAGAAAGATTCTTGTTCTGTCACGTATGGCAGTTAATAAACTTGCTTTACAAGTGGGATTTTATTACAACGATTGGTTTTACATAAGTACCCCCCTTTTTTTAAAATGGCGTTGTGATTTGTTCACATATTCTTTTTAGATAGCAAGTTTTTTGGGTGCTCCCTTGTTTTGAGCTCCTTTAGACGGTAATTGTTCACTACTTATGCAGTCATTGAGCATGATAGTATATTCTCGTTCGTTTTTAATATCATTTTTCATTGTATTTTTCAAGGTCTTAGTTAAAATTAGGCATATTCTATTGAATTATACATAATATTTAATTATATTTTATATAATATCTCTCAGGTTGTTCTCAATCTAACTGACTAATTACAAGGTATATGGTATGTATAAACCCTTGAGTTTCCCGGGTTAGATTTACCTGGAACATCTATCAAGACATAAGAGAGAAGAATTCACAACAGGCATGTATTTGTTAGTGTTTTAGTGTTTTATTCTTTTGCTTCTCTTTTTACCTCATTTTTTCTTTTATTCCTCTAATTGTAAGGTGCATATTTATTATTTATTTCATATATATATAATGCGTTTGGATATTTATTTCTTTATTTAGATTTTTCATCCAATCTATCCTTAACCTGGCACAGTAATTCTTCTTTTTAGGAGCCCCTGCTATTTCGTTGTCACACTCCTGTAGTTTCCTTGAGTCTTCTATATTATGTTTTAATTATGATGTATCATTTTTTATTATACATTATTTTTTAACACATCACTATTTATTTATACATTGCTATACATGTATGTGTAATTATGAATGCCTATATGATTTTTATGATATATTTATTGTATTATATATGGTTTTAATTCATTGTGTTTTATTCATAGTTCCGTACTATTGTTTATATGTACTTTTTAAGTAATTCATAATCCATTCTTGTTGTCTACATTCACTTTTTATTTCCAATTATTATTTTATGTGCACTGACGATTTTCTTAATCCTGTTTAAATTTTTTTATATTATTTACATTATGAATGTATTTATTATATTCTTTTATTTTCATTAATGTTTGTGTGTTTAGCCAATAAGCCCCTGAGGAAGGTGTTGCGAAACACGGCCTGTGTCGGGCCTGGCTGATTTTTATTGAATAAACGGTTCTTCCATTGCAATCCACGGTTTTGGTTTATTTTTTTATTTTTTTTAACTTCAAACCTTTTCCATCTCATCCTGGAAAACCCCCAAGTCATCTGGTTCATGTTTGGAAGCCCCGTCCCTGTTCTTGCACTCTCTCTTTCTTCTTCCTCATCCCTCTGGTTCCCTCCCTGCATTACTTAGGTGTTACCCTGGACTCTGCTCTATCATTCCATGATTATCATCATCCATAATTCACCATTGCTTCTGTTCCCTCTGCCAAATCCATGCCATCCGTCCTTTCCTCCCCATTCCTTCCCTGGTTACCCTTCTCCTCTCCCTAGTTATAAGCAGAATCAACTACTGTAACATTGCCTTGGCCGGTCTCCCCCAATATCAATTACGAAGCCTCCAACTGTTACAGAATACTTCAGCCCATCTTTTCACCCGTGCATCCTGTACTGACCATGCCACCCCTCTTTTTATTCACCTCTACTAGCTCCCTGTCACCTACCGTATCCAGTACAAGGTCTTAATTCTCATTCATAAAGCTATCCACACTGGCTCCCCCCAATACCACTTCAATCTGATATGTCTCCACACACCCCACCGCTAGCTTTGTCACATCCACGTCAGCTGTATGTTTCTTCCCCCGCCTTCTCTTGCACACTTGGAATCCACCAGAAATTCTGCTTTCTTTTTTCTCAGTCCCAAGCTCTGGAACTCCCTCCTTCCAGACCTCCAGGCTAGAATTCTCCTTCAACAGGTTCAAATCTCTTCTTAAGACATACCTCTTCTGCTCTGTTTTTCATCTCCCTGTCCCTTCTGCGCCCAGCTGAGGATCTCGTCTCCATCACCTCTTTCTGCCTCTTCTGCCCTTTTCACTTTGCTTTCTCTCTTCTTCCTCTATTTTCATCTCTCCTGTCATAACCATAGCATTCTTTCCCTTTTCTGGCAGTTTGTTTTTAATGTATTGTAAACTGCTTTGATGTTTTACTGTAAAGCGGTATATCAAGAACCAAATAAAGATAAAGATAAAGATCTAGCTGCCTGCAGTGGTCTGGATGCTGTGTGCTCTTCTGGGCTGTTAGCCAAGTTTCCTTCTGCGGTTGTCATCACTTTGTGTCAGTGCTCTGCCCATTAAAAACCTGCTCCAGAGGTGGACCCTCATCTTGGTAGGCTCTCGTCGAAGAGTCCTTTGCATGGCCCTTCATATGGACCTTGTGGGGACACTGCTTGATATATAGTTGGTTTGCTATTTGGGATTTTATGGGGAGCTAGAATGTGAAGATATATGGGGGCAGAGGCTGGTATGGAGGGAATGGCATGGCTTTTAAGTATGATTGTATGTCCTTGAAGGTGAGAGATGGCAGCCATATCACTTTGTACTGGTTAGTGGTGCTATGTCTTTTCTAATCTCATTTATAAACATGAGGTCAGGGTGCCTCCGATACATACTATAATAAATTGTTCTTCGCAGGTTACTGGACAACCTATGGTATATTATTTAAATATTCTTTTAAAGAATGCACATTCTGTTTGTAATAAGCTATTGGTTATTTATGATCATATAGAACAATTTGCTCCCGAAATTTGCTGTATTACTGAGGGGTATGTTTACTAAACCGTCTTAATGTTACCGGCGTTAGTTGCAGTCTTACTGTGACGAATGCCATATAAGGTAGTGGATGTTCTGGTCTTAAGGTAGCATTTCAGGTTATCGCGCGATAAAGTCTGTTATCGCGCGATAGAGGGAACTGTGGCACATTAACGCGCGTTAGCCTAAATTAGGTGCGCTGACTTGGAAACATAGCAGCAGAGGTGTAGCACAATGGTTAATACATTGAGTGACGAAACAGGGGTCATGAGTTTGATCCCCCAGTGGGCTTAATAAGTAAGGCTTTCTGAGGAATTACCCTTTACTTTACATCAGTGCTGTCTGAGACATTTTCTTTTTTAATTTAAACTAGTGCTGCCAGCAAACACACCCTCACAGTGCCGTAACCTAAGGTTTTGCATAAGGCACCCTATAAGGCACTCCAGAGGGCACATTATATAGTGCACTGTCCGCCAAGGCACTTTATAATGTTCCCTATAGGGCACCTTATAGGGAGCCTTATGAGGCACCTTAAGGTTACAGCACTGTGAGGGTGTTTTTGCTGGCAGCACTAATTTAAATTAAAAAGGAAATGCCTCAGACAGCCCTATCAAATAGCACCACCATCAAACCCATGACCTCTGCCTCCAACAATCAGTAAAGTAACCAGTGGGCTACATCTCTATAGCTACTAACAAACTCCTGGCTGCCTACAGAAGGACTTCAGGTCACCACACAAACTGTCTGCTGTGGTTACCAGGATAGGGTTAACCCACCCGTACCCATGATGCACTGCACATGCAGATCAGCAGTCTACAGATGATCACAAGATGGGGTATGCATCCCCCACAGCACCTCGGCCTGGTAGGGGGAAATGACCGTGTGTGTTACTGGCACAGAGTAGCTACAGACCGTCACAGTGTGGGGGTACTGTGCTCACCCTGAGGGTGAGGGGGAGCGCCCAGCACCAGGTGTGCAGCACCTGGCTTAGCTGAGATAGGCTATGCTTCAGTTCACCATCAGTGCCAGTTTGATATGTAGTCCTTGCAGACACATCTAGGATACACCTGTGTCCATCTGTGTTTCCCAGCCACATCTAGCCCTTGTGGACTATGATGCACCCAGAATAGTGCGTATCCTGTGTGGGTGCCATGGTCACATGATTTAAGTGAAGGGGGGTGTTTGGACCCATAGGCGGATTATGTAGCACCACCCAACCCACCCTCTGAGGCTCAGGGTGGGGGGGCCAGGATCTCCCACCAACAGATCCACATTCTACATCTCTGCAACGGTGGGAGTAGAGGGGACCATCAACCCCAGTCCTGCTGGGGAACAGGCACCCTACAGGGCAGTCAATGCAGATCTGTACGCATTCATAAGGCAATGGCAGACAGTAGGCCTGGAAATGCTCAGCTGCCCCCACCACTATCTGACATTCTCCGGCCGCTGCACCGTGCAAGGTGTTCCAGCCATACACATACTAACTGCAGACAGTCTGTTAGCTAGTTCATAGTGCATGTTCCTGAAGGAGATGCATGCACCCAAAACTGGGATGTGAGCACACACACACCAAACAGATAAGTCAGTGATAGGGCCCCAGAAAAGAGAACCCATAATTATCACTTGAAAGAAATACTATACAACACTATGGGGGAACCTAGCCATGCCGTGGTCACTGCTCAGTCAGGGTGAGAGTGACCTCCCAGCAGGACATGCTGTGGCCACCCTGTCCGTGCAGGTGGTGGCCGGGCACTACAATGTCCCATCCATTGCCCTATGCCCTGTGCAGATGCATCCTGCCAAGGCCACCCTGTCTGGGCTATACCCACAGTACCTTGCTCCTCATTATGCACATTGGCAGGCTAACACTGGAAACAGTGCAAGCAGTGTGGGCTGAGTAAGATGTAGGCAGTCACAACACACTGGATAGACAGACACACACTCCCACACCTATGCCAGCATTGTGCAAATATAGAGGCTTTTGGCAGCCCTGGCCACCGCACCAGTCCTGGGCACAGTGCAGGCATGGCTATGGTATGCAGTACTGTTGGGGTCACTCCCCGGGGTGGTAAACACTGTCAGAAACAAAAACTGAAACACACTCCACAGATATCAGAAAGGTTGCTGTGATGCAGCTCTATCAGTAAATTGTGCTTAACTTAGGAATTGCTATCTGCCATTAATCATAGCAACCTTTTGATATATGTGTAACATATTCCCAGGTTTAGGGTGGCATAGCTAAGGTATGCAAGTGCTAGTATTGGGAGATGATGCTGCACGCAGGACCCAACAGCCTGACTCTCCATGAGGCTTTGGATAGTGGAGCCTGTGGGTGTGGATGTTTATGCCCCTGTTGGCCGCTGTTCTAGGGCAGAGGTTCCCAACTCTGATCCTGGTGGGCCTAACACTGTTCGGGTTTTCATGCTGTCCCTAATGAATATGCATGAGATACATTTGCATACCATGGGGGCGGCGCATACAAATGCAGCACAGGCATATTTATTAGAGATAGCATGAAACCTGAATGGTGTTTGGCCCTCCAGGACTGCAGTTGGGAAACTCTGCTCTAGTTATTGCACATGTTTATGGTGTCTGTGCTCTGTAGGGTAAAATATAGGTGTTTCAGGCATGTTTATGTTATCTGCAATAAAGATTCTGTCTTTATTACCATGGTTTAGTACTGGGTAAAATATGACAACTGGTTTGGCAGGAGCCACAGCTGGAACTTGAACTTGTGACCTTTGGCTCATAAACACACTGGCTGTGTGTACTACAGCACACTGTTGCCACAGGGACAGTTCATTCCCTGGGGATACCATGACTGTTCGTCACACAGACCCTGTCTGTTGCAGTGCACGGCACCCACCTAAACAGGGCTAGGCCATGGTCTGCTGTGGGTAGATGCCACTGCCGCCTCCACCACCAGCACCCCTCCGCCACCATGCTGGTGGTGCACAGTCCCAGACCATCCAGTATGCTGGTAGGCAGCTGCCTATGGTGTTAGTTCTTGGGTAGGGGTGCCTACATGGACATGCGCAGACACAACCATACCAATGAAAGCGGAAGTAAAATACCTTGGAGTAACTCTGGACAGCGAACTGAATCTCAAGACACACATAAACAAAACAATTAAGAATGCTTACTACAGGATGAGAATCATAAGAAAACTTAAACCTCTCCTCACCACAGAACACTTTCATACCGTATGCCAAGCGCTTATCACTCCTTTACTGGACTTCTGCAACCCCATCTTTCTTGGGCTAGCAAAGCAAACAATCAAACCTCTTCAACTAGCTCAAAACACTGCAGCCTGTTAAAAAGAAGATAGAGGGAGGTGGGGATATACCGGGGGTAAATGTAGCTGATTCTTTAGATGTTACAGCTTTGCTGGAGACCTCTTTAGTGGATACTATTACTCCTGCTACTTTAATTGCAACTTTTGCACTACCCTCGGACAGGGATTGGTTTCTTAAAATGTTTTTTCGTAAAAGGGATGTTACTTTTCTGGGTCTGACTGTTCGGGTCTTTCCAGACCTTGCAAGAGTGACCCAGAAACGTCGACGGAACGTTTTACTTTTACGTCCCGCTGTGTTGATGTTGGGTGCTCAGTTTTTTCTTAAATTTCCTTCAAAATGTATTATCAAAATGACTTCCGCTACATATGTTTTCTATGATCCTTCCCAGTTGCTTGCCTTCATTAATGTCCGTCGTCCCTCTGATACAGTGTAGGTGTCATTGCAATTGATAGTACCTGACTGTTTCCCTCCAGCGTTATTTCCTCACTTATAATGTAATATTCTTTTTCTTAGTTGGATTCTCCCTCTCTTTGTGGGCTGTGGTAGGAACAGGTTTTGTTTTGATTTCCTGTTATATTAATTACATGTGGGGTTGGATGTTTGCTGACCTATGTAACCTGTTTCCTTTATTTTCCATTCAAGTGTGTTTTGCTTGGATTTTTTGTAAAAATCAATAAATAGAAAATTAAAAAAAACAAAAACACTGCAGCCCGCATTATATCTGGCTCAACAAGACACTGGCTTCCAATCCACTCACGCATTAAATACAAAACAATAATAAATATATTCAAAATTAAACACCACATTTCAGCCAAAAGCCTGCACGCCCTCGTTCATCCAGATATTAGCTCTCGCCCAAGAAGAAAGGGAACTTCCAACAGAGTTAATACCTCGAGCGACATCAGAAAAACACGAAAAGATACCACAGAGAGAGCACTCTCCCTGGCTGCCCCAATAATTTGGAACTCCCTCCCAGACGAACTGAGATCGACAACGGACCTCAAAGACTTCCGTAAACAGCTGAAAACTATGCTGTTCATCGAAGAATATGGTCCGGTCACTTAATCAACAAGAAACACGACTCATGATACATCTTTAGCCATAATTGTATATAACCTTGTAGATTAGTTCATGCTGTGGTATAGCGCTTAATGTACATAGTTCACCCTAATCTAACTCACTATCCACTCACACGCAAATCGTATAATCTCCTTCACTGCATGAATTACACCCCCTACTTTTGATTGTTGTGACACCGCCTTGATTGTATGATAAGGCAGTATAGAAATACTGTTAAATAAAGAAATAAAGAAATAAATGCGCGCACCCCCCCCCCCCCGTACCGCCTGCCAATGTTATGTGCCCTTGGGGGTACCTGCTGGGTAATCTCCCCTGTGACACTGTGGGACACACACTGGTGCCCATGTTGGACCCTCGTCAGTTGCTGTCTTTCTGTTTTACAGTTTCGGCATTCCTATGTGCTACCTAGGCATCTGCCTAGTCCACACTGTGCCCCAGCTGGACCACAGCATGTGCTGCCTTAAGCCCCCTATATCCCATTTACAGCATCAGTAAAGTTGCCCTTTCCTACGTGCCCACTCTGCTGTTACTGCACATGTACACGCCATAACAAACGTGCCCAATATAGACGTGAAAAAACCCTGATCAGCACTACTTCAATGTGGGATCATTCACTTTGTAGGGGCACAGAGAATAGACCCTTCCAAACATGATATCTTATTTTTTGAGCTTTGTCAGTAGTGTTGCTTTATGTTTATCATTAATATCACTTTTGGCCAGCTTGGTTATCGGGCTTTTTGATATGGTTCTGGTCCTTTTATATGTTTATTTGCCTCTTTGTTCCCTGCACATGTATCACAACTATCACTTATCTGGGTTTCCCTGCCTTTGCTGCACATTGCTGACTGAAATGGTTTCTCTTTCCGGCAAATGTGCCTTAACGCGAGGGTTTCACTGGCGTTAGTGTTCAGACCCTGATTCCACAGTGTTAGTGTTCCTGGAGCCTCTCCCCTCCCACTCTTCGCCCATTGACCCCTTCTCTCCGCCCTCTGGGAAGCCTTACTCCACCCTTCAGACCCGGATTTCATAGCGTTAGTGTGCCTTAATCCCACCGCTGTGTTATCGCACGATAAGTGACGTTATCACACGATACGTGACGTTATCACGCGATAACATTACTTATCACGCGATAATACCACCGCTGCAACGTTAAGACGGTTTAGTAAACATGCCCCTGAGACTTTGTTACCTGATACTGATCTTGTAGTTCTGAATCAAGTGTATCCGCCTGGAAATGTGATTTTTCATCAGCTTCAGTAAAAGATGAGGTGTGAGTGTTGGTAGGGATTAAGCAAGATTTAGGGTTTTGTAGGGCATCTGTACATTGGATTGGCAAACGAGGAGTATCATAATGGTTAGAGCATTGGCTTAGTAACCAAAAGACCTGCTAGCATGCCTTGTGGCTTTGGGCAAGTCACTTAATCCTCCATTGCCTTGGAAGAAAGGCCGGCAATCTACTTTCAGTCACAATGACAAGATCCAGGAGCTGCAGGATCTCCAGGGGTCAGCACTGGCTTGAAGACACATGTTGCATTTTTATGTTGAAAAGTAAGGGTTTTTTTTTTGTGAATTTAGTGTATAAACCACTTTTTCATGATATTTCTGAACTTATGAATATAAGTAAGGGTGTAGATATATTGAATATGATTATTATGGGTGATTTTAATCTCACTATTTCATATGTTAATATTGATAAAACCCTTTTTTGTTAGCAATGAAATCTCTTAGTTTTTGTCAGCTTGTATATGGCTCTACACATGAACATGGTTGAAACTTGGCTTTGGTGTTCGTTCCCTATCAAATGATTGGGGGGGGGGGGGGGGCAGCATTGATAGGGTTTGCACAATTGTAGTTCCATGAATTGATGCATTAGTGGACAGGATAGTAAGTGGGACAGAGATGGACTGTGTTGTGACAATATGGAAAATTTAATAGAGAGCAATTATTGGATTGTTTGAATGTAGTGTTTAGTGATGATAGTTGGCATTGTTGGTTCAGGATTGGAATTTTGCAATTATGCATGTAGATAAGGGAAAGTAGAGGAAAGGGGTGAATGTGCATTGGACTTCAGCTCCCTGGTATTGTGCTGAACTTGTGATTCAAAAAAGGGTATTGAGACGGGTTGAAAGGAAGTGGTGAAGATGCATACCAAAGAGCTGAAGCATATGTTTTGTAGCTACTGGATAAATATTGTGTGGCAAAGGAGGGACGGAAACGGTAGTCCTATATGGAAAGGATTCGTTTCTTTCTTAATCACCTTCATGAGTTGTTTGGTACTGTTAAAGAATTGGTACATGAACTTGATCAATTGCGGTGAACTGCAATGATTGCTCCTGAAGTATTTGCCAACTATTTGCAAGATAAGATGCAGAATGGTGGGGGCTCTTTTTGCAATGATGATGATATGTTTGTTTTACCCACGATTTCTGCAGGATTTGTGTCAGTATGCCTATGTGTCTTTATATAATAAGCTGGTTGTATCCAGTGCTGTCCATGTATATTCAATGCTGAAAATACAGTATGGGCTTGATAGCGCAATTACAGTATGGGCTTGATAGCGCAATTACAGTGGCTAGCCCGTGGCGCTGAACATTAAATGTGGATATTCAATCCCAGGGTCATATCTGGCCCCAGCATTGAATATCTGGGGTTGCGCAGAGCCCGATCGCTGAGCAGTAGTGATATTGAGCCGCTACCCAGTTAGGGATACACAGTGAAAGTTAGGCTAGGGTTTCCTGTGCCTGGCTTTCACCATAGATCTCAAACCGGGCAATGGCTCAATATTGCCGCTGACTGGTTTACAATCGGATCTGCCCCTGAATGCTTCTGACAAGACTCCAATGCTAAGCGATTAGCTTCGGGGCGTATAGTGGCATTACTGAGGGATATTCTGCAGGACTAATCGTGTTAGTGACACTGAATAGCCCTCTTAGGGGCATTTACACAGTTTACATGTTTGTAAACTGTGTAAATGCCTTGGAATATCAGGCCCTACATGTTCTTTTTTAAAAAGCTGGGGCTACCATTTAAACATAGAAACATAGAAAATGATGATGGATAAAGACTAAATGGCCTATCCAGTCTTCCAATCATAAGAACTATTAACTTCTATAATCCTTCCTCTCCTTCAGAGATCCTCTATACTTCTCCCATTGTTTCTTGAATTCAGATACATTTTTTGTCTCCAATACCTCAACAGGGAGGCTGTTTAGTGCATCTACCACCCTTTCTCTGAAGGAAAATTTCATCAGATTACTACCGATTCTATCCCCTTTTACCTTCATCCTATAGCCCCTCGTTCTAGGCTTCCTTTCAACTGGAAGAGAGCCACCTCCTGTCCATGAAAAACTTTTGCAAACTCAGTTAATGAATTTAAGAGTCATGCAAATCAGCTTGTTAGCTACTCACCATGCAGAAAAGTTGTTTGCTTATAGCAGTGCTTTTTTTCAATTAGCATTTACTTCTAAGAGACTCTATATTAAAAGTCTGACCCTCGACGAAGGCTCCTGTAGCCAAAATCTGGACAAGTCAGTCTTTACTTCAATAAAGAATTTTGTATTCCATGGTCTCCTTTCGCTTCCTTGTTCTGTGATTGATTTCTTCATTTTGGAAGTTGTTACCCTCAATCTATTCTTTGCTTTAGGACTAGAAAGTCTACTTTTTCAGTAGCAGACCCTGTTTTATGGAATCATCGCCTGAGGCACTTAGGAGTGAAAGGAGATATATGACATTCCACAAACATCTGAAATCCTGGCTACTGAGTAGGCATTTGATGAACAGTTTTAGTGATTTATTAACTTTGTTTTATTGGTGTTGTTTAACTTTGTTGGAAATATTGCTTATTTTGGATATAATTATTTTCTGCTTCAGGACAGAGGAGATCTATCCTGATATATTAATACTAGACCAGAGCCCTGCGGTCTATGAACCAAAAAAACATATAAAATTTAATAAAGAACAAGAAGGATCTCCCTTTGCCCAGAATAGTGTCAACCTTGTCCCCTTCACAGTCTGATCTGTTTTGGATCTGTGAATGAGAATCTCCAGCTTATTACCCTCTACATTTATTTGCTATGGTATTGCTAATTTGGAACCAGCCTGCCAATTCCCATAGCACTGAAGAAAGCCAGAGAGAATACAGGTTAAAGCAAACCTTTTCCAAAATTCTCAAAATGCCCACTAAAGAATCATGAGTTATGAGGTGTCGCTTAACTGGAACCCTTACTGCACTTTCACCCCATCCCTTCATTGCTTTGCTTATCACAAATCAGTTAACAGGGTTATCAAAACCAAGAAGCCAGTCCCTGAATGCTTCACCATCATTCCTGTTTGAGGCATACATTCACTTTTCCACCTGAGAATGGAAGTTAATAGTATTCTTTGAAAGCCATAGGCGAGAATTAATTCTTTGCTTTCACAAAAGTCATAGAAATCTTGCAGTACATTCACATATTTCTTTCTAGTGCTGATGGAGAGAGAATCCGTAATCAATGCCCAGACCTCGGAGGACCAAACTTCCATATCACCTTAGGAACTAGAGTTCTGTATGTGTCTGCCCAAGGAACAAGTGATCTGAAGGCAGATATCCTGAAATGAAATAGAACATCGCCAAGTTACTCTTCACTTCTGGAATATGGACAGCTCTAAATGTTAAACTGCAAAAAGCAAAAGAATCTCCCTCAACAAACTAATAACACCCTGAATTCTAGGAGGAGGGAGGAGTGGTCTAGTGGTTAGGACAAGGTACTTCAGGCCAGAGGGCAGGGGGTTCAAGTCCCACCTGGGGACAGCAATCTCAGGCCAGAGGGTCTGGGATTTCTAGTCCTATAGGCACTCCTTGTGGTCTTGGGCAAGCCACTTAACCCTCCATTGCCCATGTTCCCTGTAAGTATTAGCATATGTGTCTCATATCCCCTCATGTTAAATGTATCCCCCAATTGACCACTTTGACTCAGTGAAAAGTGGGATATAAATACAGCTAAATAAATTCTGTTAATTGTCCCCACTATAGCCATAATATCTGCTGTAAAAACAGGGGATATTTTCAAAGCCATTTAGGTGGTTGCTGGATATTTAGCACTGAATATCCTCGAGTGCTACCAGTAAATGCCCTGATGCTTGACGGCTAGAGCAGGAGTGTTCTGGAAGTGGAGCAGGAGCCACACCATGGGATAACCGGCTAGCAGTAATATCCATAGAGGTGAAAGGCAGGCACCTGAAAGGCAAGGGCGGTATATCAAACCTCACAAATAAAGATAAAGATAAAGGCTCATCTAACCAGGCAGTGGTTGAACATTGCGTTGCCTGGTTAGCTACAGTGCTCGGTCTAACCCAGATATTCAATGCCAATGGCCAAATATGGCCCTTGCATTGAATAGCTGGGTGTGAAGTTCAATGGTGACGGCTAGCCGCTGTACAAGCACTAGCCACTGCCATTGAATATTCTTCCCAATATATTTGTTGGCCCGAGTTGCCCCTCAAATATTTCATGTAGTCAAAATTGGAAATGAATCTAGAAATGTTATGCCCCTATGCATTCCATATTCCTGCCAACTGTCAGGCCACTATGCGGAAGACCAGGAACCCTTGAAGCAGATACCGAAGTCCATGTCACTCACTGCATCTGTAAAGGTTCTAGCAGTTAACCTATTAAAGGACTGCAAAAAATGATCCCACACACTTAGGTCATCGTTTATAGTTTTGTTACCCTGATAGGATGGTGTCTTTTCTTAACCTCAATAGTAGTTAGGGCTAGGAATCTGAAAAACTATCCTTATGCTGAAAAAGAAAGCAGGTCCAACAAACTTTGAAATTGCTTAAAAGTCACCTTCTTTAAATGCCTCATTTCACAAATTGCTTCCCTCAATTTTCCCAACTTCTCATGCAGAAGTTTGAACACCCTTATACATAGTCATATCAAGCTTGATCCTTAAAAATTAGTGTCCAAACTAACCAATTTATCATGTGCCGAAGGAATTCCAAATTCCCACACCACCTTCAAAAATGTCTCCTGAACCAGAAAAAGAAAATTATCCAGATATTGAATGAACTTACCATCACCTGCAGTCTGCTCAATGACCCAATGCATAAATGAACACGCCGTTGGGATGCATTTATTAAAATAAAATCCATCTTCAAAAGTGAAACCAGGCAGATGAAAGGCTTTGGATACACCAGCAACAGTCTGAAGGCTGATTCAATTTCATCTTTTGCAAACATAGCATCCGGCTAGTTATACGAGTTGATGGGTTGAGCATGAGATCAGAATGCCCCCCACCAGCACATATTGAGTGCATATGTACATGTGGGAGGAAAATGCCACAATGCAATAGAATAACAGGCAATGTCAGAGGTCAAATGTCCACCCAGCCCCTTCACCTGCCAGATGATGACCATAATCTTTGTTTGAAACAGGGACCTCTCCATAAGTAAGAACCCAGTCAGTAACAACCTTTGGAGCCACATGTGAATCTGCATCAGCTGTGTTGGTCTGTGTGATATGAGCTTATGCCAAGACTGCCTCACAAGCACACATCAGGTATTGGGGACCCTGTCCATCCTGCTAGTACTGTCATGGTGCCTGTATCATGGGCTATCCCTTGGAATGGATAGATCCTATGTATAAGACATGCATGTCAGTTGCACCAGCAGCATAACAAGCCATTGAAGCATACAGACCGAACAACATGTCCCTCTCCCACACTCACCAAACACACCTTGTCAGACAGGTATGGCACAGAGCCTGCATAGATCTTAGCAGACATAGCCATACCCCTACACATGACTGCATAAACCCTGACAATGACCACATCTACACCCATGGATTGCTGAGCCCATAAGGCTACTCTTTGGCTCCACTCACAAGGCCAGTATGAATATGAATATCTTCTACAAAATAAGAACCCTACAGCCCTTATGCAATATCATCGAACTATCAGATTTTAGATCAATAATACAAACTATCATAACTCCACATCTGGACTATTGTAATGGCATATTACAAGGACTTCCCAAAAAAACAACAAACATACTACAGATGGCACAGAATGTCACAGCCCAAATCCTGATGAACGTACCTTTCTCAGATCACATCACACCCATTCTGAGAGAACTTCACTGGCTACCTATACATGCACGCATAAGATACAAAATAATAATTACAACATTCAAGTTAATACACAATATTGCCCCATCTTACCTTGCCTCACTCATTAAAACACAACCCCCTAATCGAAAAAGACATACACACAACCTAAATACACTACAAACCCCCCTCTCCATTTGCAAGGTAAAAGTAAACACTAGTAATAGAGCATTCACATACATAGCTCCCACACAATGGAACAGACTCCCTGACACCTTAAGAGCTAACAAAGATCTCACATCATTCTGTAAAAACCTTAAAACACATTTATTTCAAGAATACTACAACCAGACAGAAATAACTTAGAGCAAATTTATACATGAAACAATCTGATGGAGCTCAACCCTCTGTTACCATATGAACCTCCAAATCCACAAAGAATTAATTAAATTGTAAATCTACTTGCATGTACTTTATCACAAATACTGTATATAGTTAAATTATCAACATGTATTTTAACATGTTCTCTCTTATTATTATGTAATAGTTTTGAGTTATTTGAGTTATCTGAAATTAATGTTACCCTCCAATGTTCAAAGTTATCCTCTTACTGTTATATGTAACTGCTAACTGCCAAGAGAGCAAATAGAATGCTAGGTATGATAAGGAAAGGAATGGAAAATAAAACAAAAGATATTATAATGCCTCTATATCGTTCCATGGTGAGACCGCACCTTGAATATTGTGTGCAATTCTGGTCGCCGTATCTTAAAAAGGATTATAGCGATTTTAGAAAAGGTTCGGAGAGAAGAGCCACCAAAATGGTAAAGGGGATGGAAGGATACTCCTATGAGGAAAGGCTAAAAAGGTTAGGGCTCTTTAACCTGGAAAAGAGACGGCTGAGGGGAGATATGATAGAAGTCTATAAATTAATGAACGGAGTGGAACGGGTAAACGTAGATCGATTGTTTACGTTATCAGAATATAGAAAGACTAGGGGACATGCAATGAAGCTACAGGGTAAACTATTTAACACTAATAAAAGAAAATATTTTTTCACTCAACGTGTAATCAAGCTCTGGAATTTGTTACCGGAGGATGTAGTAAAGGCTGTTAGTGTAGCTGGGTTTAAAAAAGGTTTGGACAAGTTCCTGGAGGAAAGGTCCATAAACCATTATTAATAAGTGACCGAAGATATCAATGCTTGACCCAGTACAAGCATTGTGGAACTTGTGTCTCTTGGGGAAACTGCTAGGTACTGTGATGCAGCAAGGGGTACACAGCTCAGGGAAGGGCAGGTAAAAGAAAGACTTACCTCAGATTCAGCATTGGAAAAGAGCACTAGGCACTCTGAATCAGTTGAGCAGAGGAAATTGTTACTGCGTAACAGACAGAAAACTCATCAGGAACACCTGATTGAAAATCCCCATGTCACGTGCAGGGCTAGGGATTACTTAAGACAGGGTCCCAGTCAGTGGAAGGCAGACGCAGCAAGAGACACAGGAGACGCAGTGAGAGACACAGCAGACGCAGCAAGAGAAGCAGCAGACGCAGATGAAGGCAGAGAGAGAGAAAGGCACGTTACAACTCTCGAGCAAGGCAGAGGCCGGGGAGAGAGTAGCAGGAAGTGTGGCTCTCAACAGCTGAGCAGAAACCCCAGGGGAGTGCTGGGAGGAAACTCTTCTCACGGAGAACCAGGAAGTGAATCTGGCTCCAGCACTCAGGAAGAGAGGTTTAAGGCAAGCTGTACTAGGAGAAGACCTGCTACAAGAATTAGCCTTGAAGAGAAGCCAGGAGTGTCCCACTACACAAGAGACCGGTATGTGCCAGCTTTAAGCACAGGTCAGTTTAAAAAGAAAGTGTCGGGGGATGGGAACTCCAAGCATATCTGCAGCATAAGAGATAGTTGTAAAACTAGGACCAAGTATACTTCTGCACAACCAGCCTGGGAGGCTGGGGTTAAAAGATACAGGGAGCCAAGTGCCAAAGCAGTCCCTACAGACAGAGAGAAACCTCCATACGCCTACAGGGAGAGGTTTAAAACCTATAAGTGCCAAGGGCGTGGTCCTGAATATAACCGCCCAAAGCAAGGTGTTTCAAAGCTGTTGTTCTGGGAGGAAAGCCCAGGTAAAAGTTATTACAAGCCAGGGAGGTATCAACCCAAAGGGAGAAGAGCCTCCCTTGATTGCCAAAGCGAGCTATCACAAGACGCTGTGTCTGAACACTGTTCACCAGAGGAGTCTGACACAGGGAGTTTGGGAAGTGCTGGAGAAAGCATGATATGGGAAGACGGTAGCAGTCTTCAAGAACCCACTCCCATGGATTGCAGCATCTGTTTTAAATGCAGCCCTGCAGTTTGAGTAAAGGATAAAGAGAACTGTGTGCATGTAACAGAAGAATATATGTTTGCCACTATTTTGTTGCTACGTTTACCTTTGAAGTTTCTGTTCTTCTTTGACAAGTCCGAGCGGGATGGGGAATAAATACCCACTTTAATTTCATTCAAATTGCTCTGAAAGACTCTTTTATTTATACAGCCAGAGCAGTTACTTGTTTATAGACCCTAGGCAACCGCCTATACAGGGCTAAGAGGGCTCTAACCATGGGCCCCATCACAAGTTGGCGTAGTTGGCAGGATCCAGTCAAGGAGACAAGGAACTACGGTGCGGAGCGACAACGCGGGAAGAGTGAAGTTGGCGCGCCCGGAGGAGGATCCAGGTTCCAGGGGTGCGACGGCAAGCACCTTCTCAAAATAAGAACCTCCACCTTGCTCAGGTAACGGGTATTTGGGCACAGGTTGGGAGGATCTCTGGTGAGAAGGAAAAGGCTTGGGAGGAAGAAATTTTTTTTCCTTGTTATTATAGTGCCACACTTGGTGTTCGTGTTTTCTGATTTATTCCAGGAAAAGAGATGACGACAATGGATGAACAGGAGGTCCTAAGATGGATGAGCATGCAGTTTGAGAAGCAGGGAGAGCTAGCTCGAAAGAACCAGGAGCAGGCCATCGCTGCCCTGATGGATCAACAGAAGCCCCTGACTGACTTGGTGCATACTCTCCTGAAGGAGCCTAAGAAAGAAGAGTCGCCAGCAGCAGTACCTATCTGTGGGGTAGGCCCACAGAGTTGTGGGATATGGACACTGGGACAAATGCATGCTAATGACAATTTTGATGATTTTGTGCAAACTTTTGAAAGGATAGCTCTGAATGCTAAGTGGCCACAAGAGCAATGGGCCGTTAGGCTGGCCTCAGCGCTAACCGGCGAGGCTCAGGCAGCCTACAGGGCCATGCCTGCAGCTCTAGCAGCTGATTATCAGGAGGTTAAGAGAGCTGTGCGTGATAGGTTGGGCTTAACCCCTACCATGTATAGACGCATGCTCCGGTCTACCCGGATTCAACCCGATGAAACCCCAAAGGCACTATATCACAGAGTGCATGGGCTGGTTTTAAAGTGGCTTGAACCCGAAGGTAAACCGATTGAGGAGGTAATTGACCTAATTGTATTAGAGCAATTCTTTGAGGCAGTGCCGGAAGAGGTTAGAACATTTCTGACCCTACAGAATTGTAGAACCTCTGCTGAAGCAGCGCGCCTAACCGAAAGGTTCTTTGAGGCTGAAGTAATGAAAGAAGCCAGCGCTGGCAGCAGGTTAGGGTTAGCCAACTCTGTAAAAAGTACCAATGTTTCTCCAAGGAACATAGTGGGTTCAAAAGAATCCATGTATAGGAAAGTGGAAGGTAACAAAATGTTAAAGTGCTTTAAGTGTGGAAGAAGTGGGCACTTGAAGAGAGAATGTATGTCTCGTACAGCACTTGTCACTAGCCATGATCACCACACAGCTGCGGGTTTCCGTGTAGATGTGGAGGTACAGGGAGTCCCAGCTAAGGCCTTGCTTGACTCGGGGGCCGACCAAAGTATGGTCTCCCGCCACTTTTGGAAAACCATACAGGCCCAGAGGGGTTTTCCCCCGAGTCAGCAAGAAGGAACAGCGAAAATACAATGTGTGCATGGAGCAACAACTTGGTATCCTTTATTTAGGGTAAAAGTTAGGGGCTTAGGCACACGAAGGGAAGTCTTAGTAGCCATCATTCCCAAACTACCATATGATATAGTGTTGGGAAGGGATTGGCCACCCTTCTATAAAGGCATAGAGGGCAGTACATACATAAAGGGAGGATTAGTTTCCACCAGATCTCAGGCGAAGGGACTGAGGACCCCTAGTGAAACTTTAGTGGAGGAAAATCCTGCCCCTGTAGTAGAACAAGAAGAGATAGAACCGGAAGAGCGGGAAGAGGTGATGGCAGATGAGGGCCTACACGAGCTTCCCAGACATGAGGATTTAATTGCTACCCCCAGCGAGGGTAAAAAGAAAAGTAAGGGTGAAAAGCGCCGGGAGAGGCATCACCGAGCCCAGTTAAGAGCCGGAGTGGCCGATGGGCAAGGGTTACCCTGGGTACCGGCGGACCTAGTAAAAAAGTTTCCATCTTTTGCCAAAGAACAGAAGGCAGACCCTGTATTAAAATACGCCTTTGAGTTTGCAAAGGCAGATAGAGATGTGCTCCCCAGGTTCCTATTAGAGGATGATATCTTATATAGGGAGAGTAGTAATCCCCAAAATGATGCCATTAGGAAACAGTTGGTAGTTCCTACCACCTTTAAGGCAGTGGTCATGAGGCTCGCTCACGACCACCCCATTGGAGGGCATAAAGGGGTGCAGGCCACACTCGACCAAATTCTCGAGCGTTTTTATTGGCCGGGGGTATTTCGGGAGACGAAGAAATTTTGTGAGGCCTGTCCGGCTTGTCAGCGAGTAAGCGCTGCTAAGCCTGTAGGAGTTCCCCTGATCCAAACGCCTACCATAACAGAACCGGTTAGGAGAATGGCAATGGATATTGTAGGGCCCCTGGTGAGAACCCCTAGGGGATTTCAATACATCCTGGTTATCATGGATGTAGCTACTAGATTCCCCTGGGCAATTCCTTTACGGAACATTTCCGCCAGATTTATAGCCACAGAATTAATAAAATTATTTTGTGAGGTGGGTTTCCCGAGGGAAATGCTCACAGACAGAGGAAGCAATTTTGTTTCAAGATATTTAGCGCAAGTATGGGATGCTTTTGGCAACATCCATATAAAAACAGCGGCGTATCATCCACAGACAAACGGTCTGGTGGAACGCTTTAACCAAACCCTTAAGCAGTTGCTGAGGAGGGGGTTAGAAGGGCAAATGGCAGACTGGGACGTTATGCTCCCATTTGTCCTATACGCTAGCAGGGAGCGAACGCAAACCTCCCTAGGAACATCCACCTATGAACTTATGTTCGGACGGGCACCACGAGGGGTCTTGGACATTTTGAAAGACCAGTGGGTGGAACCGGGTGAGGAGGAAATAGGAGTTCCCCAATTTCTTTGCGGGCTACGGAGTCGCCTCCAGAGGGCATCTCAAGCCACAGATAAGAATTTACAGGATAGTAGGAAAACACAGAAGAAAT
This sequence comes from Ichthyophis bannanicus, assembly GCA_033557465.1. NCBI lineage: Eukaryota > Metazoa > Chordata > Amphibia > Gymnophiona > Ichthyophiidae > Ichthyophis > Ichthyophis bannanicus. The sequence continues at coordinate 1,428,414,282 of CM066031.1, forward strand.
ATTATGACAGGGGTAAAAAACCTCGACAGCTGGCCACAGGCGATAAGGTCGTGGTAATGGTCACTGATCCAGGGCCAAAATTTGAGGCCCGGTGGAAGGGTCCCTATACGGTAATGGACCGCAAGGGTCCGGTGTCATATGTGGTCAAGAATGACAGGGGACGCCTTCAGACGTTCCACATAAATGTATTGAAACCATGGCAGGAAAGGATGGCCACTGTTAGCCGTTTCAGCATACTACCCAAGTACCAGGCAGCACGCACATGTCCACAGAAACCCTGGGAGGAGGGTAACCCATTATACAGCAGGTATGAGGGAACACTCATGAAACCAGGGCAGATTCCGGGCTGTGTGCACGAAAGTTCACCATCCCGGAATATCTTAAGAGGGGGGATATGTGATGCAGCAAGGGGTACACAGCTCAGGGAAGGGCAGGTAAAAGAAAGACTTACCTCAGATTCAGCATTGGAAAAGAGCACTAGGCACTCTGAATCAGTTGAGCAGAGGAAATTGTTACTGCGTAACAGACAGAAAACTCATCAGGAACACCTGATTGAAAATCCCCATGTCACGTGCAGGGCTAGGGATTACTTAAGACAGGGTCCCAGTCAGTGGAAGGCAGACGCAGCAAGAGACACAGGAGACGCAGTGAGAGACACAGCAGACGCAGCAAGAGAAGCAGCAGACGCAGATGAAGGCAGAGAGAGAGAAAGGCACGTTACAACTCTCGAGCAAGGCAGAGGCCGGGGAGAGAGTAGCAGGAGGTGTGGCTCTCATCAGCTGAGCAGAAACCCCAGGGGAGTGCTGGGAGGAAACTCTTCTCACGGAGAACCAGGAAGTGAATCTGGCTCCAGCACTCAGGAAGAGAGGTTTAAGGCAAGCTGTACTAGGAGAAGACCTGCTACAAGAATTAGCCTTGAAGAGAAGCCAGGAGTGTCCCACTACACAAGAGACAGGTATGTGCCAGCTTTAAGCACAGGTCAGTTTAAAAAGAAAGTGTTGGGGGATGGGAACTCCAAGCATATCTGCAGCATAAGAGATAGTTGTAAAACTAGGACCAAGTATACTTCTGCACAACCAGCCTGGGAGGCTGGGGTTAAAACATACAGGGAGCCAAGTGCCAAAGCAGTCCCTACAGACAGAGAGAAACCTCCATACGCCTACAGGGAGAGGTTTAAAACCTATAAGTGCCAAGGGCGTGGTCCTGAATATAACCGCCCAAAGCAAGGTGTTTCAAAGCTGTTGTTCTGGGAGGAAAGCCCAGGTAAAAGTTATTACAAGCCAGGGAGGTATCAACCCAAAGGGAGAAGAGCCTCCCTTGATTGCCAAAGCGAGCTATCACAAGACGCTGTGTCTGAACACTGTTCACCAGAGGAGTCTGACACAGGGAGTTTGGGAAGTGCTGGAGAAAGCATGATATGGGAAGACGGTAGCAGTCTTCAAGAACCCACTCCCATGGATTGCAGCATCTGTTTTAAATGCAGCCCTGCAGTTTGAGTAAAGGATAAAGAGAACTGTGTGCATGTAACAGAAGAATATATGTTTGCCACTATTTTGTTGCTACGTTTACCTTTGAAGTTTCTGTTCTTCTTTGACAAGTCCGAGCGGGACGGGGAATAAATACCCACTTTAATTTCATTCAAATTGCTCTGAAAGACTCTTTTATTTATACAGCCAGAGCAGTTACTTGTTTATAGACCCTAGGCAACCGCCTATACAGGGCTAAAAGGGCTCTAACCACGGGCCCCATCACAGTACATATGACCTAGATTGGCCACTGTTGGAAACAGAATACTGGGCTTGATGGACCTTGGTCTGACCCAGTATGGCATATCTTATGTTCTTATGTTATGTTCTTATGCGCAGAGTTTAATTGTTAAATGTAAACCGCTGCTGATCACGGGAAGAAGCGATATAAAAATGTACTCAAATAAAATAAATAAATATGAGTGGAGGGTCATAGATTCATAGACCTGGCTGTGGGTCAGGACTTGCATGTCCTGGTGTGTTAATATTATTCTATGTTGCAGGGACTGCATCAGCACGTGCAACCTACACTAATCATCCAGCAAAATTTCACATACTAGGTAGCTACACTGACAAACTCCACCACGTATGGCTGGATAGCAGGGCAGGCTGATAGAACCAGCACACTGAGTGAGGGTTGGCAGTGCCAGGGCATTGCAAAGCATGCTAATGGCACCTGCACACTTATTTATTTATTATTTAGTAAACACTTATATACCGCTACTTCCAGCGATCAGAAGCGGTTTGATTACATCTTTTGGGGTTTGTCAATAATCAAGACAGAAAAGTAAGGGCATATATACATAGTTTAGGGGTAATACACAGCACACAGAATAGGGTCCCAAGAATGACCTTAACATATTTACATAAAATTTACAAAGAGATATACCTTAGCATATTTACATTTATACATATACCTATTCACTTCATCTTTTATCCCACTGGGATTCACATCTGGTTATAGTGGCATTGGAACAGATGCGTTTTTAATTTCTTCCTGAAGACAACTATGTCTTTAATTGAACGCAGCTCATATGGTAAGTGCTTCCATAAGGTTGGGGCAGAGAATGAGAATGCTCTGCGGCTCGTACTGGCTTTTACATTTCTGATGGTGCTCGGAACTTGTAGCGTGCCTGAGTTGATAGTTCTCCTTTCTCTGGTGGTAGGTTGTGTGCAAATAAGGGTTGAGAGGAATGATGGGGCTAGGTTATGTATGATTTTGAACGTAGTTACCAATATTTATATTGAATCCTGGCAGCAATGGGTAGCCAGTGTAGCTCGACCAATACGGGTGTAATGTGTTCAGTTACGCTTGATCGCATGATGATCCTCGCCGCTACATTTTGTGCAAGTTGCAAGATATTGGTGGTTTTCTTTGGCAGACCCTGTAGAATGGCGTTACAGTAGTCCAAGTGAGGGATGATGAGTGCTTGTGCAACAGACCGGAAATCACATGGTTCAAGTATATTCCGCAGGGGTCGTAGCACTCTAAGTTTGTGAAAAATGGCCTTGTTGGTGTTGCTTAGGTGCTTTTCCATCTTTAGTTTGCTGTCGATTGTGACTCCCAGATACTTGATCTCATTCTTAGTGTTGTAAGTGTTGTTACACAGTTTGATTGTAGGAGGAGGTTCAAAGTCATGTTTAGTGGATATGTACATCACTTCTGTTTTCTTGTGGTTAATTGTCATATTGTTTTGTTGTAGCCATCCTAACATCTCGCCCAGGCAGGTCTCGAGCTGAGTATATTTAGGGTCTGCGGCATCTAATTGCGTGTACAGCATAATATCGTCTGCGTAAATGTGGTAATAGATGTCATATTTCCTGAAAATGCCACTGAGAGGTTGCATGTACTTAGAACATCTTGACTATGCTTGGGCAGTTAAGAAGCCTGAAGGGGCAGGCAGAAAGGGCAACTAGCACCACTTTTGCAGTGTCGTGATGTGTGTGTGTGTGTGCATTTGTGTGTGTATGTCTGTCTTTCTCTAGAGTATTGTGAGCTTCAAAAATGCACTGTGCCTCACATTGCATGAGCTGTTCCCAAGTTCAGATTCAAAGGTTGCATAATGAGAAGCAGAGGTTTATAGGTATTGCACGACACAGACCGATTTGCATAGGATGATCATGAGTTGGAGGTAGAGTCAATGGCAGAGCCATCTCAGTGTCAGCCTGCTATGGCCATGGTCTGAGTGCAAACATCATTTCATGCTGAGAGGCCACTCTCACTCTGACTGAGCTGTGACCATGTCATGGCTATGTATCACATTGTGCTATGTAGTGTAAACCAGTAGTGATGTGGGTGTTGTTCCTTTCTTGGTAGTCCACTCACTGTACCAACTGCTGGGTGTCCATACTGTTTATATCAAGCCAAGGTGCACATGCAGTGTGTGATGACTAGAAGACTGTGCACAGTTGATATGTGAATGACTGACATAGTCCTATGGTGGCCAACACATGCAGACTAACTGTGCTTGCTGTAATAGGCTGGAAGTCTCAGAAGGTAAGGTTAGCAGCTATTCTTGGGCTGTGAACTATGGTCTTTGCAGGACTAAGGAATATTAGCACCTCCCCTCCTGCCTAGACACAAGTCACTGCATTTGGGGTTCCTTGGGAACTGACATGAAATGTTCTAGGAGAATCCCTGGCTGACAGAAGGTGCAAATATGGCAGGCCATGCCAGCATGCTGCAATTGTGCAGACAACCAAGTGACTAGCATCACAAACTACAGCCAATACCAGCAACACACTAGCAGTATTATGGATCTGCTCCAGGAACTGGATAGTCCATCTAGTGCAGTGCAGTTCAGGCTCTGGGGATAAGGTGATATGTGCCCCCTCACATTCAGGATGACTGTTGAAACTGGTCAGTAGCACAGTTTGCAGCGGTTATGTGCTTGAAGCCCACAATGTCCCTGCATATTAGGAGCTGATCTGATGGATCATTGCATTCTCTATTTGGTGATCATTTGCAGAAAGTTGTTCAAAATGTGCAATGTATCATGGGCAATGGAGGGGCTAACCTATAACGGCACACTAAGCAGCCATTGCAGCCATAATGGTGACTGTAATCACTGGGGCATTGCCCAGTAGCAACTTGTCATCTATGATGGTATGTGACATGTGCACAGCCCCCCAGGGAGGCCAAGATGGTCTTTAATGGACTGCAAGGCTCATTAATGTGGTTTGCATTCGATGTATGTGCAGGTGCACCTATTCTGCTGTGTGCAGCAGGTCACAGGGGACTGCATGTCCTGCACATGTGCTGCCTCTGGGGTTAGTGCCACACTAAGGCACAGTGGACCCATGCATGTGCGTGTTGTTTTCTGTTGGACTGGCATCCAGACCTCACATGTACCTTGGGTTTTGGACAACAGATGTATCCTGCAGCACTGTGTCTGTTGTGCAGCTACAGTTCTGCATGCCCTGTGCATTATGTACTGCATGTGCGTCACTGTAGGCAGGCCCTAGGTGTGGTATACCACAGTCTCAGAATGTGACAGTCACATTGTTTCATGTCCTGGATATCACCCATTGCAGGCAGAGACCTGCAGTCTCTTTGATTCTAGATATTGCTGTGCAGTATGGTATGGAGGTGTAGCCTAATGGTTAGCATACAGGCTCAGCAAGCAATGGATGAGGGTTTGGTTGCTGCTTGTTCCCTTTGTGGCTGTGGGATACTCAGTTAATTTTAATGCCAAGAACAGTCCAGGGTCTGCTATGACTGGGAGACACACATTCTTATGCTTTGTTATGTGTTCCAATAGCACATTGGATCTGCACACATGTAATTCAGAATCATGCCTTTCTGTGAGCATGACTTTATTGTCTTTGCTGCAGCCCATTGCAGAGGATCAACATGTTCACCCTGCAGATAATTAGCACCTGAGTGGAGGTGTAGCCTAATGGTTGTAGCACTGGCTTTGGAACCCAAAATGCCTGGGTTTGATTCCCACTAATAACCCTGGTGGGAAATTTGTAAAGAGGCTTTTTATGTAAGACAACTCCTTCATAGAATGACCACCCCCTCCCCACACTCCCAGTGGCCTTGGCCAAGTCACTGAACCCTCCATTGCCTCAGGAGAATGCAAGTTATCAATATCTCTGGGGGGGTTTTGGGGGGTTTGTTTTGCTGTACTTTACCAAGTCTTAGTTACAATGTAAACCACTTTGACTACAATGCTAAAGCGGTATATAACAAACCAGTTAACTAACTATATAACCTACAATACATAGAAAACATGATTTAACTATGTCATCATAACTTGAATGGCTCCATCACATCTATGCATTACATGCAGCCATGTCCTACCCCAGGGATGGCCACTTGCAGGGATCATCACACTTTCTTACTTGCTCTATATGGCCAGTATGAAAGACTCTTGAGCAGTTGTTATATACACATTTGTCAGGAGAGTTGTATGGTGGTTGGGAGGCTGGGATAGACCCATCCTTTACAGAAACACCCTTATCACCACCATTAACACTCTTTAGCCACAGCTCCCTCATTGCCCTTTTGTAAACATACCCCATAGTCTATGGACCAATCCACAATGTTATTTATAAGTCTTGCTCAAGGGATGAGTAATGAACCATGCATAACTGAGAGTCAGTGAAATCATTTACAGAATTTTCTTCTGGATATGATCAGTTGCTTATAAGACAATTTTTTAACATTTCTTATATGCCACCTTTCATGATGTCAAGGCAGTTTACACTGAACAGGCATTATAACTTTGAGATAACTATTTTATAGGGGCAATGTAGGGTTAAGGGACTTGCCCAAGACCACAAGGAGCACCTGTGGGACTAGAAACTGCAGTCTTTCCAGCCCAAGGTTGCTGTCCTCTAGTGAGATTTGAACCCCTGAGCTTCCAGCCTGAGGTAACTTGCCCTAACCACTAGGGCACTCCTCCCTCTGCATATGTTTCCCTGTCTCCTTTTTAGTAACTATGGCCAAGGGAGAAAAGGATCATATTCTAGAAAGGCATTATCTGCAAAAAGCTCCATCTCTCTACCTAAGGAACTTTCCTTCTCAATCTTTTCTGTGTCACTTAATGATTTTTCCTTATTGACATGGAATTACATACCTGCCTTGAAGTAGCCACTTAACGACTCTGAGAAGGAATAGTAAAATCCTGTAAAAAGCCTCTCATACTTGACTCAGTTGTTTCACCAAAGAATAAAAACACTCATAAAAATATTGAAAACTGAGATCCAGTTACTGAGAGATTAAAAAATCCCTGGCTTTTTCTCATTTTCATTTCTATACATATTTTTATCTTTGGCATCATTCCCATCCCCATTATGGTCTCTCACCAACAAGGCAAATATATGAATAAACTGACTTTTTCAAATTTTCTTTTTCATCTTTTTAGATACACCATTTTTGCCAATGAAGCAGCATAAGACATCTTCAGTGGGGCTACTTGTCAAATTGTTGTCAAGATCTCATAGCACTGATTCAGGAGATGTCCTGCTTCTGCTAGGTACGTATGACCTAAATTGGCCACTGTTGGAAACAGGATACTGGGCTTGATGGACCTTGGTCTGATCCAGTATGGCATATCTTATGTTCTTATGTTCTTATAAGTGTGAACTTCATGCCTGCATCAGGGATGGAAGCAGGGACAGTAAAGCAACACTGGGGTTTGTGATAAGTGCTGCATCACTTTTTAGAGGTGATTTCCACCGCTGTAGGTCCTGAAGTGGGGCAGCAGTGGTGGCAATGGGGTGAGGTGGGAGCAAAGGGTAGCAGCAGGAATGAGGTTCACCTAGGGCAGGCATGTCCAACAGGTAGATCACAATCTACCTGTAGATCACGGAGGGGTCAGAGGTAGAACGCCAGCCCCACTTGGCTCTATCTCTCCAGCAGCTCGCCCTGTCATTAGGAGAGAGCTCATGCCGGCAGGTTGTCTGCTGAGGGTTTGCCGCCGCCGCTGATCCTTTGCCTGTCTTTTTTCTCTGCCTGCAGGAATCTTGCCTACAGGTGTATTGGGGGCGCTTGTTGTTTTCGTGTTAATAGTTTGTGGGTACACTAGGGGGCCGCCACCCATGCCCCGCAAAAAGACGTCACAGGCCCGGCATCATACCTGGTCTCCTGCCTCTCAGAATCACCCATTCCTGCCCCCACCCCAACACCCCTTAGAAGTGTGTTATATAGCGGGCGATATCCATTCGCCCGGGCTTTACCTGAATACACTTACCGTATTAGTTGTGTCGTGTGCTGGTCATTGGTCGCTTTATAGTTCACTTTCATTAAACATTTTCGGGCAGACACAACAAAGTATCAAGAATTTGGTGATTTTGACGGGCTTTTCCAATTTTGTTCTAACTTGTCTATGCCTTGCCTTCAAATTGGTTCAAACCACTGTGATGTTTGCTTGCCTCTGCAATTTTATTTTGCCTAGCCTTTGCATTGATTCTACATTGCAAATTTATTTGCCTTGTCTTTGTGTTGATTCTACACTTTGTGCAGAATTTAATAAATCGTGTGTGGTGGTATTTGAACTTGTTTGGTGGTATTTGATTTTATCTGGTTTGCTGGACAGGTGTTTGAGGTTTTTTGATGATTGTTTGGTGGTATTTGATTATTGGTGTCAGTATGATGAATTCTTATTTTTACTTTTAGAACAGCATGTGTGGTTTTGGCATCTCCAGTCCTTGTATTGCACATCATCCAGAGGTCTTCAGTTCCTGTTGATCTTTAATACTTTGGGACAGTGACAGTTTTGGACCCGATTTAGCCAGTGTTTATACTAACTTAGCAGATTTGGCCTTCTTACATCCAGCCACCCCAGTATAACAAAGATGAGTGTTCCAAAGAAGAGCAAAACCTATCACTTTCATGATGAATGGGACATGGACTACTTCTTCATCATGGTGAAAGACAAGTGTTGTTGTCTAATTTGTAATGCCCCAGTATCCTTCCCCAAAAAAGGGTAATCGGGAATGTCATTACAAGGCTCTGCATAGCAATAAGTTTGATGCTGATTTTCCACCCAAAAATGAAATTCGTAAACTGAAGCTCAAAGAACTTAAATCAAAATTGGCTACTCAGCAACAGTTGATGGCGAAGCCAAGGTCACATTCGGACAATGCAACCATAGCATCCTTCAAGGTCAGCAACCTGATCGCAAAGAAATGCAAACCTTTCACTGAAGGGGAATTTGTAAAACATTGTTTTCTTGAAGCAGCTGACAATCTTTTTGAAGGATTTAAAAATAAGAAAGAGATCATAGCTGCTATTCAAGATGTACAATTGTCAAGAAACACCATCATGCGGCGAATAGAAAAGATGTGTGGAGACACAACTGAACAATTGTTGGAGGATGTTTCAAATTGTGTTGCTTTCTCATTCCAACTGGATGAATCTACAGACATAAGAGACATAGCCCAGTTACTAGTCTTTATCCAGATCGTTTTTGAAGATTTCAGTGTTAAAGAAGAACTACTTGGAATGATTTCTTTAAAAGGGAGAACTACTGGTCAGGAAATATTCAGTTCTTTCCATTCTTTTGTGACAAAGTGTAATCTTCCATTGCATAGACTTGTTTCCATCACTACTGATGGAGCAAGAGCAATGACAGATAAGGTTAACGGTTTCATAGCCCTCTGTAGACAGCATGACAACTTCCCAGATTTCCTTTCTTACCACTGCATCATTCACCAGCAAGTTTTGGCAAGCAAGAGACTCAATACAAAGACTGTCATGGACATCACTTTCAAAATTGTAAATTCAGTTTGTGGAAGATCACTTCAAAGATGGCTTTTCAATCTTACTCTTGATGAAGGGGCAGCGGAAATCATTTTGCACACACATGTAAGGTGGCTAAGTAGGCATAAATTTCTGCAAAGATTTCGTGATTTTCTGAATGAAATAAGAAGATTTTTGAAGGAGAGGGGAGATGATCAAGCAGAGTTGGAAGATGAGGAGTGGTTATGTGATCTGGCATTTCTCACTGACTTTACAGGTGAACTATGTGATATGAACCTTGAACTACAAGGTAGAAACAAATGCATTGGCGAGATGATGAGTACAGTTTCATCCTACAAGAGCAAATTTGAGCTAATAATGACTGACCTTGCAAGCAACACTTTTGATCATTTTCCTAATACGCAGGACCATCTGGGACAATATCCAAATTTTGTTTTTCAGGACGAGAAGTATGTAACAGAAATCTGTTCTGTTATCCAGGAATTCGAAAATAGATTCTGTGACTTCCAAAAAATTGGAACAGTTGTGGAGTACTTGTCATACCCATTCAAAGTAGATGTGGACATTAAAGAAACTGCAGCTGCTATCAGTAAAAATTACCCATTGTACAAGCCATCTCTTGAAAACGAAATATTAACCCTTAAAAATGACATTTTTCTCAAAACCCGTGCTGAGCAAGAATCGTTTTGGAAGCTATTGCCTAGAGACAAATTTCCCAACTTGAGAAGATGCAGTGAAGCTGTACACTCCTGTTTCAGTTCAACTTATTTGTGTGAATCTGCATTTTCCCATCTGAAAATGACAAAGGGGTACACAACATTCCAACATGACAGATGAACATCTCCAGGATTCCCTGAGACTGGCCCTCACCCAATATTCACCCAACTTCCAAAAGCTGGTGGATGAAATGCAGGCTCAGACATCTCACTAATGAGCAAGAGTAAAATATTAAAGATTGTGCAAAATCAGCCTGGATCAATACTCGACCTAAATTTAACACAAATTACTCAATAAAAGTTAAAGTTATTAAGACAGTTAAAGAAGGTTATTACTCAATAAAACTTTAAAAAAAATGTACTTTCCATAGTTCTTACTGGATCTTCATCTCTCTGTTTTGTTTTTGCTTAATTTGCTTAACAGCTGATCACATCCAAGTAAATGACAGAAGTTTCATTAAAAATGGGGGGGGGGGAGGGGAGTGGGAATCCTCCAACTTTATTGGGTTAAAATTTAATTTGAAACTAATTTGAAACTTAGGGGTATGTTTACTAAACCGTCTTAATGTTACCGGCGCTAGTTGTAGCGCTAATGTGAAGAATCCCATATAAGTAAGTGGACGTTCCGGTGCTAAGCCGTGTATCGCGCGATAGAGGGCACCTTGCCACTTTAATAGCTACAGAGGTGTAGTACACTGGTTAATACAATGCTTGCCGAGACAGCTGTCATGAGTTTGATTTCTCTGGGTGTATACAATATGGCAGTCGAGATAATTCTTTTTAATGCGTGTAATGGACACATCTGAACAGTGTGTGTTGCCAATCGAAAAACCCATGCTGCAGAGCAGTAACCTGATGCACATATTAGGGCGCCCACCCTAAAGCATCCTATAATGCGCCGTAGTTTGCCACCCTCCAAGGCACCATATAAGGTGCCCCATGAGCTGGTGCAAACTAAGGTGCATCTAAAGATGCCCAAAGGAGGGCAAGGTGATGCCTGAAAAGGTGGCTAGTGGCAGTAAGGAGTCCCAAGTTGAATAGCACAAAATGTATGGCCCAAACACAGATGTCACCCTACCACTGCACAGAGTACCAAGGAAAGCCAAACAACAACTTCTGGAGGGTATCACATGGCGGAGCTGATGGACCTGTCAAATCTGCGTGCAGCTCATGTGGCAGCTGTAAAGGTGCAGAAACATATCGGAGGCAGCTGGATGATAGTGATGTAAAGTGCCAACATGAGAGTGTGTGGCAGAGGATGCGAATACGTGTCCACCAGAGCAGGTAGAGGTAACAGCATAACAGGAGGACAGAGGAGTAGCAGTGCCATGCAAAGCATACACACGAGAGGCAATCATGAAGAGCCACAATGCAGAAAAGGGTCCCAGCGCAGGACATAGGGCAGTAGTCTGCACATTAGGGAAGGATGCCACACAGCTGGCAGAGACAGATAGACGGACAGAAGGATGCTTGGCAACTGTGATGAGGCTATAATGTGCTGCCACACAAATCTGCACAGATATGACTGTTAGAGGAAGGAAAAATAGTTGTGTAGGATGGGCAGAAAAACCAAGAACACACAGGAATCAAACCCATGACCACTGACTGCAAAGTCAGTGTATTAACCACTGTGCTATGCTTTTATGGCATCTGCTGTCAAAATGGCTGGCCACACAACAATTGCAGGTCACCGCAGCAACAATCTGCTGTGCATACTGGGGCAGGGTAAAAGCGCAGGCAAGGCACTGTATAGGGCACCATATGTCACACAAATGAGGTGAGGGTGGTCTGTGTGCTAAACACTAATCTCTGATATATGTCTGCCTGTCACAGCCACCAAAGGGAGTTGTGCTGCACATTCTGACTAAAGGAGACCTTCTGTGGGATTGAACTCATGACCACTAGCGCATAAGTTAATGCAAAAACCAGTATGCCTACCCCACCAACGTGAGTCAAACAGCAAAGGCTGCATACAACAACACTGCATGGCACCACACCAAAAGCCTGCTGTGTGCCAGGCAAAGGCAACCCCAACAGTAACCATGATGTAATGCACATGTAGAAGAGCTGTGTACAGCGCATATCACAGTCTGCAATTGGGATGAGAGCCACATATACACAAATGAACACACACAATAAAGTGTTAGGCAGTCGAAACAGCAGCAAAAGAGCAAGGAAAAGGAACCCATAGGGCGGCAGGGGATGTTGTATGTAGCAGGGCAAAATGGGGAATAGTACTGAAAAGGAGCATGTGAGAACTGAACCTGCAAACAGAAGCTGGGACAGATCATCTCAACAACAGCAATAACAGTTACCCAAGCATACCAGCCACATGGACAGTACAAAGGAACAGCCATATGTAATAGCTAATATGCGGCACATAAGCTGCATAAAGGGCACACTGTGCTGTACAAAGAAGCGATGGAAGGGTGTAAAGGAGGGCTGACAAAGCTGCAGCCACTCAAGGTCAGGTTAGCACAACACAAGGAAAAAGGAAAAGCATGTGGGAATCAAACCTGCAACCTATGGTGCTCCAATGCACGTCTCCAACCATGATCCCAAAACATCACTACAGGGACCATGCAAATATCTTCCATAAAGGGAATGTGTGTATGGGAACCCATAACACCCTGACGTGGCAGACAGCTGCCACTGTACAAGGATGTGAGCCAGGGCCGGATTTACCTTGAGTGAGGCCCTACGCCAACAAAAATTGTAGGCCCCCAGCAGGGGCGGCCCAAGGGGGGGTGCGGGGCCTCATTTGCATAAATATTTGCATAATGTTACCATATACTAACTTTTAGTAAACGTGCCTCTTAGAGTGTATGGATAAAGAAAGACTAAAAGATTTCTACATTACTATAATCCAGTGCCAACCCATAGCAAACCCGCCATATCCTAACAGCACTACCAGGACTCACAAAGCACCATACTCTACCAATCAAAAGGCAACACTGCAAATATTAAACCAATACATTTCAGAGAACAACAATACATGACCTACTGGGGAAAGAGAACAAGTGGCAATGTCAAATAGGAATTATATAAACAGAACACCTCAGCTCAGTTACACATGCAGAACATAGACCATCACCAAACAAGTAATCACAATTTAGAAACAGGAAGACAATACTGGGAATCCCAAAAGCCAAACTTGGAATGTACAACACTGTAGAAATAAAACTATACAGGGGGGGCGGAGCCCGATGTCCAGCGGGATGGTCGCATAATGCTGAGGCTCCCGAGAGGCCTACTCAGAATCCTGAATTAACACCGGACAAACTTGAATTTCTGCTCTGATCTTGCCGGGGCACATTGGTGAGATGGCGGGGACCAAACCTACGCGCCTGGAATTTGGCTCTTCAGCGGCTACTCACGGTAAATGCTCCAAAACTGAACCCCCGTCCCCGCAGAAGGGGCTGGCTTTGCGCGAGGGCCCCGAAATGCAGCAGGAAATCCTCGCAGAAATCAGAGGGGTTAAGGACCTCGTGCAGTCAAACGGTGAAGCACTTCGAGCGCTGAGGGAAGATCTTGGTGTACTGCAAGGCAGGCTAGAGGGGCTCTCTTCGCGTCAGGACAAAATGGAGAATATATTAGACTCCCATGCGGTCCGGCTGTCCAAACTCGACAAAGTTGAACGTCAGGTGCGGGCTTTGCAGAAAGAAGTGGAAGATGGCAATAATAGAGCGCGCCGCAACAACCTGCGCCTCGTGGGCCTACCGGAGGGAGCGGAATTGGGTAACATGAAGGAGTTTTTAAGTAAAATCCTCCCTTCCTTGCTCCAAATCACCTTCACCAAAGAATTGGAGATCGATCGTGCTCATCGTGTACCCACAAACATAACGCTCAACAGGAAGACCCCGCGGCCTATCATCTTTCGACTTTTGAGATATCAACATGTGGAACAAATTCTCAGTGCCTCCCGGGCAAAGGGCCATATGGAGTTTGAGAGCCACAAGGTCTCCTTCTATCCTGACTTGGCTAAACCCACGGTCGACCGCCGAAAGCGCTTTCTGGAATTTCGGCCGAGGCTTCAACAATTACAAGCACGCTATGGTCTGCTGTACCCGGCCAAGCTCCGAGTCACGCTTCACAATCAGACAAGAATATTTGAGGACCCTGATCTACTAGCGGAGTTTTTGGACTCTAAAGAAGCCGACTTGATGCGCTGATTTCCAGAATATTCCTGCCAGTACTTTCATATTCGCTGTGCCTGCCATATTGGATTTACCGCGGCTCAGCGAAGAGTTTATCGAAGGAGGTCTGTCGCCTTATTTTGAAGATATCTGGGACCCGACTCCATCTACCCATTGTAGCCTCGACGAATATCAGAGACAGTGTTTCTTATGGACTCTGGTGTTTCTTTTCTTTTATTATGTCTTATCTCCTCTCTAGGGCCTCCTCCCGCAGACATCTGGTCGCCATATTCATTTGGGGTTTTGCTTCTTCTCTAAGTTACTTTGGTACATACTTTTCAATATGGTGTATTGGCCAGCATATTTGGTGCTTATGTCATTAGTGTACAGATTCTGATTATGTTGTAAGTTTTCAAGCGCTTTTACCTAAAATGTCTAGTATCGACTGATGGCACCATGTAAGATTTTTCATTGAACGTACAAGGAATCCATAATCCGATAAAACGGAGGAAACTCCTATGCTATCTAAATCATGAGGCTGCGGACCTGATTTTCCTCCAAGAAACACATTTCAATTCGAAGGAAACTTTCCACTTCAATACTAAACCTTACATGGTGGCCGCCTACTCCCCAGCTGCTTCTAAGAAATGTGGGGTTGCTATATTGGATAGGAAATCTCTGCATGCTACTATTGTAGCGATTGGCTTAGACACAGCGGGTAGATAGCCCAGCGTTCACCTCAAGATGGGTAACTTTAAAATTACATGTATATGCCTTCATGTTCCTAATTTGGATGACCCTGTCCTGTTGCGATTACTGCTCAGGCTGCGCAGGCCTCTGCTAATTCTTCATTGATAGTGGGGGGGTTTCCATTCAGGTCTTGATCCTCTGATTGACAAATAGTAGTCCAGGATAAGTGGTCCCCCCAAGAGTCATATCGCGCTTACCTCTATGATCAAAGATATTGTTCTAGTCGACCTACGGAGGCTAATACACCCCAATGAGCTAGACTTTACCTTCTTCTCCTCCCTTCACAAATTCCAGTTTCGCATAGATTTCTTTCTAATATCAACATTGTTAGCTCCCCAGGTGGACGCTGTAAAGATTCACTCCTCGTATATTTCAGATCATGCTGCTATTCCTTTTCACTACTATACTACAGCACTTCAAGGGAATCCGGGGGCCTGGCTCTTTGATAGAGCCCTATTAACTCAGCCAGAGTTTCAGTTTGAAATTTGAGCAGCCATGTATGACTATTTCCAGACCCTGGTCCTCCAGGGGGATCAGGACACCCCAACAGCTCTTTCTGCAGCTCGTTGGAAAACCTTTTCTGACCTATACAGGGGATTTGCGTTCCTAGCGAAACATTATTTTCAATTGATGCAGCTTACATGCTGCCTCAAAAGTGCTCCAATCATGCCGCCCTCTGTCCCTACTAAGGATGGGCTCTTAGAACTAATTCACTCTATTAGTAGGACACATGGAGCAGCCTTTACCTTTTATAACCTATTATGTCAGGGTACAGATACTGTCACTTGTAGAATCCAACCAGCCTGGGCTTGCTAACCGCAAACCACTTTAACCCCTGTGCATTGGAGCGTTTCTGGAGCAACATAATGCGGGTTTCCCGATCTGCTTCAGCTATCCAAACTCAACTCTTGTCCTTTTACACAAAGATGTTCTCATATTCCAGAAAATAGTCAAATGGAATACAACTGACAGGGGCCCGTGCAGGTCTCGCTATACTGATGTGGGAACCTTCGTTCATGTTCTTGTAAATGTCCTTAACTACAGATTTACTAGGGGCGGGTCTGGGGTCGTTTTTTCCTTTATCTTGTACCTTCACGAGCCTCTTTCTCGGACGACTGTTGGACTCCGCTCAGTGGCGGGGGTCCCCTCTCTTCCTAAGAAGGGTCGTTTTCTCCTGATTTTATGCTGGGTATAGCCATGTGTTTTGATCACGGGGACTTGGAGGGATAGCTCTCGACTTGCTGTCAATGAATAGTGGAACCTTGTCTGCTTATATAGTAACTATGAGCAGATATCTTGGAGAGCTATTTTCCATACCCAATTTCATTCTTGCTTGTCTAAATGGCAGATGCTCAATGATCATGTACCATCTGCTTATTGCTTCGACATGTCTGTTTAATGTACACTCATCATGTCTCAGATCGCTGTAAAGTTTTGTAACATAATAATGTTTCAGACCGCTGGAAGGTTTTGTAACACAATAATGTCAGTACACGTCCGCTTCGAGAATGTTTTAGTTTCTAGAGAAGAAGCAGGGGGGAGGGGGGTGGTGGGGGTTTGCTTTGGTGTATGTATCACATTACATGTATGTATTTGTCTCTTAGTTGTATGTCTTCCTTTCCTTTGTTGTTGCAAAACGAAAATAAAGAATTTTAAAAAAAGAAATAAAACTATACATTAATTTGCTCTTGTACTAAACAAAGCACAGACGTTAATGATGCACATTTACCAGAGCTGACATATTCCAATTAATAAATTCAAAATAAAGAGATATTTTTCTACCTTTTGTGCATTTTTTTTCAGCTGCAATTGCTCCAGCCACTTTCTTCTGGTTTCTTCGTGTCTTCTGCTAACTCTCCATCGTCTGCTGTCCATTTGTCCTTTCTTCTCTCTTCTAGTTTTTTTCCATTCTCTCTCTACATCTGCTTTAACATACTAATCTTTCTCCTTTTGCTAGTTCCTCATTCCTATTTCATCCACTCAAATTTTACCCCTCCATCCTCAATCCCCACTTACTCTCCCAATACCCGGCCAATTGTAGATTTTTTATCCCTCCCACACAAAATATTTTTCCCTTCTCCATTTTACTCTTCCAGCCCCATCCCATTCTAATCCTCCCCCAACATCAGCTCCCTTCTAGTTCCAGCCTCACCCAGCATCCATTCCCTTCTAGTCCCTGCATCAGCCCATTTCCAGTCCTAGCCACCCTTCAGCCCATTTCCAGTCCTAGCAACCCCCCAACCCAATACCAGTCCTAGCCCCCCCATCAACCCACTTCCAGTCCTAACCCCCCATCACCCCATTTTCAGTTTAAGCCCCCCCTATAACCCATTACCAGTCCTAACCCCCCATCAGCCCACTTCCAGTCCTAACCCCATTAGCCCACCTCCAGTCTTAACCCCCAGCCCATTTCCAGTCCTAGCCCCCCCATAGCCCATTACCAGACAGCCCCCATCAGCCCACAGCCCATTATCAGTCTTAACCCCCCTCATAGCCCATTACCAGTTCTAACCCCCCCCCAACAGCCCACAGCCATTATCAGTCTTAACCCCCCCCATAGCCCATTACCAGTTCTAACCCCCCCTCAACAGCCCACAGCCATTACCAGTCCTAACCCCAACAGCCCACCTCCAGTCCAAACCCCCCCAGCCCATTTCCAGTCCTAGCCCCCCCATAGCCCATGACCAGAGCGCCCCCCACAGCCCACAGCCCATTACCAGTCTTAACCCCCCCCATAGCCCATTACCAGATCTAACCCCCCCCAACAGCCCACAGCCCATTAACAGTCCTAACCCCATCATCCCACCTCCAGTCTTAACCCCCCAGCCCATTTCCAGTCCTAGCCCCCCCATAGCCCATTACCAGACAGCCCCCATCAGCCCACAGCCCATTATCAGTCTTAACCCCCCTCATAGCCCATTACCAGTTCTAACCCCCCCAACAGCCCACAGCCCATTATCAGTCTTAACCCCCCCAAAGCCCATTACCAGTTCTAAACCCCCCCCAACAGCCCACAGCCCATTACCAGTCCTAACCCCATCAGCCCACCTCCAGTCTTAACCCCCCCAGCCCATTTCCAGTCCTAGCCCCCCCATAGCCCATTACCAGACAGCCCCCATCAGCCCACAGCCCATTATCAGTCTTAACCCCCCCCATAGCCCATTACCAGTCCTAACCCCCCCAGCCCATTTCCAGTCCTACCCCCCCCCCATCAGCTCAAGTAAAATGAAATTTTAAAAAAACAAAACCGCTGGCTGCTACCAAGGCTGGGGCAGCATGGACGGTCCCGCGGGGCCCCCTCTGCCCTGCTGAATCCCTCCCTCCGCGACGGCTTTGAGAGGCGCGAAGGGAGAGTGTCTCCCTCGCGTCTCTGTTAAGCCCGCAGGGGCTGATGGGAAATTTCCCATCAGCCCCTGCGGGCTTAACAGAAACGCGAGGGAGACACTCTCCCTTCGTGCCTCTCAAAGCCGGCACGGAGGGGCTCAGCCGGGGATTTGGCAGGGCAGAGGGGGCCCCGCGGGACCGTCCATGATGCCGCGGGAACGTCCATGCTGCCGTGGCAGCTTTTTGTGGGCCCTTGCCAGCTGTGGGCCCTACGCCATGGCATACATGGCGTATAGGTAAATCCGGCCCTGATGTGAGCACAGGTGGGCCATGCACACCACCAGTAAATCAAGAAATACGTGCGTCAGTGTGTTGAATCAGCAGCAGAGACAAATGTGCGTTAAAGACATATATTTTATTTTGGAAAGTTACTGGACATATCGTATATATTGTGTGTCATGATATGAAGCTAGTTTTGTTACAGTGAACAAACTGAAACCACATTGAGTAGGCCAGCTACCCACATGTCGCGTACAAGTCACTGGGCCCCCCACCCCCCCACAGATGATGAGCAGTACAGATAATATGCAGTAGGTGCATGGTGTGTACTATGCAGTATCTCCACACACCCCACATGCTGCTGCATGCCCCAAATGCCTTCTTCACATATGTGTGCATGTAGACAGTAGGCAGGGCATGATGACAGCCCAACGCACACCAGTCATGAAGGTATAACCAAAACATATCTGCCCTCAAAAAACAGGTGGCACAAACCTGCAAAAGCATACGTATCAAAATCTCTGCAACTGCACACTGTCATGAGGTAGACAGCACAAAACCTGGAATATTAATGAGTAGTGCAGAGGAAGAGCTTACTTATCAGGAGCTAGGCAGAACTAAGCCGGAAACATTAAAGAACAATGCAAAGGAAGAGCTTACCTGCCATGAGGTAGACAGCACAGACCCTGAGATATTAGAATGTAAAAAGAAAGAAGAGCTTACCTTGCAGCCACAGGTGCAGTTGCAGCATTCACAATGCAGAGAGGCAAGGAAAAGGAAAACAAAATTTCCACATGGTTTTAGTGACGCAGTAAGAATTGAGGGTTCCAATCAGGCTCACCTGGACCCAGACTCACGTTCTATGTTAGTTGAGCAGAGAGATAAAAACAGGTGGGAAATCCCACAGAGGCAGAAGGGGAAGGAGAAAGAGAAGGAGAGAGAAGGGAAGCTGGAGCCTGGATTAGGGCTGGAGCAGGAGTTTGATTGTGAGGAGGAAAGCAGAGACCAAAGGAAGTCTGACTGCAGTTCCAGGCAGGCTTGGAGAGAAGGTGAGAACAGAACTCCCAAGCAGGTACAGAAAGACACGTTGCCTTGGAGAACCAGGGCTGAAGAAAGGCAGGCTGATAAACCCAGGAGAGCTAAGAAAGACAGTAGCAAAGTCTTCCCAGCCAGAGGCGTCCTCATACCGAGGCAAAAAGCCCAGCCAACAGAAGGCAGAGGTCACGTCCAGGGAAGCTCACTGAAGGCAGGAAGTGAGTTTCCTTCAGCCAAGCACAGTAACCGGTGTTCCCAAAGAAGAGCAGGCTGCAGGGCAGAGAGAAAGCCTTGGCTAGAAGCAGAGGAGGTTGAAACCATCTTTTCCACAGGAAAAGATAAGTACCCTATCTGTTGTGAAGGGAGAGAAGGGGGTCTCCGTGGGAAAAGCCAGGCTTACAACAAGCTAGTGAACTCTTATTGGCCTAAGCCGTGGGAAGAAATCCCCAGCACAGCTCCTGCTATCTGGGACACCCAAAAGCAGCTCCAACTTGAAGCAACTGAGGTTTCCCCAGGGCAAGGCTCGGAGAGCAGCGTCACAGGGGCTCAGTGTCCATACACAGGACCAGGTCCTGGCCCTATGCAGTGGGAGACCTATAGTACAGAAAACATCCCTGAGCCCATGGAATGTGCTTTATGTGTGGCTGATAACATAGAGTCTCTCTGTTAAGTAAAGGAGCAAGAAAGAAAGTGTATTTCTGCACATTGGAAATGTGATGGACTATTGTTTGCTGGAAAGAAGCATAATTATTATTTGTTAAGCATCCTCTACCCCGGTGAAGCAACCATTCTTTTATGTTGTCCTTATTCCATGACATCCTCAAGGGAAAGGGAATAAAACCCACCCTTAATTTCACTCTGGTCACGACTACAGTGTCTTTAATTTCCACAACTCAAGGCTATACCCGGGTCTAGGCAACCGCCTAGGGCCGGCGTGGTCTCACAAATGGCGTAGTTGGCAGGATGCCAGGAAGAGAGGACACCGTACAAGAGGGACGGAGTCACCAGCGCCAGAGGACGCAACCAGGACAGTGGTGAACCACGCCCAGACATTTTCCAGGATCGGGAGCAGTCAAGGACCTTCTCAAGGCCAGAATCACCACCTGACTCAGGTAATAGTATCTGGGTAGAACCAGGGTGGGATTCTGAGGAGGTATCTGAGGGACTGAAAATCCTAGTCTGGTGGCATAGAGGAAAAAAAAAAAAGAGAGGTTCCGCACTTGGTTTTTTTTCTCTTCTCTGATTATTGCAGGTTGTCAGCATGGAGACTCCAGCGGATATCCTGAAGTGGATGGGGTTCCAGTTTGAGAAGCAACGCGAACTTGCCAATCAGTGCCAAGAACAAGCCCTAGCCGCCATGCAGATACAGCAAAAGCCGCTGACGGACTTGTTGCAGGTGGTACTGCAGGAGCGGCAAGCCGAGAAGAAAACCGAAGGACACTTTGGTGGGGTAGGGCCACGGACATGTGGAATTTTGTCTTTTGGACAGTGGTCAGGAAAAGACAATATTGATGATTTTCTGGAAGCTTTTGAGCGTGTAGCTCGTGGTGCAGGCTGGCCCGAGCAACAATGGGCGGTTCGCCTAGCTACCTCCCTGATGGGAGAAGCCCTGGCGGCATACAAGGCTATGCCAGCCACCCAGGCTAATGAGTATACTAATGTGAAAGCAGCCATACGGGATAGGCTAGGCCTGTCACCTATGGTATACCGGAGAGTGTTGAGAGCTACAAAAATCCAACAAGGTGAAACTCCGAAGGCACTAGGCCAATGGATTCGTAGCCTTGTATGGAAGTGGCTCGTGCCCGAAGGGAAGACAATAGAAAGCATTTTAGATATGCTTGTGTTAGAGCAGTTCTGTGAAGCTGTGCCAGCTGAGGTAAGGTCATTCCTCACGCTACAGAATTGCCAGATGACAGACGAGGCTGCTCTCCTAACAGAGAGATTCATGGAGGCTCAGGTAGCCCATGGATCGTACAGAGGAGCGAGTGACTCGCGTGGCATGGCAAACTCTGGTAGAGTAATAAAGGACCCGGGATTAAGCATACCAGCTACAGAAAAATGTAGGAGTAAAGGTATAGCGAATGACTCTCGCATAGTATGTTTTAAATGTGGGAGGAGGGGTCACAAGAGGTATGAATGCAAAGAGCGCACAGCACTAATGGGTGAAAAAGCACAATACAAGCAAGAAGGTTTTCGCCTGAATGTGGAAGTGCAGGGGGTGTTGGCCAAGGCTTTATTGGATTCAGGAGCTGAACAAACAATGGTGTCAGAAATATTTGGGGCCTTCTACAGGATAGTGAGGCAGTTCCCCTGAATCAGCCAGAAGGTAGATAGAAACATAGAAACATGATGACAGAAAAAGACCACAAGGCCTATCTAGTCTGTCCTTCCATAACAACAACTACAACAGTCCACTTTTTACCTTGAGAGATCCTCTGTGTTGGTCCCATGCTTTTTTGAATTCAGTTACTGTCCTCATCTCTACCACCTCCACTGGGAGACTATTCCACGGATCCACTACTCTTTCCGTAAAGAAATATTTCCGCATATCACTCCTGAATCTATCTCCCTTCACCCTCATCCCGTGTCCCCTCGTAGCAGAACTTGCTTTTAATTGAAAGAGGCTCTCTCCCTGAACATTTATGCCACGGAGGTATTTAAACATCTCAATCATATCACCTCTATCCCGCCTTTCCTCTAAGGTGTACATATTAAGATCCTTAAGTCTGTCCTCATATGCTTTATAATGAAGCCCATTAATCATTTTAGTAGCAACCCTCTGCACCGACTCCATCCTGTTCACATCCTTTTGAAGGTGCGGTCTCCAGAATTGCACACCATACTCCAAATGAGGTCGCACCAAAGACTTATACAGAGGCATTATCACCTCCTTTTTTCTGCTAGCCATTCCTCTCCGTATGCACCCAAGCATCCTTCTAGCTTTTGCCGTCGCCTTTTCTACCTGTTTAGCTACTTTAAGATCATCAGACACAACCACGCCTAGGTCCCGCTCTTCTTTAGTGGACAAAAGTACTTCACCTCATATACTGGAGTGGAGGAGTAGCCTAGTGGTTGGGGCAAGGTACTTCAGGCCGGAAGGTCGGTGGTTCAAATCCCACTAGAGGACAGCAACCTTGGGCCGGAAGGGCTGGGGTTTCTAGTCCCACAGGTGCTCCTTGTGGTCTTGGGCAAGCCACTTAACCCTCCATAGCCCATGTTCCCTGTAAAATAGTTATCTCCAAGTTATAATACCCTGTTCAATGTAATTTCAGTTTGTTCAATGTAAACCGCACTGATGCAGAATAGCACGGTATATAAGAGAATGTAAATAAAAAAATACTGTATTGCTCCCTTGGATTGCTGCAGCCCAAATGCATGACCTTACATTTTTTAACATTAAATCCCAGCTGCCAAATTCTAGACCATTCTTCAAGCTTAGCTAGATCCCTCCTCATGTTATCTACACCTTCCTGGGTGTCTACTCTATTGCAGATTTTGGTATCTTCCGCAAAGAGGCAAACCTTACCCGACAGCCCTTCTGCTATATCACTAACAAAGATGTTAAAAAGAATCGGACCAAGGACAGATCCCTGGGGCACACCACTGGTAACATCCTTCTCCTCAGAGTGAGCTCCATTTACTTGTACTCTTTGTCGCCTCCCACCCAACCAATTTCTAACCCAAGCAGTAACTTTAGGGTCCATCCCTAGGGTGCTCAGTTTGTTTATAAGTCGCCTGTGAGGAACAGTGTCAAAGGCTTTACTGAAATCTAAATACACCACATCTAGAGCTCTCCCTCGGTCCAACTCCCTGGTCACCCAGTCAAAGAAATCAATCAGATTTGTCTGACAAGACCTGCCTCTGGTGAATCCATGCTGCCTCGGATCCTGTAATCCGCCGGACTCCAGAAACCTCACTATTTTCTCTTTTCCAATAATTTACTCACCACCGAAGTTAAACTAACCGGCCTGTAGTTTTCAACCACATCCTTACTTCCGCTTTTGTGTAAAGGCACCACATGAGCCTCTCTCCAGTCCTTTGACACCACTCCCGACTCCAACGAGGCATTGAAAAGGTCAGTCAGTGGAGTTGCTAGAATGTCCCCAAGTTCCCTCAGTATTCTAGGGTGTATCCCATCCGGTCCCACCTCTTATCCTCAATATAGAGTGTTAGTAAAAGCGCTGGGCACACATAGGAAGCTCCTAGTAGCAGTAATTCCCCGTTTACCCTATGACATAGTTTTAGGTCAAGATTGGCCACATTTTTATAGGGGCATAGGGGAGGGCAGGCAAGAGAAAAGGGGACTAGTGTCCACAAGGTCCCAGGCCCACAGTTCACGGGAGAACTTTGAATCCGAGGAGGATAGTGACCCTCCTTCGGAGGAAGAAGCTGCACCTCAGGGAGAAGAAGAAGATAAACCCCTAGAGGAAGGGCTAGGAGAACTACCCAGCCATGAAGGTTTGATCAACCCTCCAAAGAAAGCAGATAGGAAAAGCAAGGGTGATAAGAGGCGAGAGCGCCACAATAGGGCCCAGCTAAGGGCAGGGGCAGGAGAGGGAATAGGTTTTCCCTGGGTACCCGAAGAGCTAGTACAAAAGTTTCCCTCATTTGCGAAGGAACAAAAAGCGGATCCCGCCTTAAGGCGTGCTTTTGAATATGTCCAGTCTGATGAAGATGCTCTTCCCAGATTTTTTCTAGAAGAGGAGTTGCTGTATAGGGAAAGTAACGATACACAGACTGGGGCTGTGAGGAAACAGCTAGTAGTACCCACTGCTTTTAAGCTAACGGTAATGAGGTTGGCTCATGACCACCCGGTAGGGGCGCACAAAGGGGTTGTAGGTACCCTAGACCAGGTGCTGGCCCGTTTCTATTGGCCAGGTGTGTTCCTGGAAACCAAGTGTTTCTGTGAGGCATGCCCTGCGTGTCAGAGGGTCTCTGCCGCAAAACCAAAGGGGGTGCCCTTGATACCAATACGCAAGATATCCGAACCGATACGACGGATGGCGATGGACATCATAGGTCCCTTAGTAAAGACCCCTAGAGGGTTCCAATATATCCTAGTCATAATGGATCAGGCCAACACACACATACATATATACATGTCACAGATGTTGCATAATGTGTAATATAGCAAATAAAGTGCCACATACATCCAAAACAAAACTGTGCAAATGCCAAATCCGGATATGGTAACAGGTACAAGAGGAACATGATCCCAGCTAATAAAGAAAACTCAAACTATCACATATACAGAGATAATCCTATGCAGAGGGTCTGCTGCAATGGGTGTTGTGAAGACAGTATGCGTATACATATGACACGGCACATGGAATGCACTCATGAAGGACGAACACGCACACCCACACTGCCAAATTACTGGTGCAATGTGAGTCACGGAATGTCATGAGATAAAGAGGACTGTGCAGACATGTATTGCTTTGTCTGTAAATCAATGTAGAGCGGACGTCTGTGCACTAACCAAACACACTAATCTGTACATAGAGGTGGAAATAAAGGTCAAACATTGCCCAGTAACCGCCACAGAAGCCACACTGCCACATGCCCTGGTGTACCAACATATTCACATGCACCTGGAATGTGTACAGTAAACAATGACAATTGATACAAGGATGTGAGCACAGGTGGGCCATGTACATCACCAGTAAATCAAGAAATTTACTGGTGATGTACCAATCACCAGTACATTTCCCACATGCCCCACATGCACTGTAGCACACGTGGTGATGGCAAATATCAACCGAAGATGTTGGCGCACATCAAAGTGTTGTGGTGGTAAATACCGTGCACAGGTGGGCCATGTACATCACCAGTAAATCAAGAAATTTACTGGTCATGTACCAATCACCAGTAAATTTCCCACAATGCCCACATGCACTGTAGCACATGTGGTGATGGCAAATATCGAATGAAGATGTTGGCACACATCAAAGTGGTGTGGTGGTAAATACCGTGTCATGTTCAAGTGCAGGGTAGCCCCACAAATACTAGAGGACCTATACAATGTCACCCCTGTGCCACACGCATGGCTGTATGCTCTTGATGAACTAAACAGATGAGGATATCCTGCGGTGCAGGTCACACACATAGGCAACATACAGTAACACAATGTCAGATGGATGTACAACATGCAGCAAGTATGTCAGTCCCTGCTGCACATGTAGGGGCCTGTACACAGTGTCCAAAGCGCAAATAGCCTCTGCAAACCAACACGTCCCATAAAGAATGTCCATGAATCCCTGGGCCTGCATATGCAAGTGGTACATCCCAATCTGCCACAGCACACAAAAGGTCATGTATATCTCCTGCGATGAAACCCACACCCAGCCAGAGCATGGCAGCAACTTTGTGTAGGACAGGCCGTCTATGGTCAATGTAGCAGTCCAGCATCAATGTCCATCATAGGCATGTGGGACACACGTAGAGATCATCCATCCTATGCCACCATATCCCAGGGATAGCTGCATGGTCTTGTTGTGGTTTACAGAAACGTGGGTGATGGTGCCTGCAGATGCAGTATAGTCGATGTGCAGTGTGTGTGCTCTGCCTTGTATCAGGAAAAGGAGAAACACTGTCATGGTATGTTGCACTGAACACCAGGGAACATTGCAGGTAGGCAGACAGCAATATGTATAGAATGCAAAGCCAGACATGCAAACATGAAATTAGCACAACAAATAACACAGTGCATGTTGTGAAAATGTGGCCATTGAACCATACACGAGGGTGTCCTCTGGATATGGTCATGTCCATGCACATGTCACACAGGCACCTCACTACTCCACCCCATGTCCATCAGCGTTGGTGCATAGTGACCCCACGGGATAACTCCCTGAAAAACACAACAAAACACAAGCAGAGAATGGCTGATGTTATTTCCAAAAGATCCAAGATGCAACCTACCATCTGTCTGCAGAGAGTGTTTGCTAGGGACTGTCTGAGGCAGGAAAAGGCAACACCACGTCACAGTGAATACAGAAGATGCCAGAGGAATGTATAGAATCACCATATCCCCATCTCCAGCTGCCATTGGCGCATGTCCAAATTAGGGCGTCATCTGTGATACTGAAATGCTGATGGATAGTGTTCTGACAACACACAGGAGATAGGTCAGATCACAACATAAAACAGATGCGCACAATGTATACATGGTCAACAGCAGTAGGTTACAGATAGCAGAGTCCCCAATCCTCCACAGGTATTAAAACACCACCTACCACATGATAATACAAACTGTATGCACACTGTACCCTTACACACCCACGCTAGAAAAACACACACACATAGTATGTTAAGGTGAGCATGCCACCAGTAGCATATGGCCTGTCTGTGGACAATTTGAGATCAGTGGAGATAGCTCTTGGCCAAAGCAATGCTACACAGCATTTGGCTGATGTTACAATGTGTCATCCCTCATCAGCCCCAGCGGTGAAGACTGGTATTGTTGGGCTTTCTGAGAGTGGTAGTTGTGCCTTACTTATATAGATCACACAGAAAACTTATTTTCTTTTTAGGGTTTTATTCCCCGTCCCTTGAGGTTTCTTCTTCCAAAGATAACAGAAATTAACAGCCCATTTTGGCTTATAACAAAAGATAAATGAACAACAAAAACAGCTTCCTTCAGCTTATAACTTTGAACAAAACAAAATAACAAACAGCCTAACTGTCTGCTTGGCTGGAGAGAGAGAGTAAGCTGCAGCCTTGCAACTCATACACTTTAGTTAAGGTCACACAATCACGTTTACCTCAGTGAGAATTCTGGCTCTGTTACAGTGAGAGAACACTCCATCAATTCTGGATTTTCTAATACTTCTGAGTTTTCATACTCCATTAATTCCTGTTCATTAACTTCTCCATTATCAGCTTCAGACGTGGAGTAAAAGTATGGCAGGCTTGCCTCGTCCCCTAGGAAGTTTCTTTTCCCTTCTGAAGCACTGCCTCTCTGGGAAGTATCGTATAACCCTAAGCTGTGCCTTCCAGAGCTCTGCCCCCGCTGGTGTCTTAATAGATAGCTCAGGTCCTTGTTTGACCTGCTAGCTGGGTAATTACGGCAGGCTCTTTGCCGGGTCTGCACTAGCTTCCTAGACTCAGCTGGGCTAGATTGGAAAGCTTGTAACGTTGTTTCCTTAGAAGCTGGGAGCTCACAGTGATAAGGGAAATCTTCAACTTTTCTGGGTGAGTGAAACCCTCTTCCCTTAGTATTTTTATAACCAGGAGAAAAGCTATTGTCAGCCTCTAAATATCTGGGCTTTATGTGGCTATTTCTATGCTTCCAGGGCTCCTCCCTCTCAGATAGCAAATAGCCCTTGTATTCACTCCTTGCCCCTGTACCTGCTGTTGCAGTCTTCTTATATTTCTTTCGTCCTCCAAGCACAAACACGCTGTCAGGGTGTTGCTTTCTCACCGAGCCACACAGGTCTCTGGATTCTCTCCAACTTTCACACCGGCTCCCTTGTTGCCTCACTGACTCACTCTCACTGTCTTCATCTCTGTCACACCAGCTCCAGGCTTTCCATGGCTTCAACCGTATCTGCTGTTGCCTTTCAGCTTGTGACCTCTGTTGCTTCAACTCCTCTCTCAAGGATTCCCTCTCTCTCAAGGATTCCCCATCTCTCAAGGATTCCCTCTTTCTCAAGGATTCCCTCTCTCTAATTGCTTGAGAGTCTATTTTATCTGCGTGTCTCCTGACTCCACCTTTACTCAGCTGCACTCTATTGGGCAAAACAAATTCCCTTGCTTTGCTCTCTGGGTGTGTCTTTCTGGGCTCTGTGCACGTGTGCCTAGGTTGTCCCTGGCAACCATCAAACATTCCTCTGTTTACCTTGTCATTTTTACTGTGATCATTCACACTGATCTGCACTTTCTCGGGTTGCCTTAGGTCTACCCTGTGACAAATGTCACGGAGGGGTGTACGTGCGGCCCACCACCAGAACACCTAGGACGTGTAGACACATGCAGCTCTCTGGGATGTGTTCCAGAAACAGTGCTGGAGCAGATGAACTGGGCAGGAACACATGTGCCTGTGTGTGACAACAGTAACATATGGGGTATGGAATTGCAGACCAAAGAGGTGAACCACAACATATGTGCATTGGACAGATGACCCCAGACATGATCTGTGGCTGACTGTCCCCACACACCATGTACCTGTATTTATTTATTTATTTAGCTGTATTTATATCCCGCTTTTCACTGGGTCAAAGCGGTATTACATAAAAAGGGGGGGGGGAATTTACGTGTAGGGGTGGGGCCGTCACCGGGGAGGCTACATTGATGATTTCAACATAAGACATAGGACAGACTTTGGACTTGGACAGATTTTTGGACATGGTTGTGTTAGTATAGTTTGAGTTGGGTGGTCATGGTGGGAGAGATCAGAGGTTATTTCGCTTTTTGGTGGGAGTCATGTTGAGGTATTCCTGAAACAGGATGGTTTTCAGCTGCTTTCTAAAAGATAGTAAATCGGTGTTATTTCGGAGACAGCTCGGTAGAGAGTTCCATAAGGATGGAGCATACAGTTCAAAGGCTCGATTGCAGGTCCGTTGCGAGCATTTGGTTCTTTTGTGAGGGATGGTGAAGGAGTTGCTGGAGGCTTGTCTGGTGGTTCTGCCGTGAGCTGGTCGAGACAGTAGGGTGTGAAGTTGGGAGTTTTGTCCATCTACCCATTCTCCTGCACGTTGAGTGGGGAACAGACAGTTGCCAGTGAACCACAGCACCAGGGAGGTCACACAACATATCCTGTCAAGTGATAAACACACATGATACATACATATGTCATGTTTGAGCTGTGTAACACACACAGCACCATCATGTCATCACCCCTCATGCCCCCCAAATCCATTTCAGTCTGGCTTTTGTCCATTACACTGTACAGAATTGCCCCTGCCAAATTCCCCAATGACGTGTTAATGCTAAAATTAAAGGGCCTGTACCCCATACGCCCCATTTCATCACCTCTCTGCTTCCCCAGACACTGCTGACCACACCCGTCACCCTGATATACTGTTCTTGCATGTCCACACTGCCTCCGTACTAACCTCCTACACCTCATATCTCACCCGTCACAACTTTAGTGTGTGTTGTGATGGTCCCACCTCCCATGCGTGCCTGCACCCATATGATGGAACACAGGGATATGTCCTGTGTCTGCATGTTCCAGAGCTCCATACCAAATGCCATGTTGGGGCTATATGATCCCCTGATGCTCAGTGCCAACTGTATGCTGATGAGTGCCAAATATATCCCAACATCCCTGAACAGCCCCTGCCAATCCAGACCCTTTGCTATGTTTGCTTGTCTGACAATGATGGCCTGATGTATCCACGCTTCCTGAAATGGAACCTGGCCATGACCCAACATCTAAGCTCCCTCCGTAAACCCCACCCCCATATTAGGTGTCTGTGTAAAGGTTGCAACACATTGCCACAGGTTTATATGCAATGTAGGGGTTGTCTGTGATCCCTCCCTCTCCTCCCCCACACATACGCATCATGTAGCTAAGACATGCAGTGTCATTCCAGATAACATGAGCAATATCCCCCATCCTCCCTTAACACACAACTAAAACGTGAATGCACTCCTCAGTCACCCCCCCCCCCCGATTTGCTAACTGTAACCGACACCTTGCTGTTATCCCCTTGAATCAGCTGTGTCTGCCTAAAACCAACCAACATGCTGCTGCATGGCTCATCATCTGCCGGCCTCGCCATGACCATAATACTGCTTCTGTCAAATTGAGGAAGGAGTAGCCTAGTGGTTGGGGCAAGGTACTTCAGGCCGGAAGGTCGGGGGTTCAAATCCCACTAGAGGGCAGCAACCTTGGGCCGGAAGGACTGGGGTTTCTAGTCCCACAGATGCTCCTTGTGGTCTTGGGCAAGTCACTTAACCCTCATAGCCCATGTTCCCTGTAAGTATTAGTGTATGTGTCTCATATCCCTGCGTGTTAAATGTATCCCCCAATTGTGTTGTGACCGCTTTGATTGAAGGATAAGGCGGTATACAAAAACTGTCTAAATAAATAAATAAATCACCTCACTGACTCACAATCCGTGGATGCATCCAGGTGTAGGTTACCCCGCTGAGCAAATGATGCAGTATCTGTGTGTGTGTACTCTGTACCTCCCCTCCAGAATATTAACTCCTGCCAATACTACTACCACTGAGCATGTACATATTGTTGCCAGTCATACACAGTGCTGTACACAAACATGTAACACACAGTCTGTGCCAATCAGTGCATGTTATGTGACCAATGCGCCAATATCCCCCATCGTGGCATCCACACGTCTAGGCAAATGGTGCCATCTATGTCCCGCTTTCCTATTGCTGACCACACACCACACTCCATTTACCATGCTGCACCCACAGCTGGAACCAACAACCTGTATGTGATCGCCAGCCACTGTTCCCAATCCCCGATCAAGTTCCTTTGTACGGTAACGTACCCACCTAGGGCAGGCAATCCAGTCTCATCTGACCCCCAGTGCATCCACAGTTATCCCCTACACACCCTGCCTGTGTTCCCTCTGGACTATCCTGAATACTCTGATGGGCAGGGAATGTCCCCCATATGTCTGTGTAGTGTTGCATATGACTGGTATGGCTATACAAATGTTCAACAGTAGTAGTAGTACATATGTCTAGATACCAATGTAATATCCAACATATGCAGTACTTACATGAGAAGACCACCGCAATCAGCTGGCGCCTGGCTGACGTGCCCTCACGTGTGTCACCACGGCCACGTACAGGATGGCACGTAGGATCATCTTCTAGATCCTCATTAATTTAGACTGGAAGATCATGCCTGAGATCAAAGTTGTGCAGTATGCAACAGGCCAGAATAATCTTTGCCACAGTCATGGGTTTGTATTGTAAGGCCCCGCCGGTTCTATCCAGACACCTGAAGTGACTTTTCAAAATGCCAAAGGTGCACTCGATGACTGAGCGGCTGGAGGCATGGGCCTCATTGTACCTTCTCTCTGCACGTGTCTGCAGAAGACACACAGGGGTCAGCAACCAGGGATGACACTCATATCCTGCATCACCTGTAGAGAAATAGTAGAAAGGTAAAGAAGAGGCTGAACCACACACACATGCACACAAGCATGAACATGTAAACCAACAGCACAGACAGGTCTCCCATGAACATGTTATAGCACATGCTGACACACAACATGTATGTGGCAGCATTTGGAGGTGTGAGACAGGGACCATGGAGTGGGGGTAAGATGTGCAAACCACCTTAGCTGTAACCCACAATAACACATGCCTAAACACCCGTAGCCGAAAGGTAGCAGTGCCAGCTGCAAAAACATCAGCCACACACATGGCAATGCACCCTTGACAAGGTTAGTGATGCATACATTTGCAAGCATGTGATAGCCATGAGACTGCCCACACACATGGGATGAAACGGGAGAAGGTCCCTGAGTTGCCCCGAGAGGATGTCCGACACAACAATATACTGTTGAATATACGTGGAACATACATGTGTCCTGTACTATGCCCATACAAAGCACACAATGTGAAATGGCCAGATATGTCAGAGGTGAAGGTGCCACCAACACAAAACACCGTACCAAAGACGACTGTGAAGGGAAGTGACCCCCCCCCAGAAACACACACAAATGACACACAAACACAACTGGGGACACCTTGCAAACACAGACATGTGCGCCTATGTGTACCCAGAGGCACACCATGTGCACATCTGAGCAGAGAAATACCCACCGAGCAGTATACAGTCCTCATAAGAACATAAGAACATAAGATATGCCATACTGGGTCAAACCAAGGTCCATCAAGCCCAGTATCCTGTTTCCAACAGTGGCCAATCTAGGTCATACATACCTAGCAGTTTCCCCAAAAGGCACAGGTTTGTACTAGGTCAAGCATTGATATCCTGGGTCCCTTCTTAATAATGGTTTATGGACCTTTCCTCCAGGAACTTGTCCAAACCTTTTTTAAACCCAGCTACACTAACAGCCTTTACTACATCCTCCGGTAACAAATTCCAGAGTTTGATTACACGTTGAGTGAAAAAATCTTGTCTTTTATATGTCTTAAATAGTTTACCCTGTAGCTTCATTGCATGTCCCCTAGTCTTCCTATATTCTGATAACGTAAACAGTCGATGTACGTTTACCCGTTCCACTCCGTTCATTAATTTATAGACTTCTATCACATCTCCCCTCAGCCGTCTCTTTTCCAGGTTAAAGAGCCCTAACCTTTTTAGCCTTTCTTCATAGGAGTATCCTTCCATCCCCTTTACCATTTTGGTGGCTCTTCTCTGAACCTTTTCTAATAATGCTATATCCTTTTTAAGATACAGCGACCAGAATTGCACATAATAGTCAAAGTGTGGTCTCACCATGGAACGGTATAGAGGCATTATAATATCTTTTGTTTTATTTTCCATTCCTTTCCTTATGATACCTAGCATTCTATTTGCTCTCTTGGCTGCCGCTGCACACTGGGCCGAGGGTTTTAACATGTTATCCACAATGATGCCTAAATCTTTTTCCTGGGTGGTGGTTCCTAATGTAGAACCTTGCATCGTGTAACCATAGTTTGGGTTGTTCTTCCCTAGGTGCATAACTTTGCACTTGTAAACATTAAATTTCATCTGCCATTTTGATGCCCAGTCTTCCAATTTATCAAGATCCTCTTGCGATTTTCCACAATCCTCTTGGGTTTTAACAACTTTAAATAGTTTTGTGTCATCTGCAAATTTGATAACCTCACTCGATATTCCACTTTCCAGGTCATTTATGAATATGTCAAAAAGCAGCGGACCCAGCACAGATCCCTGGGGTACACCACTATTCACCTTTCTCCATTGGGAAAATTGGCCATTTAGCCTAACCCTCTGCTTTCTATCTTTTAACCAGTTCCTGATCCACAGTAGTACACTGCCTCCTATCCCATGACTCTTTAGTTTTGCCAAAAGTCTCTGATGAGGGACCTTGTCAAAGGCTTTCTGAAAGTCCAGATACACTATATCAACCGACTCACCTTTGTCCACCTGTTTATTCACACTTTCAAAAAACATAACAGATTAGTAAGACAAGATCTTACTCATATTGCCCAGCCTCATACTGTCCAAATAGTGCTGAGTGATGCAGGATAAAGGAGTCATGGGTGG
The DNA here is from genome assembly GCA_033557465.1 of Ichthyophis bannanicus. Taxonomy (NCBI): domain Eukaryota; kingdom Metazoa; phylum Chordata; class Amphibia; order Gymnophiona; family Ichthyophiidae; genus Ichthyophis; species Ichthyophis bannanicus. Next base: position 1,428,447,923 of record CM066031.1, read on the forward strand.
ACCCTACAAACTTAGGAAGCACATTCAGAATACGCATATTTGCATCACATACAACCTGAACATTCAGGGAATGGGAGTGTTTGCGGTGCAGAGCACTGCCTCCCTGTCTCCGGGTGGGACAAGGGCAACATGTGTGCAATCAATAGCTCCCATCACGTGTGGTATCCCCGCAACCTCTTCAAAGGCCTGGTTCAGGGTCCCCCACTATTGCCTAGTGTTGGGAATTGCAATGTAATTCCCCACCCGGCTGACCATGGCACGCAGTACCTGGTGGAGACAGCGTGAGAAGGTGGGGTGGCTCATACCACCCACTGCAGCCACAGATGACTGGAAACAGCCAGCAGCAAATAAATGTAGGGCAGTCAGGAGCTTGACCAAACCCGGTATGGCATGAGACCGACCAGTCAGGGGCTTGAGGTCAGGTCTGAGATCCTCAAAGAGCTCCCTAATAGCCACTGTGTCCAGACGGTATAGGGAGATGACCTGGTCCTCACGCATGTCCTGGAGCAGGGTCCTGGGCCTGTAGAGGTGAGCCTGGTGAGGGCGCAGCTCGGCACACCTCCTGCGCCTTGCCAGCTCAGCCCAAGCATGCATGGCCCCCACAGCTGCAGGTCGGAGTTGCAGCAGGTCTGCACCCATGCCCTGTGCCGCAGCACCGTGGACATCATCTCCCACGTCAGGCAACAGCGGGTCCTGAGCACTCCCCAATGCACCTGCAGCAACCACAAAGGCAGCCTTCAGCAAAACAGATATACCACAGAGGGTTTTTCTCGCCTCTCCCTTGTCCCACCAACACCGCTCTCTACTTGTCCCTCACCTCACCCCCTGTACCCTATGCTTGCTCACCACCTCACCTGCCCCCCACCACTCCAACACCACATCTCGCCTGCTGCTCACCTCCGCCACTGCACCTCACCTCACCTCACCCCACTGCACCTCACCTCACCTCACCCCACCGCACCTCACCTCACCTGCTGTACACCTGACAAATACCTCACCTTACCTGCTCTATACCTCACCTACACAAAACCCTCGGCGTGTACCACGTATGCATCACAGGTAAGTACCATCCATCCGGTGCGCGTCTGTGTGCACGTTGCACATGTTCATAGGATCTGACTGTGACCCATGCGCATGTATTGCATGGGGCTCTGCGCATGCATACAGCATATGCGGCATGCAGGCATGGCACCAGGCACACGCGACGTCTGTGGGCACCGTCCGCTGCGTGGGCACCTAATCATGGCCGTCATTCATGGAGCCCCCTCATACCGTGGCCCCCTAGCACGGCGCATGTGCAATGCGTGAGTGGTGCGTGTGTGTCGCCATGCATGTGCACATAGCACACATGCACTGCAGAGCATGCACAATGCACATAACCCGCACCCCTAAGTAAAATGCATAAAAAGGCCACCACACGTGATAAACGCCGAGGGTTTTGTATAGGTGAGGTGAAGAGCAGGCGAGGAGAGCAATCGGTCAGGGTGATAGCAGGTGCAGAGAGGAGAGGAAAGGTGAGGTGAGCAGCAGGTGTGAGGGAGAGGAGGTGTGGTGAGGAGCAGGCATGAGGGTGAGGAGTTGAGGGGAGGTGCAGTGGATAGGGAGATGAGAGGAGCAGGGGAGAGGGAGAGGAGGTGAGGAGGGGAGCAGGGGAAAGGGAGAAGAGGGCAGGTGAACAGCATGGGAGGGAATAATAGGCAAGGACTGGGAGAGGAGGGAATGTGTGACAGGGAGGAATTAGCCACAGGTAGCAGGGAGATGGAGCGACATCCCATGGCAGGAGGGGCCAAGGGGGAAACCCCTGAACAGCGGTTCACAGGGGCAGCAGGGATGGGTGGGCCTGAGGTGGTGGCTGCAGGGCCATTGGGTGTGTCCTAACCCACACAGGGGCAGCCCGAGAGGCCACCCAGTGCCAAACGGAGGCGACTCCCAGTGCCAGCGGAGGAACGGAGGAGAGCAGTTAGATTCAGCCAGCAGGAGAACCACATCCTGCTGGCCATTGTGCTAGAGCACTATGAGGTGCTCTATGGGTGGCTGAGCTCCAGCACCATGGTGGGGACATACATACATGTGTGGGAGGAGGTACAGGAGGCCGTAGTGCATGCCGGGGGACCACCCAGGGACCTGGACAGCCTGAGGAAATGGTTTAAAAACATAAAGTGAGGTGTTTGGTCCCACATGGTGGCAGAAAGGAGACATGCCATGGGCTCTGGTGGGGATGGTCCCTTTGTCCCCAGCCTGACCCCCCTGGAGCAGCAGCTCACAGAATGGCTGGGCCCCATCTACCTGCGGGGACTGCCGGAAGAGCTGGACACCGCCCATCCACACGCAGGTAGGTCTGAGATATGCAGCCCACATACAGTTAACCACACAGCACTTGCTGGCCATGGACGGGATGATGGGGGCCTATGTTGAGGGGACACGTGTGCCGTAACACAGGTAACTGGGGGACACACAACCAGCAATACCTGGCAATGTCTGTACATGGTGTTTGTGGCAGGTGCCTGGGGCTGTCTCCACGACAATCACAGTCCGGGATGTAGCCGAGCACTGCACAGGGGTACAGAACGAGGGGGGGGGAAGTCCTTCACCCAGGCGGATTGCCACCCCCCACCACTGTGAGCCACTGTGAGCAACTAGAGACCATACACATAGGGAGGGCATCACACCTCCCACCCCATTAACCCAGCACATGCAGCAGATATTCCTACCTGCCACATAGGTCGCACATAAGCATCATACAACTGCAGCCAGGCCAGCATCACAATATGACATACGCAAACATCCAGGAGGGACATACAGCTAGCCCAGCACACAGTGATCTGGGGGTCCCCGCACCCTCCACCTACAACAGCTATGATGCTTGTTTGCTATTACCTGTGCGGAGACATAGCCCTGAACAGTGACAGAGAACAGCCCATCACGCTGAGTCTATGAGGTAGATGCAAACAAATGCAAACGCCCATATCACACAGATACCAGACACATACTACCCTGTCAGTGGCCACCACACAGTACGGATCCCGCATCCACCCTCACAGGCCATTGGGGTGCACAGATCCAAACCTTCAACAACTTCACCTACCCAAACCCCACAACAACTGGTGCTAGCCCCTCTACAGGCACCACAGTGTCACGGACACATTCGCATGACCCCCGCCCACAGTGCAACCTCGTGCCCAGCTTCACTACACCCATCCCCCAGAGTGGTCCACCACAACACACAGAGTGCTGGTTAGCTGTACACCCACAACGCACAGTGGTCACCACTGCAGCAGTCCCTACACAAGTCTGGCTGACCCGGTCGCATGGTTCAACACGTACTGTTCATACCACACAGGCCACTACATACATATCGCTCATGCACACTATGACAAGCCACAGTCACATTGAGGGCTCCCATACGCACCCAGGACACATGTAGTATGGGCCCCCATCATACACACAGTGCATACCTACTGCTGAACACAGTGGCCCCAGCACTCGCCACCCCATCCCCCCAGACAACACCATCAAATGTGGCAAAGCAGCACCAGTGCAGGTGGCTACCCCGCACCCCCTGCCAGGTACAGCACACTACGCACATGTGTTGTCCCCATTGTAGGTGCAGTGACAGCAGTTACAGGCAGACAACACATTGCTGCTCATGTAGGTGTAAAGCACAGCTGCACATATTTGTACATGGTAAACTCATCTGTGATGTATACCCTGTTTCACCCCCAGATGACCCCCAGGCCATGGAGGCGTATAAGGAGGAGGATGTGGGTAAGCTAGGCGATGTGGAGAGGCAGAGTCCGAGGTCGGCGCTAGCACTGGTACGGAGACCCACGGGACTGATGTGGTGCTCGAGGCAGAGGTCGGCCCAACGGATGTCCGCACCACAGTGAGGGCCTCCAGCAGCAGCGCACTGGCTGTGGAGGGCACTGACATAGAGGGGAGCCAGCACACAGTGCAGGCACTGGGACCATCCCTCAGCCCACCCACCAGCATGGCTGTCATCCTGGCAGAGCTGAGGGCTCATACTGCCTCCTCAAGGCAGGATGCTGAAGGTGGGTAATAGAATAGACGGGATTTCCCCAGGGTGTTGAGATTACATTCGCACTGACATCCCATGGGCTCCCCAGGATAATGGCTTCATGGCACATAGTTCCATATGTTTGGTGGAACTCTGTGCCATGTGAGAACCCCCTTTCATGGCATGGGTAGTCTGTTGTCATCCATATACCCCATGGAGACGTACAGCACCCAAGCCCTAACCCTGATCACCTAGACAGCTTACTCTGCAGATCCCTCATTCTGAGTGATAGTACCTAGCTTATGTAGTGGTGGTAGGCAGGACTGTGCATCAGGTGTAGCACAAACAGAGCCCCCCAGATATATATGTGCTTGGCATGAACCCCACGTTATCCGGCTGCTCCCATGTGACCAGTACACAGATCAATCATTGGCAAGATGAATTGCAACACAGTACCATGTGTCATAGCTGGGATCCCCACAAGCCATCATTAAGAACATCTTCTGCAGTGATGATGGATCATGGGACACACAGACATATACATGGTAACATGTTGCTAGTCTTCACATGCAGACCTGATCTGAGGAGTGTTGTGTTGAGATACACCGGACATGTGCATGGGTCACGGTGGGCAGTGCAACACATTTCTCACACATCCCTTTGTGTTTCACCCACAGGCACACGTCAGGCTCTGTTGGCCCTATGGGACGAGGTCAGCCAACTGCGTGCCACAGCTGAGGTGATGGCAGCGGTGCTACTGCGTATAGCAGATGCCAAGGAGGCCATGGCTGGGCATCTCCAGCAGCCAGCCACAGTGCCAGAGGCAGCGCAAGCAGACCTGGCACAGAGGGGTGGTGTGGGATGTGGTTGCCGTGGACGTGGGTGGCCATGCAGGATGTGAGTGTGAGGAACAGGTCACCACATCTGTAACAATAAAGACATTGGAACCCATTTATACCTATGTGCACATCTCCAGAGTGTGCCACCCTGGCCACATGTGCCTCCCCATTTCCCTTAGGGGTGTAGTGTCTGCACTGCCACCAATCAACACACATATGTTATACCATGTCCTGTGTGCCATGCACCGTGCCGTGTGTACACTCTTCTACCCATGTGTGGTGGTATACCCTACCTCTCCCATCAACCAGCAACATGTTTATGGTGGTACATGTATGTTTTATGGATCTGTCCCTCTCTCACACCCCATATTCTCTCCTTTAGTCTACCCACATGTGTGAACATCCTCTATGCCCACACCAGGGCCTACGTTGCTGTTTAGCCGCATATGCTTGCGGGAGGCACAAGCAGACAAAGGTAGCTAGCTACAGTCAGTTGTTTACTCCTCCCCAGCGCTTGTAGTGAGCCGCCACTCCTCCCCATGACCAACATCCACCTGACCTGGCCTCACCAGCCATCCCCCTGTGCAGCTCCTGGGTACAGCAGTCCGCCCTATCCTTCCTGCCACACACCTGCTGCTAGCCTTTCCCTCCATTCCCCCCTGGCATGGTGCATCTGATATGCAGCCTACACGTCACAGGCAGCATGCATGTGACCATAGCTGCTGGGACACACAGCACATCGGTACATCAGAGGGGCACCAGGGGACACAGACGCCTATGCACATGGACAGCCCCCACACCTGAGTGTGGAGACGGTCCATGTATGTTACCTATGTCTACCATACATACACATAGGGATCTACACACATGTTCCATGCTCACGTCAACAGTCTGTCTGTAAGGGAGACACATGACCATTGTGATGTATTAACACAACTGTATTTTCAAATATTTACAACGAGTACTGTGTACACATGTTGGGTCACGGGAGACAGGAAAGCACAGGGCACATGTGTGGGCACCACTGTGACCCTCACATGCTCCTGGGATGCCCATCAGGGGATGGCTGTTGAGATGCACTGCCCATACCAGCCGCACGCTGCATGTGCATCTCGGCAGCCATCCACTGAATGGTGCCTGCAAACCACCGGATGGTGCAGTCCTGGGTCCGCTGGCATTGCAGCACGCCAGCCACTGCCACAGACAGGTCCCCGACACACCTGCCACCACATCCACACCAGGTGCCCGGTGTCTGTGTGGCGGCATGTGCGTGGGCCCTGTCTGTGGCAATGGGTGGTGTAGCTACACCCAGACGGGCACCATTGCTGCACACATGCGGCAGCTGGCAGGGACCCACAATGCCCCATGCTGCCTGTGTCCCCTTCCACCCACAGGGCCACGCTCCCCCCTCCACACACCCCTCCTCCCCCACAACACCTCCCACCCACCCTTTCCATCGCCCCACTCCCCACTCTCCTCCTCCTCATCCTCACCCCCGATGAATCAGACACACCGTACCCCTCCCCTCCTTCCTGCCCCACCACAACCTCCACCCCTCCATGTCCCTATCATCCTCTTCTGCCTCTGCCTCCTCCTCCTCATCCTCCTCCTCCTCAACCAGCTGTACTGCAGCTGTGGGGCCTGTTGTGGAGGGCCCTGATGTTGATGGTCCCTCACCAGCAGCAGCATCCTCTGTGGGGGAAGGCAGTCATTAGCACACCATCATGCAATTCCAATGCAACATAAACATAGTGTGGCCTCCCACAGGCTGTTGGGCCACTGTGACAGGCTGTACTACACTGCAGAGGCCACAACACTCACCGCCACATTGCTGCAGCACCCTCCTTTGGAGGTGGTCCAGGACATCCTGGCAGTGCAGCCGCAACTCCCGTCCCTTTTTTTGTAGGTCCTCCACCTGGGGGGAATGCAATGGGTGGGAAAATTAGGGGACAGATATCTCTGGTGGGTGCCCAACGCATATCACACATCACTGCGAGAAGAAGTGTGCTGCTGCTGCTGCTCTGGCCAGTGGGTCCTCTACTACCTGTTGCCAGCGCCGCCTGCATGTGTAGCTGTGGGTCTGGGCATGTGTGGGGTGCCACCTAAGTGTCCTGTGTGCAACCCCCCGGATGCCCCTTACCCTGTTCCTATACTCTCCTTGCATGACATGGCAGCACCATGCCATGTGTGGGGTAGGCATGCTGGTCTCCAGGGGAGGTGTTTCCTAACCCCCTGTGTGGTCCAGCACACACCTGTGTGTTTGCCTGACCTACACACACATCAGCAGACACACCCGCCATGACACCATGATATCTTTATTAGAACATATGTGATGTGTTCTGGCGTCGCGCTGGGATTGAGTGGCACTGAACACATCACCAGGAGCCACTACTATAACACCAGGATGTCTACTATACCTCTGTGGTCAGGGCTAAGGCCTCCTGTGAATAGGGCAGTTGTGGGCGAATGCAACAGGAGCATGCAACAACACAACTAGCTGGGCTATAGACCATTGTAATCAGGCCCTGGACCTCCTGGAGTTAGGGCAGAGCTGTGAAACCCCAACAGATGCAGGTACCCTGACACCAGGATCTATAATAGACCTCTGTAATCAGGTCCAGTGCCTCCTGGAGTTAGGGCAGAGCTGTGAAAATGAAACAGATGCAGGTACCCTAACACCAGGATCTATAATAGACCTCAGTAATCAGGTCAAGGGCCTCCTGGGGATAGGGCAGACCTGTGAAAATGAAACAGATGCAGGTACCCTAACACCAGGATCTATAATAGACCTCTGTAATCAGGTCCAGGGCCTCCTGGAGTTAGGGCAGAGCTGTAAAACCCCAATAGATCCAGGCACCCTGACACCAGGATCTGTAATAGGCCTCTGTAATCAGGTCCAGGGCCTCCTGGAGTTAGGGCAGAGCTGTGAAACCCCAACAGATGCAGGTACCCTAACACCAGGATTTTATAATAGACCTCTGTGATCAGGTCCAGGGCCTCCTGAAGTTAGGGCAGAGCTGTGAAAATGACACAGATGCAGGTAACCTAACACCAGGATCTATAATAGACCTCTGTAATCAGGTCCAGGGCCTCCTGGAGTTAGGGCAGAGCTGTGAAACCCCAACAGATGCAGGTACCCTGACACCAGGATCTGTAATAGGCCTCTGTAATCAGGTCCAGGGCCTCCTGGAGTTAGGGCAGAGCTGTAAAAATGAAACAGATGCAGGTACCCTAACACCAGGATCTATAATGGACCTCTGTAATCAGGTCCAGGACCTCCTGGAGTTAGGGCAGAGCTGTGAAAATGAAACAGATGCAGGTACCCTAACAACAGTGTCTATAATAGACCTCTGTAATCAGGTCCAGGGCCTCCTAGAGGTTTAAGAATGAATAAGGCTCCCAGATTATACCAACGTGAACAAGGGTTTGTGAATTGCTGAAATGCAATATTGAACAAGTGTTCATTAGACCTAATGATCTTGCTGATTACCACAGCAAATAAAAAGTCTGAATTGTTCAAAGCAGAGTTAGATGAGAAACTAAATGAGTTAAAAGAATGTGATAGTGATTTTGATAAAGTACATGCAGATTTTAATAGGAATATGACACAATTTAAGAAGGAAATTAAAAATAATAAAATGGAGAAATTCAAGAGAGTTGAAGAAGACTATAGGGTGGGTTATGTATACCACTGGTGTAGAAAGGTAGAAAACGACAGACTTTGGGTCAAAAGAAGATCTGCTTTTTTGATCGGAAAGATAGTACATCAGAAAATAATTACATATCCCCAACAAAGATGCTTCAATGGAACACAAGAAAAAGAGAAGCAGGAGTGAATCAGTCGAGAACAATGATGCGTCTGCACCATTGTTCTCTTCTCATCGAGAGAGATCGGATCCCCCAATAGAAAAAGGAAAAAATGAAATTTTTTTCAATATGGACCAATTATGGAAGGGAGGTGGAAGAAGTATATCTCGGTCCAGGCTGCCATCAGTTCACAAGATAGACCAAGAACAAAGGCCAGATCTAAATAGGATACATTACGACAATTACAACACAAATCAGGGGCAGGGTCGAGGTCGGGGGCGAGGGAGGGGGAAGTGGACAACAGATCGGTTACACGAGAGGAATTATTGAATCATAATAATGTAATAAACATCTCCAATTATATCCTCACACCTGAAGAAATTTCTGTGCTAAATAAAGGCTTATCATTTGTTCCTATCAATAAGTATGACTCCTTTGAATTTCAAGTAGACCTGTATAAATTTTTTAGAAAGATTTGTATATATCATTTTTTTACTAATCAGGTCAGTTCCACAGAGAATATATCTATTATTAGCAAGAAATCAAAGTGGGTTCCTCCTCCACAAACAGATCCCCTGATAGAAGCTTTTGAAAACATAGAAACATAGAAATATGATGACAGAAAAAGACCACATGGCCTATCTAGTCTGGTGTTAATACAGCAGGTAGAAAAATAAATGATAATGCACATCTGCCTTTTCAAAATTTGACATATGGTGAGAGATTAGCCATCAAATCATTACAAAAGAATAATGAAATTATTATTAAACCTGCGGACAAAGGTGGTGCCGTAGTGGTGATGGATAAACATAAATATATAGAGGAGGTCAATAGGCAGCTTAATGATAAAAGTTTTTACTTTCGTCTATATGACGATCCTACAGAGGGTTTGATGTGAACCATAGATAATATAGTCATTAATGCCTATGAAACGGGACATATAACAAAGAAAGAGAAGGAGTTTTTAATCGTTGATAAACCAGTTATGCCTACAATTTATATAATTCCGAAAATACATAAGTCCTTAGATAACCCTCCTGACCGGCCCATCGTATCAGCAGTACGATCCCTGTTAAACCTATTTCTGTTATTGGATATTATTTTAAGACCATATATTACTAAAATGTGGTCATATGTACGTGATTCTTCACATGTAATAGAGATTCTTTCTAGATTTGTTGACTTAGGCCCTGAAGTTATACTTGTTACACTGGATGTAGAATCCCTGTATACTAAAGTACCACAACTAGAAGCCTTAAATATTATTGAAGAGCATCTGCTTGTAACCGAGGCAGGTCGGACCCGGAGCTAACCCGCTCATACCCCCCCTTCCTTTAACCTATACATCCACCCCCCCCACCTCCCGTATCTCCCAACCACCAAATACAAAACACACCAACACATTTTAATGGGCTTATATGGTCGCAGCTTTATTAACAATTAGGAAAATTCCAAACATTACTTGTAACATAAATTCCTTAATCATAACCAACGAGCAGAACGAGCCATCACCCGCCATACCACTAGCAAGATGACCTCATTCCACTCCTGCCGTGGCCGAGCCAGCGGCAAACGACAACCCCCCTTTTCCCCGGCCTTGCCATATTACTAGCAAAGACTGGCAAGGGGTCATCCGGGTTGGGGGCACCCGCCCCCACCCCAATTCCAGTTAAAGGCTCCGGACCCTGGAAACCTCTGGGATCCCGCCCCCCCCCCCCCCGCTGTGACAACCCTTAAACGGATATATATACCCCCCCGCACCCACTAAAGGGCGGGAGGGTGGGCAGCAAAAGGCCTGCTCCTTTCAGCTGCCCCACACGACCGAGAGAGACGCAACGTGCGTCTCACCCATAACCCCAACCGAACCGGCGCCTCTCATTGGCTCGCCGAGCTGTCCCTCCCCGGCGAGCCAATGATTTTAAATAATGCCTCCCCCGCCCTCCAACAAGCGCCACCATGCGATGCCGCGAGCAGGGTCCCCGCGCTAGGCCTCGCGCCCGGTTACCGCCGGCTGCCGGGACCCTGCCCCGCGGCCTCATCATAACCGAGGCAGGTTGGACCCGGCGCTAACCCGCTCATACCCCCCCTTCCCTTAACCTATACATCCACCCCCCCACCTCCCGTATCTCCCAACCACCCAATACAAAACACACCAACACATTTTCATGGGCTTATATGGTCGCAGCTTTATTAACAATTAGGAAAATTCCAAACATTTCTTGTAACATAAATTCCTTAATCATAACCAACGAGCGGAACGAGCCATCACCCGACATACCACTAGCAAGATGACCTCATTCCACTCCCGCCGCGGCCGAGCCAGCGGCAAACGCCAACCCCCCTTTTCCCTAGCCTCACCATATTACTAGCAAAGACCGGCAAGGGGTCATCCGGGTTGGGGGCACCTGCCCTGCCCCAATTCCAGTTAAAAGCTCCAGACCCCGGAAACCTCCGGGATCCCGCCACCCGGCGTAAGAGAAGCTCTCACCCGTATGCCACCCCCCCAAGCCCAAGCTGCGACCATTTAGTCTCCCACTGCATGACCCACTCCAAGGCCTCCTGCCAGTCATTGAGCAGCAAGTCCATTCCAACAACCAGGGATAAATGCACCCCATCCTGCCGGTATAAGCCCGTACAAGTGACATCAACCAAAGGGTGCAAGACTTGATATCCCTCGTGGTCACACACCCACCGCCCAATCTGACGATTGATTTTTGCTAGCCCACGCAACCAGCGCCGCTGCTGCTGGCAGGTAAGCCTCGGAATGATATCCGACCACAACAAAATAACCTCCGGAAACATGCGAATAACTTCAGCCAGGTCCCTCTTAGCTGCTCGGATTAACTGCTTGCAGGTCCAGCTGGCCAAATCATTGCCTTCTACGCGCAGCAAAATCACTGCCTGCTCTCTCCTCACTCGCTGATGGTGCTGAAGCAAAGGTAATAGCTGTAACCATCGAAGACCACACTCACCCAGCCATTCGACGGACACCATATCCGGTCAAGACCTAAATTACGCCCCAATGGTCGTTCAGCTGCCTGAAGTCTCGCCCAATGCACGAATGAATGCCCGATCATCCAGCATCCATGCTGGCGCTGCACGGCATCTGTAAAAGAAAACATAAGTCAGGCATCCGAACAGAATTCGCTTATAACCGCACATAACCCCTAAAGGCCTGTGATCTCCATCTGCCAATGCTCTGAATCTCAGCCTCAGATAGCCCAGCCTGCCCGCACTGGTGGCCGCTCCAATACGAAATGAATGCGGTGCAAATCGCTGCGGATCCAAGCCCAGATGACGCAACACCAGCTGCAGAACGGCCGCCACTTGAAAACGTGTTACCCCACACGAATCCCCATGCTGGAAAAACAGCCTGCCCGCTGCCGGGCGCTCCAACATGTAGCCTCGCACAGCTGACACCAGGCACATGGGCAATGACAAGACATTGTTCAAATCCACCCACAACCCCTTTCTTAACTGGTCTGTCTTCGACCTCGCCAACCTAACCCAAAGCTGCCCCTCTCGGACTTGCACATGGCTGCACAACAAGCCACCGGCAGCAGTGGCCCGACTGGAGCTCGCTACCAACTCCCCCATCTGAAATGCTCCGAAGAAAGTCACACAAAAAACTGCCTTGAATAGTATCGCCTCATAATGGGACAGAGCCACGCTCGGCAAGGCCGCACAAAGCCGAACCAGCAGTTCATGTGTAACTGGCAACCTCGAATCCCGAGGAGCCGGGCAAGCGCGCTCCCACCCATGTAACAATTTCTGAGACAGGAACCCGCGGACTGAATGACCCCAACCCGCTGCTCTAGCGAAAAAGGTGAAGCCAGCCAACCGACTCCATACCGCCGCCCTGGAGGCTCCCTCTCGCTTTGCTTGCACTATATAATGCCCCAATAAGGAGTCCACATCCATCCCTGGCTGCCAACCCCGCAACTGCAAATATTCCACCACCGCTTCGAATCCTCTCCAATACGCTGACCACGTCGAAGGCGCCACTGAATTCCTCAACAACAGTATCAAGTTCGCTGACCAATCTACCATAAGTTCTCCGGAACCGCCAACCCTTCGACTTCCGCTTCTGGTGCCAAGGTCCGGAACAGCTCCCACTTGGAACGAGAAAGGGCATCAGCAATTCTATTAGTGCAACCCGGAATATGCCGGGCCTTCACACACACATTCAAATGCAAACAAGTCAGAATGATGTCCCTCATCAACCCAGCCACCTGTGCGCACCGCGGCGTATATCGATTAATTACGGCAACCACAGCCTCATTGTCGCACCACCATACTACTCTCTGGTTCCATAGCTTGTCCGGCCACAAATGCAACACAACCAATAAAGGAAACAGTTCCAAAAAAGTGATGTTACTAGTTAAACGTGCTGAGTGCCACGCCTGAGGCCAACTGGCCGCACACCACTCCCCTCCGAAATAAATACCCAGTCCTGCACTACCTGCCGCATCCGTATACAACTGCAAATCTGCACTGGAGATCTCCGCTTCCATCAGAACCGATATCCCATTAAAACCCTCTAAAAACTCATCCCAGACTCGCAAGTTCTTTGAAAAGTCATTTTATTTGATTTGTTCATCAGTATTTTAGTATCCAATTATTATTACGGTTTTATTTTTCATTTTTTATTCTTTTATATGGTCTTAGCAGATATTCCTCCATATATGTTGGTTTTATCTATGTTATTTATTTTCCTAATTTTATTATCAGATGTGTGTATTGGTCCATAATAAGTTACACACTTCAGTTTCATATGAGGTATAATTATAATACATTGTTCTTTGTGTAGGTAGTTTTATCCAGGTTATTTATTTATTTTAATGGTAGGAGGGTTTATTGGTCCGTATAAAACGATGTATCATACACTTCAATTTCACATGGGCCATCATATTCTTTAAGTCTACATGGGGTATATTTAGAATACATAGCCCCTTGGTAACATCCGCGTGTGTATCATCGGAATACCCGTGGTGTTTTTTTATATTGCAAAGGCTTTTTATTTCTTTAAAATCATGTTTTCATTTTATGATAGGGCACATGATCGCTTCATTTTTCATTTATCTCTTTTTTTGACCCTTTGGTACATTGTCGTGCATATCATACGGTGTTTTAATATACCTATATGGCCCGCCCCCTTTTTTTCCCACGGTCATATTGGAATTTAAAGACACGCACGCGCCGGAATTTTTTCAATTTAAAGAGCTCACAACGCAGCATGGAGTTGGTGTCTGGTATTCTTGTAAGTTCTTTCCCTTTTCCTTTTCCAAAACAAACATTCTTTTAAACAACTTTTTTCGGCTGGGCGTGTTCATATCTTTGCTTTACATATAGTTATTATTTTTGCTTTACAGCTGATTTTTTTAGACATGTATGGATCTCCATAATCATTCATTCATTTCATCATAACTGTAGTGAGTATACAGTATTGATATTAATACCATTTTATTTTATACAATCCACTGTCTGTTTATATTAAGGTGTACAATGGTATTCACTTTAATTTTATGAGATCTTTTGCTTATGCATGTGGTACACATTCACAATTTATGAAGCCAATATATGATACATATATCCTCATGCACCCCAACCTACCCAGGCTCAGCACTTGCGACATTAGTCCGTATCAATTAGCAGTTGCATTTGTACGATGCAATTCATTTATGGTTCTGATTTAGTCTGTTCCATAAAATCCCTTTCAGGTTTTAATCCTTATTAAGTACAATTGGATTTTACAGAGAATGGAACATTTCCTAGAGGTTCAGTGATCTCATACATCAGTTTACGGTCCTAAGGTAATGGTCTCTCATTCACTCCTGTCTTCTTGTGTTCCTAATTGATTTTGATGTTTATTTTCTATTTATTTATTATAATTGTCTTCAAATATTTATTTTTAGCCTTAATCTTTTGGATTTCTCCGTTTTAGCATTTATGAATTTATTATTGTTTATACACATTTTATTATAGTTGTCATTAAATTGATTTTATGATTGTTCCCTTTTTCTCTTATGTTGTTTATAATCTACGGGTTTTTCTCATATACACTATTTTACCATATGTTATTTATGTTTTTACATGGTATTTCTTTACCTTCTTTGTATATTTTTATCATGTTAATTTATTGTTTTTACCTATATATTTATTATTATATACATTATTACAGTTTTACGTTGTGGTTTACCTGCAAGGTTTTTCATGTTTTCACTTTTTCGTGTTCTTATTTACATTTTCTTATTTATGCTTTTTATTTTATTTTTGTTTATTATATGTATTTTTGAGGAGTTATTATTAAATTGTTTTTGATATTTTTATAGTTTGGTGTGCCTCACCCCTGAAGAATTACTTTACGAAACACGGCCTGTGTTGGGTTTGGCCCCCCTGCATTATATAAGGACCAATAAAAGTTGTGCGTTTTAAATACCGTCCACGTCTTTGTACTGTTTTCTAGTTATTGTAATAACCAGTGTGCTATGCCTCTATGGCCACTGTCATAGCTAGGGCTGGCTACACAACAACTGCACGTCAACGCACATACATTCTGCTGTGCTTACTGGGATAGGGGAAACCCACAGCTAAGGCAGTTTCCAGGCCACGTTACCGTAGGCAAATGAGGTGAGGATGTTGTTTTCATTTACGCAGTAAAACAATTTTCCCATTAAAACATGTTTAACTCCATATGTGTGTCTGTTACAGGCCTATAAGGGAGTTGCCTCAGACAATCTTACTAAAGGCAGCCCACTGAGGGATTGGACCCATGAAGTCTGCCACTGAATTCATCAACTTAACCATTATGCTACATCAACATGTGTTTAGCCCATGAATGGCTGGCTGCAGAAGGAGTGCAGGTCATCCCACAAACCTTATAAGGTACTGCATGGGATAGGGGAGACCCAAACATACAGGAAGCACACTGTGGGATTGAAACCATGACGTATGCCACTGAGGTCATCCTATTAACCATTGTACTACATCACTATGTTTTTTTCATACCAATGGCTGGCCACAGACAGGATGCAGGTCACCAGACATACTGTCTGCTGTGGTAACCAGGATAGGATAGGGGCAACAGTACCCATAATGCAATTCACATGCACAACAGCAGTCTACATCTGCTCCCCAGATGGGGTATGCACCTCTACAGCATGTCAGCTTGGTAGGGGGGACTGACCGTGCGTGTTACTGCCACTGACTACCTACAGGCCCTGCCATTGTGCATGTATTGTGATCACCCCAAGGATGAGGTGGGGTGGCCAGCACCAGGTCCACAGTACCCGAGTTGGCTGTGATGGCTTTGCTGTAGGTCTCCATCACTGCTAGTGTGTGACAGGTATTTACAGAGATGCCTGCAAATGCCCTGTTTCTGTTTGAGTTTGACAGTCATGTCTGCCCCTTGTAGACTGTGATGCAACCAAACTGCTTCATAGCCAGTGTGCTTACTATGGTCACTTGTTCTCAGAGCAGGGGTGTGTGTGGACTCACATGATGATGATGTACATATCAAACAGGCCTCTCTGGATCAGGGTAAGGAACATGATCTGGCCCCAACATACCCACATTCTGAACATTTCCAAAAGGGGCAGTACTGCAACATGATGACAGGGTGTGGGACTAGCAAACACCTTCCTGTGTGGAACCTGACAGTTGATGCAGGTTGGTTCATGTACCAGGGCCCTTGTCAGACAGGTGATAGGCATGATCAGCTCACCTACCCCCCACCACAATCTGCCATTCACCAGCAGAGGCCACAGTCAGTGTGTACCTGCTGCACCCTGCAAGATGTTGCAGCCAGACACATGCTGACTGCACACAGTATGCTAGCCCATACTTAGTGCATGTTCTCAGAGAAACAATGTGAACCCAGATATGGGATATTTGCACCAACACAAAGCAGGTATGTCAGTGATTGGGCCCCAGAAATGGGAACTCACATATATCACTATTGAACGCACTGTATGGCACCATGTGTGGAAAGGTTGACATGCCATGGTCACTGCTCAATCAGAGTGAGAGTGCCCTCACAGCATGACCTGCTGTGGCCACCCTGTCCGTGCAGATGGCGTTTGCCCACTTCAATATCCCAGCCACTGCCCTATATCCTATGCAGATGCATCCTGGATAAACTGCCCTGTAGGGGCCATACCCACAATACCTTGCTCATCATTATGCACATTGGGGGTAGAATAGTGGAACCAGTGCAAACATTGTGGGCTCAGTGGGGTGTGGGCGGCCACAAAACAATGGACACACATACACAGATTACCACACCTATTTGAGCATTGTGCAAAGATAGCGGTGGTTGGACTTGGAATGGGAGAAGTGAGATTGTCCAAAGCAGAAGAGAATATATTGTTATAGGAAAAGACTGTCTTGACAGACCCAGATAACATGGAGGGGAATTTTAGAAGGGATGTCCAAGGACAATCGGGAATGTCCAGAGCAGAACATGCAGGAAAATGCCAGGGACATCTATGCGTCCAGCTAATACTAGACACATAGATGTCCCTAAAGTGGATATGCATTTTGCCGGGCACATAGATGTCCTCAGTAGGGACTCATGGATCGGGAATGTCCAGCTCAGGCAAACTATTGAACGGGTGCATCCAGTGGCAGAGCACATTACCAACATGAGCCCCCATTACTCATCAGTTGTCATTGAAATATGCTAGAATACATGGGATAGGATTGTAACTCCTCCTATGTCCCCTCCAGATGCTTACGGGAAAAACAGGAATTTTTCTGATGCCTGCTCATGCCTGGAACAGGTCTAATTCTGACATCCATGGTGCTTCTGAGATTGTGTGAAGATATATGGGATAGTAGTACCATCCTGCTATTCCTCCATTCAGACTTGGACATCCTTGTGCTCTGGACATCCCCAGAGCTGGCTTCTAAAATGGCTCTGGGGTGTTTCTATGATTTGGACATCTGCATGCCCATTTGCAGACATCCAAATCACAAAAAACACTTCTAAAATTCCCCTCATAGTGAATGACAGAAGAGATGAGACAATGATGAATAGAATGTATGGATCAATAGCCTGAAGATTCCTAAACATGGTGGTCATGATTGGGCAAGAGTGTGGAGGGGTGGTTAAGTGTGAAAGTTAACAGATGATGGTCATATAGGGAAAGTAGTGAAGTAGAGAAGTTCAAGCATGCATATTTGGATAAAAAGACACAGGTATGCAGTGAAAACAGCATGCAGAAGAGTAAATAAATTAAAATGAAAGGACATCAGGGGCTGGTCTGAAGGGCCAGCTGTGTGGATGGTGTGTGTACAAGGGCAAAATGGGGAAGAGATCCAAAAAGAAGCATGTGAGAATTGAACTGGGACACTGAAGAGTCCAAACACAGCTCATCAACATCAATACCAAACCACTGAGCCAACTGCCCACCCAAACAGCTTAAAGAAAGGGACCATATGTAGCTGCTAATATGTGATGGATAGGCTGCATGGAGGGCACACTGTAGAGCACAGTGAAGAGAAGGAAAGGTGTGTGGAGAAGTGATGAAGCTGCAGCCATTGTATGGTAAGGTTATTAGAACACAACAAAAGAAAAGCAAAGGAGCATGTGGGACTCAAACCCACAACCTATGGTGGCTCAACACACATCTATAACCACTATCCCAAACAACCACAACAAGCACAATGCAAATATGTTCCACCAAAGGGAATGTATGTATGGAAACCCATAGCTCCCTGAGAGGTGGCAGACGACTTGCACACAGACAGCTGCCACCGTTCAAGGATGTGAGCTCAGGTGGGCCATGTACATCAGCAGTATACCACTAAATACTAAATATGCTCTGCGAGCATGAACAGTGGTTTTCGTGACCGCACCGCCATTTTGTCTGCTGTGTTTAGAGCGGGGCCTCATGATGCAGAAAGGTCACGTATGTGCAGTAACACGCGTTACTACATGTGCTGCATCACATGTGCGTTTTTCAGCCATTGGCATGTTGCAGTGCCGCAGGCACATAGCACACACAATAACGCGTGTGACATTCTTTTCACATGCGTTATTGTGTGCACTGCACTTCTGCATCACTGCAACACACGTAGCGCCATAGTACTGTGTCTTGACGTAATGTGCACACTACGGTAGACAGGATGAGGCACCTTGCTACCTGTTCATTGTCTTTCTTTTTTGTTTTCTCCAGTTTTAGGGTTACATCTGGTGTTCTGCCTTACAGCTCATGACTGTCAACCTGATGCATCTTACAGTCCTTACTGTACCGGGTGTCTGCACCGTACAGCCCAGGTCTGGGTGCACATAGTTCCTCTGTGAACATGCAATGTAGACTGGCTAGCAGACTGTCTGCAATTAGTTTGTGCATGGCTGGAACACCTGGCGGGGTGCAGCAGGTACAGTCTGACTGTGCCTGCTGCTGGTGAATGTCAGACCATGTTTGGGGGCTGCGGAGGCTCCTAGTACTACCGTTGGGGTGCCAGTGGCCGAGAAACAGGCCCAGATCTGGTCTGACCCCCCTGATGACATCGACAGCCTAAGGCACCTTAGGTCTAAGATACCCCAAGGACTGTATGATGCATCAGGTTTACGGGCATGAGCTGGAAGGCAGAGGAACAGGGCAATGGACAGGTGGCTCATCCTGTCTACTGTAGTGCATGCAGTACTGTGGCGCTACACACGTTGCAGTGCCTCAGATGCGGAGCACTCAAAGTAACGCGTGTGGCATTTGTTTGGGACATGCGTTGTTACGCGCTATAACCTGCCCATGTAACATAAGGCGTCTAAACGTATCTCATAAGGTACATTAGAACGTCTGTTATCTCACGAACGTTATTGTGCATGTTGCGCGTCAGCATCGCTGCAACACACGTTGCATTGTATGCACATTGCATTGTACACATGTTGCGGTGCACACGTGTATGAGCGTTCTCCGCAACGCGCGTACGATGCAACACACGTATGCCTCAATACTGAGCCATTACGTAACGCGTATTATGATAGCAGACATGATTCCACTTGGTGGAACACATTTGCATTGTGCTTGTTGTGGTTGTTTGGGATAGTGGTTGCAGATATGTGTTAAACCACCATAGGTTGTGTGTTTGGTTCCCACATTTTCCTTTCCCTTCTTTTGTTCTGCTACCATACCATACAATGGCTGCAACTTCATCAATTCTCCACATGCCCTTCCCTCTCTTCATTGTGCACTACAGTGTGCCCTCCATGCAGCCTATCCGTCCCATATTAGCTGTTACATATGTTCCCTTTCTTTAGCTTGCATCAGTGGGCAGTTGGCTCAGTGGTTTGGTATTGGTGTTAGTGAGCTGTGTTTGGACTTTTCAGTACACAGGTTCAATTCTCCTCCTTTTTGGGCCTCTTGCCCATTTTGCCCTTGTACATACACCATCCACACAGCTGGCCCTCGGACCGCCCCCTGACGCCTTTTCAGTTTAATTTCTTTACTCTTCTGCCTGCTGTTTTCACTGCTCACCATTTCATGGTGTGTGTGCATGTATTTCTATGTGGCTCACGTCCCACTTACAAACTGTGATATCAGCTACCTAAGGTCTACGGCCTTACACCTACGGCTCCATTTCTTATGTGGCAGCATGTCTGCACTACCCTCAGCACGTCTTCTACTGTCTGCGTGCCTTTGCTTGCATCCCCTTTGGACGTGCTGCTGCTTCCCATCAGGTGTGACGTTAACGTGTGGTAATGTAGGGCACCCTGTGCTGCATGTTACATGATTCAGAAGGATAAAACCAATCTTTATTAAGAAATGAATGCCACTGGCCCGACACAGGCCGTGTTTCGCTGCCTTCCTCAGGGGCACTAAAGTGGACTTAAAAGCTGCTTTTATTCTTGAAAATATGTCTAATACTACACCTTTGAGGTTGATTTTCCAACGCGTGTGAAAAAGGAGAAAACTCCTTTACACTATACAGCAAATTGGAATTTCACCAAAAAAACACCGGCGTCTGCTAGCTTTCACACCATCCAAAAGATGAGGCTGCTATGAGAATGGACCTATAGTATAGTGTAAAGGAGTTTTCTCCTTATTCACACGTGTTGGAAAATCAACCTCAAAGGTGTAGTATTAGACATATTTTCAAGAATAAAAGCAGCTTTTAAGTCCACTTTAGTGCCCCTGAGGAAGGCAGCGAAACACGGCCTGTGTCAGGCCAGTGACATTCATTTCTTAATAAAGATTGGTTTTATCCTTCTGAGTTATCCACGTTTTTGTACTGGTTCTGTTCCTGTTGATGTGGGTTTGTGCCTGAGTGTTGGACTCTGCATGTTACATGGCCAGGGTGCCCTGTAACGCATGTTACCGGACCAGGCTTGCCTTAACGCTGCACCGCCCACTTCCTTCTTTGGACATCCATAACATTGCAGGGGCACTTAACGACGGTAACATTACCACGCTTTAGTAAACATACCCCTATATGTTACAGCACTGTGGGGCCCTTTTACTAAAGGACAATATTTATTTATTTATTTATTTATTTATTTAACAATTATTTCTATACCGCTCTTTCACAAGTATCAAGTGCGGTTTACAATGAACATTATGTTATATGGTATGAGTAGTATCATACCAAGTCATTTTACATAGAACATAGAACAGGTGAACTAGGTACAGGTAACAGTATAATATTTAAACAGTAAATTATTAGAACTTTAAACTATTAGAACATATGTACATAGTAGATATTTACAATTATCTTATATCGCTTGTAGGTGTAAACATTAATTTAATCTTGAAGGCACGTAGTTATATAATGGTTGTATTTGCTAGTTAACCTGTGTCTCTTTGTGTAGTCTGGCTAGTTTCTGCTCCTTTGTTGTAGTGTAATGAGAATAAATGGGCTTTCAGTTTTTTCTAAATTCCTTTATGTCCGATAGTAGGCGAATGTTGTCAGGAAGGTTATTCCAGAGGATAGGTGCTGAATGAGAGAAGGCTCTCATGTTGGTTTGTTTTCTAGCTTTTGTGTAATCTTTTGGTACTGCGATAGTGTTTGTGTTTCTACTCCTTTGTGATCTTTTATCTATTTCTACATTGATGAGTGTATTGAGTACTGATGGCGCTAAGTTATTTATTAGTTTAAATGTAGTTAGTAGAATCTTGTATTTTATTCTGCTGTGAATAGGTAGCCAATGGAGTTCAGCCAGGGTCGGTGTGATATGTTGGATTGAGCTTATATTCATTATTATCCTTGCTGCTATGTTCTGAGTTAGTTATATCTTTTTAATGTTTTGCTTTGTGATGCCATTAAGGATTAAATTTGCAAAATCAAAATGTGGGGTTATGATAGCATGAATTATGGTTATGAAGTCTTGTAATTGAATTAAAGGTCTTAGTTGTCTCAAGGTCTTAAGTTTGTAGTGTATGTTTTTTGTTAGATATTTTATGTGTGAATCCATGTTAAGCTTATTGTCAAGTATCACACCTAGGTATTTTATTTCTTTTTTTATGTTGATCTCATGGTTATCAAGTGTGATGGTGCTTGGAGGTGTGTATGTTTGGTTTTTAGTAATATATAGTACATCAGTTTTTGAGAAGTTAATGTGTAGGTTCTGATCGCTGAGCCATATTGTTAGTTCTTTAAAGCATTCTGTTATTTGTTGTAGTGGAGGGTGTGGGATTTTAAATGGGAGGTAAAACATTATATCGTCGGCGTAGATATGATAATGGACGCCATGACGTTTAAAGATGTTGCTGACTGGTTGTAGGTAAATGTTAAACAAAAGTGCTGATAGTGCAGATCCCTGTGGGAGGCCTTGTGTTTGGTTGAATGTGTTGGATGTTTGGTTAAGGATTCTTACTGTTTGGGTTCTGTTTGATAAGTAGGATTTAAACCAGTTATAGACAGTGGATGTAATTCCTATTTGTTGAAGTCTGTTGAGCATTGTTATATGGTTTACGCTGTCAAATGCGGCAGAGATGTCGAGGAATACTAGGATGAAGGCTTGTTTTGTGTCATCAATTCCTCTTAGTAAGGTGTCGTAAAGGACTGTTAGCAATGTTTCAACCCCATGGAATGGTCGGAAGCCATATTGGTGTTCATCAAGGAGGTTCAAGGTATCAATAAAATCCTGTAGTTGGGTTTGAACTATTTTTTCAATAAGTTTGGCCATGAAAGGAATGCTCGATATGGGTCTGTATGATTTTGGGGATAATTTGTCTAGTGTTTTATTTTTAAGTATTGGTCTTATTTGAACATGTTTGAGTGATGGTGGTAAGTATCCTTCATCTAGTGAAATGTTAACCATGGGGAGGATGAAGGGAGAGAGTATTGAGAGTGTCTTTTTTATCCAATCAACTGGGCATGGGTCAAGATATGATGTAGTTGTATTGATATTAGATATGGTAGCTTTGAGTGTGGTCTTTGAAATTGGGCTGAAATTGGACCAGTTATCAGAGGTTGTGTGCTTCATTTCAGAGTGTGTTGTTGAGGGGTTATTTGTTTGTATTTTTGTTTTATTGATATAGTATTGAGCTAAGTCTTGTGGGGTAATATCTATGGATATTTCATCTGAATTGTATGTTTTGTTTGTTAGCTTCTGTATTATATAGAACAATTCTCTTGGTCGGTTAATTGAGTTATTGAGTAAGTTAGAGTAGTAGTTTCTCTTAGAATTGTCTATTGTTACTTTATATGTGTGTAGGGTATTTATGTATTTTTCATAGGTTGTTGGAGATTTGTTTTGCCTCCATTTTCTTTCTTCCATTCTTAGTTGTCTTTTAAGATTTTTAAGTGTCATGTTAAACCATGGGGCATCCTTTTTATCAATTATATTATCGTTTCTATTATGTTGAGACAGGTTAGGTTTTTTTTCTGCTGCCATTGAGATGGTTTTGTTCCAGGTTTTGATAGTTTCTTCCAAATTTGTAGGTGTTAAGGTGAGGTGAGGAATTATTTGATCTAAGAATTCTTCCTCATTAAACTTTCTAAATCTCTTATTTTGTGGAGGTTGTGTTCGTTTAGTGTGATTGTTGTCAGGGATGGTAATATCAAATTTCAGAAGGTAATGGTCTGACCAGGGGACTGGTATGTTTGAGAGTGATTTGGAGTTATATAGGTTATGAAGTGAGTTTGGTAGGAATACCATGTCGAGTGTTTTTCCTTTTTTATGTGTTTGTTCTGTTATTATTTGGTGGAAGTCTAAGTTGCTTACTGCTTCTGTGAAGTGGTTTGGTTGGTTGGTAGGTGTTGAGGGGAGATTAAAATCATCCATTAGTATTATTGGGTTTGTGTCAGTGGATGATGCTAGTAGTTCAATTAGGTTATCAGTGTTGTTTGTATTGTATTCTGGGGGTCTATATATTAAGCATATCTTTGTGGTTTTAATTTTATAGTTAGTGTGTCTACATTATCAATATTATTGGATGAAATTAGTTTTGCATTAAGGTTTTTCCTTATTATTATTAGTACTCCTCCACCTTTTTTATTTGTGCGGTGGGTATGGAAGATCTCATATTCAGTTGATTTTAGTTGGTTCATAAATACTGAGTCTATATCTTTGAGCCAGGTTTCTGTTATACAGACAATATCTGTTTTATTATCATTGATAATATCTGTAAAGATTGGTAGTTTGTTTCTCATAGATCTTGCGTTGATAAGTTGGCAGGTGAGGGTTGTGTAGTTCTGAGTATGTGTTGGTTGTGGTTGCGTGGGGTTGTATTTTGGTGCGATTGTTATATAAATTAGTCTAGATTGTTTGGGTCTGGGGTTGGTACAGTTTTTGAACAGATGTATTGGGTGGTCATAGCGTGATGTACTTTGTATTATTGGGATTGGTCTTTTATAGTTATTTCTTATACATTTCGTTAGGTTTATCAGTGTGAGGATAATAAGACAAATTAGTATAATCCTGATAGGAGAGGGAGATTGAGTAGGCATTGTTTAATTCTAGTTTATTTTTGGAGATTGTCTGGTAATTAGTTCTTAAAGTGTATTTGTGTTATTGAACGTGTTATAACGCCGCTAGGCCATCCGGCCTGCTTGTGAAGCCCCTCCAGCCCAGTCGGGGCTGTGCGAGGGGGAGGAGCAGCAGCGGACCGCACAAAAGAAGCCGCCGCCGGCGGGAAAGCCTCTCCACCATCTTCTTCCCCTGATCGGGGAAAGCAACGCCGCCAGGCCATCCGGCCTGCTTGTGAAGCCCCTCCAGCCCAGTCGGGGCTGTGCGAGGGGGAGGAGCAGCAGCGGACCGCACAAAAGAAGCCGCCGCCGGCGGGAAAGCCTCTCCACCATCTTCTTCCCCTGATCGGGGAAAGCAACGCCGCCAGGCCATCCGGCCTGCTTGTGAAGCCCCTCCAGCCCAGTCGGGGCTGTGCGAGGGGGAGGAGCAGCAGCGGACCGCACAAAAGAAGCCGCCGCCGGCGGGAAAGCCTCTCCACCATCTTCTTCCCCTGATCGGGGAAAGCAACGCCGCCAGGCCATCCGGCCTGCTTGTGAAGCCCCTCCAGCCCAGTCGGGGCTGTGCGAGGGGGAGGAGCAGCAGCGAACCGCATAAAAGAAGCCGCCGCCAGGCGGGCCCGCGCCTGAGGGCCTCGCCAGAGGGCCCTTTGGCGTGGCCCTTAGGCGGGGACTGAGAGAAGGAGCACCAGAAGAACGCTTGCCACCAGCGGCACCTATCCTCAGTCGGGAATAGAGCCGCCGGCAATAAGGTAACAGCACCAGCTTCACTCACCCAATTCGGAGCTACTTGCATGGACTCTTAAGGTACTTTTCGAGTGGTTGTATGTTGAGGCCTGATAGAGACAAACAAGGAATGTAATCGTACAACAAGAATACAACAACTCATTAAATACCATTGCCAGTAGTGATCATTGTGAGATACTGCTACCTATGATAACTACCCCTCTTACACTGTTACTATGAGATACAGTTGCCAATAGTAATTATTGTGAGATACTGTTGCCAGTATTGATTAGTGTGAGAAGCTATTTCAGCAGTAATTATTGTAAGATACTCTTGCCAGTAGTAATTTATTGTGAGATACTGTAGTGAGTATTGGCCATGGTGAGATACATTTGCCAGCAGTAATTATTATAAGATACTCTTGCCAGTAGAAATCATTGTGAGTTACTGTTACCAGTGATGATCATTGTGAGTTACTATTGTTAGTAATATTTACCCACGGCAATCAGTAGTAATTATCTCTTCTTGCATTGCTATTACAAGACACTGTTGCCAGTAGTAAATACCCTCCCTGCACTGTTAGCTTGAGATACTTTTAACAGTAATAATTTCCCTCCCTCCAACTACATACCTCCAACTACTTCCCTCCCACTCTACCCATTACCTCATAAAATCAACAAAATGTCTCCTACTAAGATTACAAATCTCCTTTTCACTCTCTTCTTAATAACCCTCCTAACTCAACACATATACACTTACAAAACCAACCAAAATCCATACAATAACATCCCAATCATCTACAATCATAACCGGAACCCTTATAATAATTTCCCAATCACGTACAATCAATACCAGAACCCAATATATAGCTCTACATACACAAACTCTCATGATCACCACTCGCGCCACACTTCACACAAACGCCATCACCGCCTCATCCAAATAAAGCAACAACCCATAAATGATAAAATTGACCAAAATGACAATACAAACATCAAACTACAACTCATCCTAATAAACATACGATCCATAAGAAACAAAATACCTATAATAAATGACATAATCAACGATACATCCCCTGACATTATCTGTATTACTGAAACATGGCTCTCACCTACAGACACTATACTACTAAACCAGCTAACCACATATCAATATGACATATTCAATTGCCAAAGGAATATAAAAAGAGGAGGGGGTGTAATGATTCTCACCAAAAATTACCTAAAATTCACCCTAACAAACCTAAATAATATAGATGGAATGGACATCATTAACATAGAAAATAAAACTATGGCTCTCACCCTCATCTACAGACCCCCATCATCCGATCAGAAAAACCTCACCCCTATCCTAGAACTTGCATGTACAGCATCACAAAGCAAACCACTTTTACTCCTTGGGGACTTGAACCTTCCATCACTGAACCATTCACAGTCAGATAACTTCATAGACGCTATGTCACAAATGGGGTTCACACAGATAATACATGCTCCTACGCACAAAAAAGGTAACATACTTGATGTAATTTTCCTCCCAGCCACAATCTACAGTCACTTACTACATACCACTCCGAGTATAACTGAAGTACCCTGGTCAGACCACCATCTTATCAAAATCCAGCTACCAGCACAAATCCCAAAAAACAACGGGAGCACAACTCCACATACATCACGCTTCGTACGCTTTGACAAAGACACATTCCTCGATAAAGTACTACCCAAACTAGACACAAGCTCACCAGACATCAACTCAACCATAACACATTGGAATCTAACTATTCAAAAAGCAGCTGTCCACACACAAGTCTTACACAAACAAACAAAAAGACAGAAAAATGGTTCACAAAAGAGCTGTCAAAACTAAAAAACAACTGAGGAGACAAGAAAAGAGATGGAGAAAACTAAAATCTGATGAAAACAAATCCCAATATATGCTCTTACTTATGGAATACAAAAACGCAATTAACAAATCAAAAAGAGACTACCACTCCAAAGTAATAAATTCATCCATCAACCGCCCAAGGGAGTTATTCGCGATAGTAAAAACATTAACCAAAACTAATAACACCGAACCTAAACAACAAGCAATAAATATACAAACACTAGCAAAACATTTTGCAGAAAAACTAAAAACAAAACCACTACCTCAACTCCTGTATTATCAAACACGAAAATCCCACATGAATGGACAAGTTTCCAGTTGGTAGAACAAAAACAACTCCTCAAAATCATAACTATGATAAACACCACCACTTCCCCACTCGATCCATGCCCCGTGTCATGGATTAAGAGTGCAAGAGATGAACTGGTGGTAAATATACAATACATCGTTAACCAATCCCTTTCACAGGGCATCATGCCTGATGCCCTAAAACTCACAACACTCCGACCAATAATAAAGAATAATAAGCTCGACTCAAAAGACCCGAATTCATACAGACCCATAGCCAGCATTCCATTCATAGCCAAAATAATAGAGAAAACAATTCAAATTCAGTTACAAGAACACATTGATGAACACAAACCCCTTGACTCACACCAATTTGGTTTCCGCCCATTCCATGGAGTAGAAACCCTCCTAATCACCCTTATGGACTTCCTCATCAAGGGCACAGATGACAAACATCAAGGCTTCTTACTCCTATTTATAGATATCTCTGCCGCCTTCGATAACATTAATCACATGACACTGATCAACAGATTAGAAAACCTAGGAATAGGCGGGATTGTCCTTAACTGGTTCAAATCCTATATTTCACATAGATTAATACGAGTCCAAATTGACCAACAAGCATCAGAAACATTCCCTCAAGGACAGGGAATACCCCAGGGATCAGCCCTTTCAGCCCTCTTATTTAACTTGTACCTGCAACCGATAACAGACATATTTAAAAAACACAGGATTAACCATTTATATATGCCGATGACATCATGTTAGCTATCCCCATAAATGCTAAAAACCCTACATATGACTCGCTATCCAAATGCATGGCTGAGACCTCCTCCTGGATGGAAACGAACCACCTTAGCATAAATCTCAAAAAAACTGAGGCAATGTTTGTGACAAGACCACCCACGACTGAGAACACATACCCAGAAACAATCACAATCAACAAAACCTCCATACCCGTCAGAAAACAGGTAAAATACTTAGGAGTAATAATAGACCACACCCTCACCATGCTACCACACATAAAACAAATAGTAAAAACCATTTTCTATAAACTCAAAACTATTCAGCACCTAAGGCCACTCCTTGAAACACAAGACTTTAGATCCGTAGTAAGTACACTGATCACCCCACACTTCGACTATTGCAATAGTCTCCTAATAGGCCTCCCCCAAAAAAGCATATACCTTCTCCAAAGAGCACAAAACATCTGTGCAAAGGTAATCTCTAAAGCTCGCCTAACAGACCACGTAACCCCAATACTGCTGGAACTCCACTGGCTCCCTATAAACAGCCGAATCAAATATAAGATTATCCTAACAACCTATAAACTCATAAATGACATAACCCCTTCACACCTATCCACATTACTGCAATCTCCAACATCGACAAGGACCCTCAGACAGAACGCGGCCCACTCCCTCATCATACCAAAAGCCATCCGTAAAACTAAGAATTCCACTAGCTCCAGAGCATTCTCATTCACTGCCCCTACACTCTGGAACGACCTCCCTATTGAACTTCGCACCATAAGAGACCTCACCCAATTCAGAAAAGAATTAAAGACCTACCTGTTCACTGAACACTTCGAAATCCCCTATACCCCCAAAGCCAGCTCCACAACAAACATGGTCACACATACACAAACTCCCTTAATCCCCTAACCCAACAATGTAACCACAAGACTTTTCCCCCCCTCACACCTTGAAGACGAAAAAGGAACTAAATTCCAGCACCTACACCAATGCCTGCCCCACACCACACCCACCCCACCCAGTAAATATTCATTTGTATAAAGTTTAATGTGTTTGCTTTAATACCTATAAATGTTATATTTACTGTTTAATGTAAATAGTTGATTTCTATTGTTCTATGTTCTATGTAAAATGTATACAAACTGTGTACATGACTGTTAACTTGTTATATGTAAACCGCCCTTGATCTCTGGAAGGGGCGGTATAAAAGAAATAGTTAAATAAAATAAATAAAATAAATAACGTGTTATAACGTGTTATATATATATGGTGTTGTACCTAATGCACCAATAGCTCCAAATGTATGGCATGTTAGGTTAAGCTTACCAGATGTCCCTGATTTTCGGGATTTGTCCTTGATTTTGATGTAGTGTCCCCATCTCCATGGATTATGATTGCTTGTCCTGCACACACCTTTAATTCAGTCTTCTCAGTCCTGATAGGAGAAGATGTAAAATTAACTTCTTTTCCAAAAAAAACCCAGAAGGAATTTTAGAAGTATACAGAAAATTCATTATATATGCATAAAATAAAGTTGAAGCAGGTATGTATGTAGGTGTGCTTATCACTCGAGAAGGACTGCTGCTGTCTTTTGTAAAGTTTTGAAATTGCTGAATATTACTTAGACTGGCCATTTTGACATATATGGGGAAAAGATGTCCAAGGAGGGAGAAGCCCTGCCCCTCGCAGCTCTGTCTAGGTGTCTTTGATTTGCTCTCCAGAAATCTGGTCATCTTACATTAGGTGCAACACCAGCATGTTACCTGCTAGGGGTGTGGAAAGCATTTTCCCGGCAGTTGTCATGGAGCACTGTCCTCTAAGGCAGGCCACATTAGCACGAGCACCCTTAACTCCACCTATTGAGGTGAAACCATTACCAAATGTTTGGAGAACAAATCTGGGACACCTGGCAGGGCTGGGCTGGGCGGGGCAGAGGTCCTCTCTCTTCTCTCTTCTTTTCCCCATATGTTTTGAAATGATCAATCTAAAAAGCATTCAGTAGCAGCTCTCCTCAAGTTATAAACGCACATATATACACAAATGCTTACACTTTATATTGTACAAATAGATAAATATTCTAGATATTTCTAAAATTCCTCCTCTTTTTTTCAGAAAAGAAGTTAATTTTATATCATCTTCTACCAGGATTGAGAAGACTGCAGTAGAGGGGTGTGCTGGAAAAGCAATTTCCTTTGTTTCTGTCCCCACTGAAATCGGGGACAGGAGATGGTTATATTTATTTTATTTATTTATTTATTTATTTACAAATCTTATATACCGCACTATTTATGATCAGCGCGGTTTACAAAGAACAACAACATCCGACACTATACAAATGTCTGGTCATTACATTGAACAGGGAATGAAACTTGGAGAGAGGGGGCAACTATATACATAGGAAGTTAATAGGGGAGGAACCTGTTTGGTGTTTACATATTTGAGGACGAGCTATAGTCCATGGATTCGGGGACATCTGGTAACCTTATGTAAGGGTCGCAGTTAGCACATGGTATTTACCCCATACTAACTATGCAGTGGTCACCACATCCACACTTCGCCCCTAACCCAGTCACTCACTCCCCTAACGTGCAATTTGCAGTTAGCTTGGCTAGATTCCATGCTGTCTTGGCCACGTGCTAGCTGTCCATGAGTGTCCCAGCATGCCTTCAGCGTGCATCAGAACACACGCTGACAGCATCTTTTTGTAAAAGACCCCCTTAGCCCTTAGTGTGCTCTGTCACAGGCACTGTTCCCTCTAAGCTGTGCGCGTGTGCGCGCGCACAGACCTCGCCGAGCGAGCGCACATACTTTGCAACAGAGCGCACAAAAATTACGGTTCTGATTCTCATAGAAAACAACACAGACGTCTTAAAATTTAAAAGTTGTTGTGTATTTACGGGGTTTTTCAAGTTCTACAATATTTTCTAGTGCAATCAATGTGGTGTACATACTGTATTCTGACGTGTAGTCAAATTTTAAAGTATATAACTCCG
The DNA here is from genome assembly GCA_033557465.1 of Ichthyophis bannanicus. Lineage (NCBI taxonomy): Eukaryota > Metazoa > Chordata > Amphibia > Gymnophiona > Ichthyophiidae > Ichthyophis > Ichthyophis bannanicus. Next base: position 1,428,479,139 of record CM066031.1, read on the forward strand.
AGTGTCGTTATGTGGCGCACAAAAATTTAACCTTCCTTCAAAAGCTGCACAGCTGATATTTTATGCACCCATAGCCTACAGAAAATTAGAGGGAACATTGGTCACAGGGACCATTTTATTTCCCTAGGCTCTGCGGCAGACAGCGCATACTAACATCATTACTGCATGTTATTAGGAAATACGAGGTAACACCCCCTTCCCCCAAAACAGGGAAAATATTCTCATTCATTAGCACAAGCACTCCCACTTTTCTGTAGGGTTAGACACAGATTTTCTTCACATTTCCTTTTGTTTTGTTTTATTTTACATTTTGTTTGTTGTTTTACTCCAACTTTTCTTAAAAATTTAAAACAAAAATTAAATTATAAACATGGAAATGAAAAATACATTTTTTTTAAAACGTTAGGCCCCTGTTCACACTGTGAAAACAAAATCTCTTCCAGATCTTCCCCTGGCCTCCTCTAGCCCTTCTTAATTTATTGATGTCTCCTTAAGGCCACAAGCAATCTCTGGTCACGGCAGGGGTGCCAGTGCAGTTACTGAAAAAGGGACCATCAGTCAGCCAGCTCCATTTTTCATCTTTTCTGTACAAAATAGCACCAGCATAGACCAGTCCCAGGATGGTGCCATTTTCTTGTATGATACAAATTAACAGTAGTGCAGGCCTTGGCATGCTGGAGCCTGCAGCAGTTGAACCAGGGGTCGCCCCTTCCCTTAACAGCCATTTAATAGGGTAAGAGCATCTGAAGGGGCTATGAAGAAGTTCAAAGAAGGGCCTGGAAGGATTTTTTCCAGTAGCCTAATTTTTTAAACAAAATGAATTAAAAACAAACAAAATGTTGCTTATTTTGCCTTCATGTGTTTTCTCAATGAAATGAAACTGGATATTTCATTAAAATTTCCCATTTTAATTTGAAAAGAAAATGCATTCCTAGTTTTCTGAAAGAAGGAGGGAGTTGCCAATAAACAGCACTTTGATGGGTTTCTTTTATCTTTGCTGCCATATTTTTTTCCTGTTTGTCTTAGAAAATGGAGCGTTTAGCAGAGGAAATAGGTGACTGAGTTCAAAAGACATTAACTAATAGTAAAAGCTCATCGATACAGCAATGAAAAAAAGACAATACATTTAAACTGATGTAATTTTTTGAAATGACATTATCCATTAGCGATAATGCCCTTGGCAGTGGCCACCATTATTTAATTGCCCTTGTTGCTTTATTAGCAGCCCTCGCCTTCCTCACAGAGCATCGTTAGCACGAGGAAGTATCTCAGAACAATGCCAGCAGCAATGAACTCACTTAAATAAAGGAATGTGTGTCTGCTTTTTATAGGACCGTTGTGCAGGAAAATATTCTCCCAAAAGTAACTTTTACAGTCCCTTCTACTAATACTTACCATTTGCTAGGCATGTGCAGGGCCAAAAAAAATAACCCTTTGGAGGGAGGATATTCAGCGCGATTAACGTGATTAGCAAATTGCGGTCACCACGGAATATCTGTGGATGCTGCCACTGAGCACCCCTATGCTAGGTAGCTAACATCGATGCGGCGTGTAGGTGGTGCCCAGTGATCACCCGGCAGCAGTGATATTGAGTTGCTGCCCCGTTAGCGCTAAGGGGTAAAAGTTAGGAACCTGAAAGGGTGGCCTCATTTTTGCCACAGAATCTAACCAGGCAGTGGTTCCATGTCGCTGCTGCCTGGTTAGTTTCTCTGCTATGCAGCAGGCCTGGATATTCAATGTCAGTGGCTCGATATAGCCCTGGCATTGACTATCCTGGTCTTTAGTTCAGCGGCGATGGCTAGTTGCCACCACTGAATAACAGGCCTTTCGTTTTAAATTAGAAGAATCCTTTTTTTATATTTCTTGTGGCCTACTATGCACACTATATTTTTCTGCATATGCTAATTGATTGTGCATACTTACATTTGTCAGCATACACATGCACACACAATTTGCATGCACGATTAATTTTTAAGCGCTAATGGCCATTGGTGTGCATTATCTGATGCTGCACCCATAGGAATGCACTTTCTTTAATGGCATTAGCGTGCACTAAACTATAGTAAAAGCCACCATTAATACTTTTTATCCCTTTAACTAAAGCAAAGATAAAAAATAGAGGATCAAAATGCATTGGGAAAGGAGATGTAGTAAATTCATTGCATTTATTTATTTATAGCATTTATTATCCACCCATCAATATATTTCTGGGGATTAACAGAAGAACACACATACATAAGCATACCTCTTTTAAAAAACAAATCAGCACAGCAGAAATTCAAGCATATGTAAGATTGTAGAAATGTGCTTTTAAACTCTTCTGATAATCTAAGTAGTCACCTACGCTATGAACAACCAATGTCAAGGAGTTCCATAATGTGTGATCAGTGACGGAAAATATCCTTGACCTCAAGGTCTTGTAATGAACCAATGAAATAGGGGGAAAGCTTAAGAGACCTTGGGCATCCGAACACCAAAACTGGCTGGATATTCAAAGAAGTATAACAGAGGCAAAGGTCAGATGTAACACGTTTATGTACTGTCTGAGAGACATAGCACATTGCGATACATGCTGGGCGGCCAATGAAGTTCACAAACGATTGGTGTAATGTGATCATACTTCTTGATACCAGTAACAACTCATGCTGCTATGTTCTGTGCCAACAGGAGGAGCTTCACGGTATATTAGGACAAACCTAAATAAATCATATTGCAGTAATTGAGATGAAGTAAGTACCAGAGTCTGAAACACCATTCAAAAATCAGTGGGTTCCAGGTAGAAATGGAGCTTGTGCAGGGACCACAATTTGAAGAAGACATCACAAACTACTTTGCAATTTGGTCATGGAAAGAAAATTTTGCATCAAACAAAAACACCAAGGTATCAAGCTTTCTCCCTAACATAAGAACATAGCGTAATGCACTAAACAAAACTATTGTTTTCTAAATAAACATTTTCCACAAGGACAAGGAGGCATTATATAAATATTGGAAGATGGAAACCTCCAAGGAAAGTTGATGAAATAGTTCTTTACTGTAAGAGCATTGAGAACTGTAAGAATATTGAGTTGCTGTCAAGCACAGGTGATAGCAACCAAAAATAATGGCAGAGTTCAAGCTCATTTAGACTGCTTCAGTGCTGATTTTGCCTGTTGCATGGAGCCTTAGTTCTGATAATATAGGAAATGAAAGGAAGAATCATAGCAACTCCATTTAAACAACAATGCATCACCAGAACCTAGTTGATTGATCTGGGGGGAGCAGGCAAAATGTGGGTCATAAGCAGGAAGGAAAGTTTATTTTAAAAATAGTAAAACAAAAATCAGTGTTAATATTCAGTGGGAATCTGTGGTAAGTTTATTTATTTATTTATTTATTTACATTCTCTTATATACCGCGCTATTCTGCATTAGTGCGGTTTACATTGAACAAACTGAAATTACATTGAACAGGGCATTATAACTTGGAGATAACTATTTTACAGGGAACATGGGCTATGGAGGGTTAAGTGGCTTGTTAAGTTCATAGGGCTCTGAATTTTGTTAAGTTCATAGGGCTTTTGTTAAGTTCATAGGGCTTTGTTAAGTTCATAGGGCTCTGGTTAAGTTCATAGGGCTCTGAATTTTAACATCACATGAGCACAGTTCTCACCACCTCCTGTGCAAAATCATCTCCTCTCACCCAGGGGCGGCCCAAGGGGGGTGCGGGGCCATGTGTGGAGACTCAGTGTGGGGCCTCATTTGCATAAGGTGCATCATTTGCATAAATATTTGCATAATGTGACCATACACTAACTTTTAGGGGTATGTTTACTAAAACCCCGTTAGGTGCACGGCGCGTTAGTGTGCGGGATGCCATAAAAGGAGTGGGCGTGTCAGTCTGAAAAAAGCAAAGCGGGAATAATCATGCGCTAATGTGCGCCGCACACATTAGCACATGAGAAACGCGCGTGGGAAGCATAAGCGGCACGCTGATGTACAAGAACAGGAACAGAGCCACAGTACAATGGTTAAGACACTGACCGATAGTGCAGGGATCATGGGTTCAATCCCCCACTGTGCCCAATGAATAAGGCTGGCTGAGGCACTACCTGTTATGTGTAATATTGCAGTCTGAGGCATATTAATTTTATTTTAATTACTGCTACTAGCAAACGCACTCTGAAAGCACTGTAACATAAGGTGCCCCATAAGGTACCCCAGAGGGCACATTTTAAAGTGCACTGTCCACCACGGCACCCTACAATGTTGCATAAAGGGTGGCGTATAGGGCGCCATATAGGGTGCCCTATGAGGCACAGCAAGGTCATAGCACTGTTTTTGATGGCAGCACTGTGCATTTAAACGCATGGAAAGCATAAGTAAGTGCGCTGAAATGCAAGGAGGAACAACAGTGTAGCACAATGGTTAAGGCACTGACTGATGATACAGGGGTCATGAGTTCCATCCCCAGTGTGCCCAATACGTAAGGCTGGCTGAGGCATCAGCTTTGACATGTAAGTATTGTTTCCTGAGGCATTATATTTGTATTTTAATTATTGCTGCCAGCAAACACACCCTCACCTGCCGTAACCTAAGGTGCCGCATAAGGCACCCTATAAGGCACTCCATATGGCACATTATAAAGTGCACTGTCCGCCACGGCACCCTATAATGTCCCCTATAGGGCACCCTATAAGGCGCTCCATAGGACACCTTATAAGGCACCTTATACGGACTGGCACCCTATCAGTCACTCCATAGCATACTGTATAGTGCACCTTATATGGACGGTAACCATAAGGTACCCTATAGGGCGCTCTATAAAGCGCCCTCTGAGGCACCTTATGGGTACAGTACGCTGTGGGTGTTATTGCTGGCAGCACCAATGTACTTTAAAAATAGATAATGCTTTGGACAGCCCTATCAAATAACTCCACTATGGGTTTGAACCCATGACCTCTGGCTCCACTGGTAGCGAAGTAACCAGTGGGCTACAGCTGCTAGCAAACCCCTGGCTGGCTGCAGAAGGACTGCAAGTCACCACACAAACAGTCTGCTGTGGTCACCAGGATAGGGTTAACCCACCCATACCCATGATGCACTGCACATGCAAATCAGCAGTCTACAGATGATCACAAGATGGGGTATGCACCCCCACAGCACCTCGGCCTGGTAGGGGGAACTGACCATGTGTGGTACTGGCACAGAGTAGCTACACACCGTCACATTGTGCAGGTACGGCACTCACCCTGAGGGTGAGGTGGGGCGCCCAGCACCAGGTCCACAGCAGAGATAGGCCATGCTGCAGGTCCCCAGCAGTGCTAATGTGTGAGATAGGTAGTTTCTGCTGACACACCTTGGATATATCTGTATATCTCAGTCAGGTGTAGCCCCTATGGACCCCTAGGAGGATTATGTACCACCACCCTCTTCCTCCTCCTCCTCCTCTAGGGCTAAGGGTGGTAAACAGGGTCTTCCACCAACAGATCCACATTCTTTCTCCCTGCAATGGTGGCAATAGAGGGGACCATCAACCCCAGTCCTGCTGGGGAACAGACACCCTACAGGGCAGTCAAGGCAGCTCTAGACACATCCATAACGCAATAGCAGACAGACATTAGGCCTGGAGATGCGAAGCTGCACCCCACCACTATCTGATATTCTCCTGCAGCAAGCCTTCAGTGGCTGCACCCTGCAAGGCGCTCCATCAGGACACATACCAGCTGCAGACAGTCTGCTAGCTACTCCATAGTGCATGTTCCTGGTGGAAATGCATGCACCCCGAAATGGGATGTCAGCATACACACCAAGCAGATAAGTCAGTGACTGGGCCCCAAAAGGAAATCATTAAATACCACATGAGAGAAATAGTATATAGCACGATGGGGGTGCCTAGCCATGCTGTGGTCACTGCACAGTCAGGGTGAGAGTGATCTCCCAGCAGGACATGCTGTGGCCAGGCACTACAATGTCCCAGCCAGTGCCCTATGCCCTGTGCAGATGCATCCTGGCCAGGCCACCCTGTCCGGGCTATACCCATGGTACCTTGCTCCTCATTATGCACATTGGCAGGCCAATACTGGCAACAGTGCTGGCAGTGTGGGCTGTGGAGGGTGTTTGCAGCCACCACACACTGGATAGACAGACACACACTCCCACACCTATGCCAGCATTGTGCCACTCTAGAGGAGTTTTAGCAGCCCTGGCCACCACACCAGTCCTGGACACAGTGCAGGCATGGATATGGTATGCAATACTGTTGGGGGTCACTCCCCAGGGTGGTAAACACTGTCAGAGACCAGACCTGAAGCACACTCCACAGACAGCAGAAAGGTTGCTATGATGGAGCTCAATCAGCAAACTGTGCTTAACGTAGGAATTGGTATCTGCCAGTAATCATAGCAAACGTTTGATAGCTGTGTACCATATTCCCAGGTGTAGGGTGGCATTGCTAAGGTATGCAAGGGCTAGTATTAGGAGATGCACGCAGGGCCCAATGTCCTGCCTCTCCAGGAGGCATTGGCTAATGGAGCCTGTGGGTGTGGGTGTGGGTGTGTCTGCCCCTGTTGGCTGCTGCTTTACGGCAGAGGTTCCCAACTCCAGTCCTGGTGTGCCAAACACTGTTCGGGTTTTCATGTTGTCCCTCATGAATATGCATGAGATACATCTGCATACCATGGGGGTGGTGCATAGATATGCAGCACAGGCATCTTTATTAGAGGCAGCGTGGAAGCTGAATGGTGTTTGGCCCTCCAGGACTGCATTTGCGAGACTCTGCTCTAGGTAATGCGCCTGTTTATGGTGTCTTCGCTCTGTAGGGTAAAATATAGGTGTTTTGGGCATGTTTACGTCATCTGCAATAAAGGTTCTGTCTGTATTAGCACGTTGTAGTAGTGGGTAAAATATGGGGACTGGGTTGGCAGGCACCATAGCTGGGACTTGAACCTGTGACCTTCTGCCTCCATACGCACTGGTTTGTGTGCACTGCACCACCGTGTTGCCACAGAGACAGTGCATTCCCTGGTGATACCATGACTGTTTGTCCGGCAGGGCCTGTCTGTTGCAGTGCATGGCACCCACCTACACAGGGCTAGGCCATGGTCTGCTCTGGGCAGCTGCCACTGCCCCCTCCACCAACAGTACCCCTCCACCACCATGCTGACATGGCCTTATTTTGGAGACAGCATAAAACCTGAATGATTTGTGGGCCTCCAGGACTGAATTTGGGGGACTCTGCTCCAGGTAATGCGCATGTTTCTGGTGTCTGTGCTCTGTGGGGTAAAATATAGGCGTTTGAACCATGCGTATATTCTCTGCAATAAAGGTTTGTCCTTACTATCATGGTTTGGTAGCGGGTAAAATATGGGGACTGGATTGGCAGTAGCCCCAGCTGGGACTTGAACTTGTGACCTTCTGCTTATGAACACACTGGCTGTGCTCACCGCACCACACTGTGCTCACAGAGACAGTGCAGTCCCTGGAGATACCATGGTTGTTTGTCAGACACAGCCTGTCTGTTGCAGTGCATGGCACCCACCTACACAGGGCTAGGCCATGGTCGGCTCTGGGCAGCTGCCACTGCCCCCTCCACCACCAGTACCCCTCTGCCATCATGCTGACATGCCCTTCTGTTGGTGGTGCTGGTGGTGTGCAGTCTCAAGCCATCCAGTGTGCAGGTAGGCGGCTGCCTATGGTGCGTGTTCTGGGGTAGGGGTGCCTGCATAGGCGTCCACGCTTCCCCCCAACACCGCCTGCCAATGTTCTGTGCCCTTGGGGGTACCTGCTGGGTACTATCCCCTGTGACACTGTGATAAACACTCTCGTGCCCATGTTGGGCCCTCATCAGTAGCTGTCTGGCTGCTGTTCAGTTTCAGCATTCCTAAGTGCCATCTAGGCATCTGCCTAGTCCGCACTGTGCCCCAGCTGCACCACAGCATGTGCCGCCTGCAGCCCTCTGTATCCCCTTTCCCAGCATCTGTCCAGTTTCCCATTCTGACATGCCCGCCCTGCTGTTGTGGAACATGTGCATGCCCTAGGAAACCTGTCCAATGGAGAGGGAAACCCTGATTAGTGCTATTTCACTGTGGGATCATTCACCTTGTATGGGTACGGAGCGTAGACCCTTCCAAAATTCATATTTATTTTTTGGGGCTTTCTTGGGAGTGTTTTTTGATGTTTCCCATTACTATCACTATTTCCCAGCTTGATTATAATTTTTTAAAATTTTGTTGGGGTCCTTTTCAATGTTTATTTGTACTTTTGTACCGTGCACAGGTATCACACTTATCACTTTTTGTAGGTTTCCCTGGTTTTGCTGTACATTGCTGACATAAATGGTTTCTCTTCCCTTTAAATCGGCTCTAACGCGAGGTTTTCACTCGCGGTATTTTTTGCCTCAGATTTCAACCTCACTAATGTGTGGGGAGCCTCTACCCTCCCACTCTCCACCCATTGACCCCTTCTCTCCGCCCCTGGGGAGCCTTCCTCCGCCCTCCGCGAGCCTTTCCCCGCCTTTATCGCACATTAGCGCGCCACGCACATGAGCGTGCACAATAGTGCGCCATGCAAATGAGCGTGCACAATAGTGCCCCATAACGCGACATTAGCGTGCGCTAAGGTACCTTAGCGCACGCTAACGTGCACAGCGCACATTAGCGCACATTAGCGCAGTTTAGTAAACATACCCCTTAGTAAACATGCCTCTTAATGAGTGTGTGAATAAAGAAAGATTAAAAGATTTCTATATTACTATAATCCAGTACCAACCGCCAGGCACATTAGGAACTACTACAAACACTGCCCATTTAGAACCCATAGCAAACCCGCCATATCCTAACAGCACTACCAGGACTCACAAAGCACCAGACCCTACCTATCAAAAGGCAACTCTGCAAATATTAAACCAATACATTTCAGAGAATAACAGTACATGACCTACTGGGGAAAGAGAACAAATGGCAATGTCAAATAGGAATTACATAAACAGAATACCTCAGCTCAGTTACACATGCAGAACATAGACCATCACCAAACAAGGAATTACAATTTAGAAACAGGAAGACAATAATTAAACTGGGAACCCCAAAAGCCAAGCTTGGAATGTACAACACTGTAGAAATAAAACTATAAATTAATTTCCTCTTGTATTAAAAAAAGCACAGACGTTAATGATGTACATTTCCTAGAGCTGACATATTTCAGTTAATAAATTCAAAATAAAGAGATATTTTTCTACTTTTTGCACCTTTTTTTCAGTTGCAATTGCTCCAGCTACTTTTTTCTGGTTTCTTCGTGTCTTCTGCTAACTCTCCATCGTCTGCTGTCCATTTGTCCTTTCTTCTCTCTTCTAGTTTTTTTCCATCCTCTCTCTACATCTGCTTTAACATACTAATCTTTCTCCTTTTGCTCTTTCCTCATTCCTATTTCATCCACTCAAATTTTACCCATCCATCCTCAATCCCCACTTACTCTCCCAATATCCGGCCAATTGTAGATTTGTCTTCCCTCCCACACAAAATATTTTTCCCTCTCCATTTCACTCTCCCAGCTCCATCCCATTCTAATCCTCCCCCAAAATCAGCTCCCTTCTAGTTCCAGCCCAACCCAGCATCCGCTCCCTTTAGTTCCTGCATCAGTCCATTTCCAGTCCTAGCCCCCCATCAGCCCATTTCCAATCCTATCCTAGCCCCACCATCAGCCCATTTCCAGTCCTAGTTCTCCTATCCATTTCCAGTCCTGTCCGAGTCCCTCCATCAGCCCATTTCCAATCCCAGCCCCCCATCAGCCCATTTCTAGTCCTTTCCTAGCCCCACCATCAGCCCATGTCAAATCTAGCTCCCCTCCACTCAGCCCATTTCCAATCCAAGCCCCCCATGAGCCTACTTCCAGTTCTAGCCCCTCCATGAGTCCATTTCAATTCAAGCCCCCACTACAGCCCCTTTCCAATCTTAGCACCCCCCAACAGCCCATTTCCAAACCTATCCTAGCCCCTCTATCAGCCCATTTCCTGTCCTATACCCCCCACTCAGCCCATTTCCAGTCCTAGCTCCCTCCCCTCACAGCCCATTTCCATTCCAAGCCCCCTCCCCATCAGCTATTTGCAGTTTAAGCCCCCCTTCCACTCAGCCCATTTCCATTCCAAGCTTCTGTCCCCATCAGCTATTTGCAGTTCAAGCCCCCCTTCCACTCAGCCCATTACTAGTCCTAGCCCCCCCCACAACCCATTACCAGTCCTAAGCCCCCCATCAGCCCACTTCCAGTCCTAACCCCCATCAGCCCATTTTCAGTCTTATCCCCCCCACAACCCATTACCAGTCCTACCCCCCATCAGCCCACTTCCAGTCCTAACCCCCCCATTAGCCCATTTCCAGTCTTAGCCCCCCCATAGCCCATTACCAGTCCTAACCCCCATCAGCCCATTTCCAGTCCTAACCCCCCCATAGCCCATTACCAGTCCAAATCCCCCCATCAGCCCACCCCTCTTCCAGTCCTAACCCCATCACCCCATTTTCAGTCTTAGCCCCCCCATAGCCCATTACCAATCCTAACCCCCATCAACCCACTTCCAGTCCTACCCACCCCTTCAGCCCATTTCCAGTCTTAGCTCCCACCCCCATAGCCCATTACCAGTCTTAACCCCCCATCAGCCCACATCCAGTCTTAACCCCCCCATAACCCCATTTCCAGTCCTATCCCCCCATAGCCCATTACCAGTCCTAACCCCCCATCAGCCCACTTCCAGTCTTAGCCCCCCCATAGCCCATTACCTGTCCTAACCCCCCATTGCCTATTATCAGTCCGAACCCCCCCAATCAGCCCACTTACAGTCTTAGCCCCCCCCCCCCTCATAGCCCATTACCAGTCCTAACCCCCCTCCCCATCAGCCCAGCTAGATAATAAAAAAACACAAACCGGCTGCTGCTGCCGTGGCAGCGGCAGAATCAAGCAGCCCGCAGGCCCACCCCCCCTGCCCTGCCCTGCAGAGTCCTCCTTTCAGCATCAGCTCCCAAAGGCGGGCTTTTCAGAGCCACGAAGGAAGAGCTTCTCCTCTCGCAGCTCTGTTAATCCCGCCACGTGGCTGATGGGATTTCCCATCAGTCACGCGGTGGGATTAACAGAGCCGCGAGAGGAGAAGCATTCCCTTCGCGGCTCTGGCAGCCGACGCTGAGGGAGTTGATGCTGAAAGGAGGATTCTGTAGGGCAGGGGGCGCCCCGCGGGGTGCTCAATTCTGCCGCTGCCACGGCGCCAGCGGCAACAGCAGCCAGTTTGTGTTTTTTTTTTTTTAATCTAGCTGTGCTGATCGCTGATGCAAGATGTTTTGTGCACGGGGCCCCCTGAAACGCGGGGCCCTGTGCAAAAAACATTCTTGCTCAATGGACAGGCCGGCCCTGCTCTTACCCTCCCTTCTTAGCTGTTTCTTCCTCTTCCTCTGCTGACTTCCATTGGAATCTGAACTGAATGAATTTCAGATGAATGACTGCAGAGGAGGAGGAGGTCTCTTCAGCTAAGGAATGCTATGATTCCTGTTCTTGAGATGTAGGGGAAAGAGGATTCATTCTTTTTCCAGAAAATACAAAACTCTTGTTAAGAACATAAGAAATGCCATACTGGGTCAGAACAAGGTCCATCAAACCCACTATCCTGTTTCCAACAGTGGCCAGTCTAGGTCACAAATACCTAGCAGTTTCCCCAAAAGACACAGGTTCCACAATGCTTGCACTGGGGCAAGCAGTGGATTTCCCGTGTCCCCTTTAATAATGGTTTATAGGACCTTTCCTCCAGGAACTTTTCCAAACCTTTTTTAAACTCAGCTATACTAACAGCTTTTATTACTTCCTTCAGTAATGAGTTCCAGAGTTTGATTACGCGTTGAGTGAGAAAATATTGATGTTGATGTTGGGAAGAAGAAGTGCTTAAGTTCCCAAGGCCCAGAGGTGCATTAGATATAAATCTAACCCTGAGGCAAATGTAACTGCAAGGGCAGTAGATGACCTGAGATGGAGTAGGATTTGTAGCAACATGCAACGTGTGCCTTCCAGTCAATGCTGACTCCTGGCCAACCAGCTGCTCCTGGGTTTTCATGACAGTGTGATCAGAAGTGAATTGCCAGGCTTTTCTTCTGAATCAACAGAGGATTAAGTGACTTGCCCAAGGCCACAAGGAATGCTAGTGGGAATTGAACCCTAGTCGCATTTTAGTAAACTGGTGCTCTAACCATTAGGCTACTCTTCCAATTCAGCAATGTTATAGGTAGGGGTAAATAAACCAAGAATGTTTCACTGCTAACAACTGCTTAATTAATGTAATTTTGGAAAAACTCTGGGTTAGAAGTGGAAACAATATAACACTGCCAGTGAATTTTATGATTTGCTTATTTTAAGTAGATGACCTTATCGATATTAGTTGCTTAATTACCGTAGAGTTCATTATTGTAGTTTCATTCCCTTCCATGGTTATTATTATGATAAAAAAGATAGCCCATAGTGAATTATAAATAGCATATTAATTATACAAGGAAAATGTTATAAAATTTGTCACTGAGAATATATAAATCAATAGCATGCAACAAAGCAGATACACAGAAAGTTGATAGCAATGATCATACAGTACATTTTATATTGGTTAAACATGCATGATAAATAGCATCCAATTTATTGAAACATTAATGTGCAAACTAAGTTAAACCAGAATGTTAAGTGTATGCCAATAACTATAATGAGATGCAAATGAAGGCATAATGACTTAGCACAAATTAGTTATCACCCCATTTACCAAACAATGCACTAATTAGCAACTCCACACCATGACCCAAAATTTATTGCCCACTCTGGACCAGATCAGGCATCGTTGCACACATTCTAAATGCTGGCTGAAGAGCTGAAACAATTTGTAAGAGAAAATGGAGGTATTCTGGCATAGAGATGCATAGAAAGCAAGAGATGAGGAGGAGGAGGAGGGGAAGAAACGGATAAGAAAATCAGAAGAGGGGGATGAGCGGGGAGAGGAGTTATACAGATGGTAGTGGAGAGTAAGAAAGTGAACATGACCCCAGATTTTAGGCCCAGGACAACCTGTTACAGGCAACAATGTGATCTCTTTCCCTCTTGAATAACAGTCATGTCTACATCCTTTGCACCAGCCCTTTTTAAACACATCAGGTCATTGTAAGCATAAGCAGTCAATGACTTACTGTAATTCTTAACATTATTTATTTATTTGCATTTAGCTCAAACCTTTTTCCAGTACTACTTAAAGGTAAGTTACTGTCGGGTACAGCAGGTATTTCCCTGTCCCCAGAGTGCTTACACTCTAAGGGGCATATTTGCTAAAGTGCCACATTCAGCGTATGGCAACATACATTTAGCGGTATGTTTACTAAACTGCGGTAATCGTGAATAACGCGTGTTATGTAACGTTAACGATCGTTAGCGCATCATAACGCGCGTTATGACTTGCTAACGATCATAATGCTCCGCGGCGCGGTAAAACACCGCAGAAGGTGGAGAGAGGGCGGAGAGAAGGGGTCAATGGGTGGAGAGTGGGCGGGGAGAGGCTCCCCTCACACTAACGCGCTAAATTTCAGGGCTGAATTCCAACGCGAATGAAAACCTGCCGTTAAAGGCACATTACAGGGGAGAGAAACCATTTCAGTGTCAGCAATGTATAGCCCAGGCAGGGAAACCAAAAAACAGTGATAAGTGTGATACATGTGCACAGAACAAAAGGGCACAGAAACACTGAAAATGACCCCAACAGACTGGAAAAAAACAATAACCAAGCTGGACAATAGTGGTATCAATGAGAAACATCAACCCCTCCACCCCCCCCCCCCGAGTAAGCTCCATAGAACAGATATAAATCGTGGAAGGGTCTATACGCCGTCCCCATACAAGGTGAATGAGCCCACAGTGACATAGCGCTGCTCAGGGTTTTCCCCACCATCGGACAGGTGCACATGTCCCGCAACATCAGGGCGGGCATGTCGGAACGGCAACTGGACAGATGCCGGAGAAGGGGATACAGAGGGCCGCAGGCGGCACATGCTGTGGTGGAGCTGGGCCACAGTGCAGACTAGGGTGATGCCTAGGTGGCCCATACGAATGCTGAAACAGCGGAGCAGCCAGACAACAACTGCTGAAGGTCCAACATGGGCACGAATGGGTTTCCCAAAGTGTCACAGGGGATAGTATCCAACAGCTACCCCCAAGGGCACGGAATATTGGCAGGCGGGGCTGGGGGGGAGCGTGGACGTCTATGCAGGCACCCCTACCTCAGAACACGCACCATAGGCAGCCGCCTACCTCCACACTGGATGGCCTGAGACTGCGCACCACCAGCTCTACCAGCAGAAGGGCATGTCAGCATGGTGGCTGAGGGATACTGGTGGTGGAAGGGGCAGTGGCAGCTGCCCAGAGCAGACCGTGGCCTAGCCCTGTGTAGGTGGGTGCCATGCACTGCAACAGAAAGGCCCTGTCTGACCAACAGTCATGGTATCACCAGGGAATGCACCACCTCTGTGATAACATGGTGGTGCAGTGCACAAAACCAGTGTATTCAGAAGCAGAAAGTCACAGGTTCAAGTCCCAGCTGTGGTTTCTGCCAACCCAGTCCTCATATTTTACCCACTACTATAACGTGCTAATACAGACATAACCTTTCTTGCAGATGACGTAAACATGCCCAAAACACCTACATTTTACCCTACAGAGCACAGACACCATAAACATGAACATTACCTAGAGCAGAGCCTCCCAAATGCAGTCCTGGAGGGCCAAACACCATTCAGGTTCCATGCTGCCTCTGATAAAGATGCCTGTGCTGCATTTCTATGCGCCACCCCCATGGTATACAGATGTATCTCATGCATATTCATGAGGGAAAGCATGAAAACCCGAACAGTGTTTGGCACCGCAGGACTGGAATTGGGAACCTCTGCCGGAAAGCAGCAGCCAACAGGGGCAGACACACCCACACCCACAGGCCCCATTATCCAAAGCCTCCTGGAGAGGCAGGACTTTGGGCTCTGCGTGCATCTCCCAATACTAGCACTTGCATACCTTAGTAATGCCACCCTAAACCTGGGAATATGGTACACAGCTATCAAAAGGTTGCTATGAGTACTGGCAGATAGCAATTCCTAGGTTAAGTACAATTTTCGGAGTGAGCTGCCTCATAGCAACCTTTCTGATGTCTGTGGAGTGTGCTACATGTCTTGTGTCTGAC
Organism: Ichthyophis bannanicus; assembly: GCA_033557465.1. Classification (NCBI taxonomy): domain Eukaryota; kingdom Metazoa; phylum Chordata; class Amphibia; order Gymnophiona; family Ichthyophiidae; genus Ichthyophis; species Ichthyophis bannanicus. Next base: position 1,428,494,343 of record CM066031.1, read on the forward strand.
AGTGTTTACCAATCTGGGGAGTGACTCCTACAGTATTGCGTACCATAGCCATGCCTGCACTGTGCCCAGGACTGGTGTGGTGGCCTGGGATGCCCAACACCTCTATAGTTGCACAATGCTGGCATAGGTGTGGGGAGTGTGTGTCTGTCTATCCAGTGTGTGGTGGCTGCCAACACCCTCCACAGCCGACACTTTTAGCACTGTTGCCAGTATTGGCCTGCCAATGTGCATAATGAGGAGCAAGGTACTGTGGGAATAGCCTAGATAGGGTGGCCTGGCCTGGCCGCATCTGCACAGGGCATAGGGCAATGGCCGGACATTGTAGTGCCCGGTACCACCTGCACGGACAGGGTGGCCATAGCATGTCCTGCTGGGAGGTCACTCTCACCCTGACTGAGCAGTGACCATGGCATGGCTAGGTTCCCCCATAGTGCTATAGTCCTCCTGTAGCCAGCCAGGTGTTTATTAGCAGCTCTAGCCCACTGGTTACTTCACTGCCCATGGAGCCAGCGGTCATGGGTTCACAACCCAAAGTGGGGTTCATCAATAGGGCTGTCTTAGGCATTGTCTATTTTTATTGTGTATTAGTGCTGCCGGCAGAACCACCCTCAGGGTACTGTCACCTTAGGGTGGCTCATAAGGCGCCCTATAGGACGCCTTATACGGCGCCCTATAAAGCGTCTTATAAGGTGCCTTATATGGTGTCCTATAGGGGATATTATAAATTGCCTTGGCAGACAGCGCACTTTATAATGTGCCCTATGGAGTGCCTTCTAGGGTGCCTTATGTGGCACCTTAGGTTACGCCACTGTGAAGGTGTGTTTGCTGGCAGCACTATTACAGTACAGCTAAACTTCCTCACAGCCCAATACCTAACCCTTTCCAGGCCAAGCCCAACACTTTCGGGATCCACACTTCTGCCTAAATATTCCTATCAAATGGTATATAATACATGACCATAGCAGAGGGAACGTCACTATTGGAACATATTGAATAAGACGGGTACAATTTTCCTGACATATGCAAACTTTAACCCGGCTGCAGACTGTGGATTAAAATATTATAGTAGGCCTTCAAAGGGTTACACATGATGCCTCAGCCAGCCTTATTCATTAGGCACACTGGTGAATCGAACCCATGACCCTTGTACCATCAGTCTGTGTAGTAACCATTGTGCTACAGCTCTGTTTCTGTATTTGGGTGTCTGCGCGCCTTCTTACGCTTAACACACAGTAACGCGCCCTGTAACGATCGTTGCTGCGAGGCGCGTTATAGCGCGCGTTATCACTAATGATGTACCGCCCATGTCCTTTTTTGGCATTTCTTCCACTAACGCGGCTCCTAACGTGAATCACACTAACGCAGTTTAGTAAACATACCCCTTAGTGTGCATGTCTATCATGGTGGGGTGAAGCCACTGGGGTAGAAGCCAAGGGTATGGTCACGGTAGGCTACAAAGTGCTAGTTGCCACATAGAGAGTATTACTGACACTCTGTCTGAACCCATAGGGGACCCCCTATTGCTTCAGATGCTGCATTTGCCCATTCCCCACAGACAGAGCCACAGCAGAGTCACTGCATGTGTTTGTTCCATGATTTGCATGCCTTTGCACCTTATACTTTGGCCCATGGCTATGGGCTGTGTGCTGGCTGTGCCTCTCTCCAGGTCATCCCTCTCAATCCTTCACTGGGAATGTATTCAGGGGTCTATTTGTGGGAATGGAGGCCATATATTGCTGTCTTTTGCCTCTGAAGAATTTCACTGCTTACCGGTGCCTATAGCTTCACAACAGGTATCAAGCATTAGCAAGGCATGCATAGTGAGTGCCTTCACAGTGCACATGAGCTATGGCTGCATGATCCCTACTACTGCACTAGTGAGGTGACTAACATGGTGGCAATAGCCTACTGCAGCCATTCCCCTGCTTCTACCACAGACGCTTTGCCCTACCACAATAGAAATGCACTCTAATTCACATTAGCTCCACAGTATCCAGATACAATTCCTGTAGACCAGCTCCCCTGTGGCCTCGCTACTGGGTGGGGAATCAGACTTCAGTGGAACCACTACAGGACACCCTACACACCTCCATGGTAATCCCAGTTAACGTGCATCAGTTCCCCAGAAAATGAAGCAGCACTTATCCTTGGGAGCCCACATGAGCATCCCATGTCTGTAAAATGCCTCATCCCCTAGTCAAGGGGCCAGGAATACTGATCAGAAAACTGTAAGTAAGCAAGCCCATGCTCAGTATTAGAAAATTAAGTACCTGCTCATGCGCCAGTAGGCCTCGGATTAATCCTCCTGTGGTCAGGGCGAGGAGCCATGCCACCCCCCCCCCCCCCCAAATAAAGGCAATTGCAGCAGGAGCAGCATTGAATCCCAGATGCACATGTGAAACACTACATGATTCCCCATGTAGGGGAGGTGATAGTTGGACTGTGCAATGATGTGCTTTGTCTTCCATTTCCCTTCATTTGCATCGCTTCTTTTGAATGCTCAGTCCCTTGTCTTCAGCCATCTCTGGTCCTGGCTATGCGGCTCAGCTGAGTTCAAGATCTAACTTCCAATCCATCTCCACAACGGGCTGTCCACCCGTTTGTGGCTGTCCTGACATGCCCTTTCCCCCAATCTCAATGCAGAGAGATGGAAGGGGGCTAGGTGCCTCAACAGCTGCTGCTGCTGGTGTAACTGGCCCACTACTCTAGCCATATGTTTGTCACTCAGGCTTTTGCATGTATCTACGCTAGAACAGTTGATGGCATGGGGTCTGGGGCCAGAGGTGTAGCTCTGTCTCTGTTGTATGCGGGCCAGTGTTGGGGTCTGGGGCACATTTAGCCTCATGTTCCCTTTCCAAGAGCTCATAGTACAGCAGCTGTGCCACAATATTTTTGTGCAAGTGCCTACTTTGACAGTGCAGTTGGGGAAACATTCCTTAACCCTGAAGGCATATGTGTAACTATCCTCCCTTCAGGACTCTACTTCAGCTGCAGGCTTTGTGGGGTTATGTGGATGTCAAGATCTATGGTATGCTTCGCAGGGGTCCTTCTCCCTAGGTGACTGTCCAATTGTCTCCAATATGGTCCCGAAGCCCTTGGATATGTTGGGGGGCTTCCAGGGCATTGTGCTGGGTGGGAGATACACTCATACTGCACATTGGCATGATGCTGGCACAGTGGGTGTACCTACCACCTGATAGGAGGCAGGCAGTAGTTGCACCTGTGCTAGCAGTGCCTTTCCAGCCTTGCAGCACCATAGCCATGCATGTTTGTCACTGCTCCCTCTCCACCTTAATCCACCCCAACCCCACCTATCCATGTGGATTTAGCATAGGAGCCATATGGCTGCATGCTCCCTGCTATCACATGGCCAAAACACACATTAGTCACATGCTAAACTCCATACTCCCAGGTACCGCACTTTAGTAAACATGTCCCTAAGGGTCCTGTTTACTAAAGTGTGGTAAGGTTTTGACTTACCACATTAATTGCAAAAGCAGTGCCAAGCCTGTTTGGTGAATGTAGAGGGCATGCCCAACAGCGGCCCTGCATTTAGTGCACAAGATAGACACTTCCATACAGGCCATGTAATGGTCCCAATGCTGTTACAACCACAAAAGGAAATCCTATAGCAGATAGCACCGATAACATCTCCATACTCTTCCACCCCTTCTGATCATACTCCCTATGACAGCCTCATACTCTCCCATCCTAGTAATCACTCTCCTGATGACAGCTACTTCCCTCCCACTCCTCAAACACACTCCAGATGATACCCTATACATTCTCACTCTCCCAATGACACTCCTGATGACATCCCCATACTCTCCTATTCCTCTAGCCATACTTCTCATGACAGCTCCTTCCCTCCCATTCTCCTGATGACACTCCCAATGACAAATCCTCGGATCCAATTGGCTCCAACATGTATCTGCAATTCCTCAGTCACAATTCCCTCCCTCCATTCCCAATCCCCCCTTTGTGTAAGGCCTAATCCTCACTCTATCCCCTTATCCACCCATTTATACGTCCAATGAGCAGTGCAGGAACCATCACCCTTTCTTCCTGCCATATTGTCACATGGGTTCAAAATAGTGTCTTACCTCTAGTGATAATCTAATGGCACTAAAACTAGGAGTTAATCTTCCATATAAGGAACGATTGTCCTCATAGGAAAACATGACCACTAGCAGATCATAAGGTAGGAGGCATCAAAGGCTAGAACCCAGGTAGAAGCAGGAAAATCCAGTTCTAGTTTGGCAGGATAAATGAAGTGAATAGGTGGATAGGACCTAAGACAGTATTTCTCAGTCTTGTCCTATGTACATACCAGCCAGTGTGTTTTTCAGGATATCCAAAACAAATATGCAAGAGGCAGTGCATGCAAATCTATCTCATATGTATTTATTGTAGATATCCTGAAAGCCAAAGAGGCTAAACAGGTTATTTTGGAAGCCCTATTCATGCTTTGGACATCTGAAAACGGGCATAATGTCTCCAGAGCCATTTTAGAAGCTGGGTCTGTGGACATCCAAATGGAGAGGGCATTCCCAGGAACTTGAATGTCACTGACTGAGAAACGCCCTGGATGTTTGGAGTCATGTCTAAGTTTAGACCTTCTCCAGGTATGACTAAGCATTGGGAGAGTGCTGATTTTGAAAAACATCCAGCTAGTGTAAAGAAGCTATTATTCCATCATCCCCAGTACTCAACACAATCACAAGGATAGTAGCAGTGGGATTTGAACACTGGATTTCCTGGAACTAGCCCACTCCTCTAACCATTAGGCTATTCCTAGCTGTCCAGGTTGTAAAATATTATATGATTCTAGGAATGTCTGTTTAGACCCCTCCCCCACCCTGCAAATGTCCATATTGGGCATGTCCATGTTTGTGAAATTTTGTCTGTACTTTGACATGCCTGTTTTTTTTTTCCAGACATTCTGCTTAGATGTCCCAGATTGCCCTTTAACATCCTTTCTAAAATGTCCCTCCATGTGTGTCCCTGGGTCTAGAAGATAATGGCCTATAATCTTTCCCTTGCATCTCTATTAACTGTCCTTATCACTGAGAGGAGTATAATGTGCATGACAGGCCCCTAATTCACTTAAAAATAAAACATACACTTTTTTAAAACAAACCACATGTATTGAAAAACAACATAGCAACAGTGTTACAAATGTTATAAACAGCACAAATAGACAACAGTAAAGCAGATGACATAGAGAATATATATATAATGTAACCTGAGGATTAAAATAAAATAAATTTTGCCTGACTGGAGAAGTGCTGTCCGGTTCTATCTGTGGCAGCTGGAAATGTTTCTTTCCCCTCCAGGGAAGTCTTACAGTCTCCAGAGATGTGTGTTTATGTGGGGGAGGTACAGGAATCTCTTGAATGAGCAGCCTTTCTGGAGGGTAACTGCAGAGGCAGGAAACAGGAAACTGAAACTGAAAGCAGCAGTTTTGAGTTTGCTCAGTGAGAAGGTGAGATCTGAGAGATTTCTGAGTGAAAAGAGGGCTGAAAGGAGTGTTTTTGAAAGGTGCTGAATAAAGAAAAGTGTTGAACTGGTGATTGGTGACTGTGGAAGTGCGGTTTAATTCTCTGAAACTGAATTTGGTGACCATTTAGAACTTTTGAGTGAGCGGGTCTGAGAGAAATATTGACTGACTGAGAGTCTCATTGAGTAAAGAACATTTCTTAAAGGAAATTAAATTATCCTTGGAATCCTGTCTAAGGTCTGGAGAAGCCATTTATACTCTGAGCTGGAACTGTAATTCTGAATCTGACTTTAAGCTCTTGAGAGTGGATGAGAGGATTCATTTTATAAGAAATATCCTCTTGGACTAGAGAAAAAACCCTGAATTTCCAGAAGTGGGCAATTTCTGGCTGAAGTGACTGACAAGTACCCTGAGGAAAGAAGGGGAAATTCAAACCCAAACTGTGTCTGAACTGTTTGTGTACAGAAGTGACTGACTGAGAAAAGAAGGGGAAACTCAAACCTAAACTGTGACTGAACTGTTTGTGTGCAACTGAAGCAGAACATGGAGCTTAAACATTCTGCTGGGCTCTCTGCTTAGTTGATTAAGACTGACCCTTAATGGGCCTGAGAAGATTTTCAATACAGAAATGAGACTGAGTAAAGCAGTCCCTAGCTGGCTCAGTTAAGGGAAGTGTGTTTGGAAGATTGTTGCATGTGGGTGTGGTTGGGTTGCAGGCCAGATTGTGGAGGTGTGGAGTGCATGTATACAAAGAAACAAAGGGAAAGTGTTATAGTTGCTGAAACCCCCCCCCCCCCCCCAATATTCTTTCTTAAAGAGAATGACATTTTGCCCCAATTATAGGATAGACAGGATTTTCCCTTGTTGATTTGTTAAAGGTAGGGAGTAGGATCCAGCACAGAAGAGGACATCTGAAGAACCTCGGAAGATCTTCAATCCAGTAGCAGAAGGATCCAGAGTCCTGGGCCCTTTCACAAGAAAGAGAACTGGAAGAGGTACTGGTGCACCCTACACAGAGACAAGCAGGGAAAATATATTTGAGCTAAAAAAAAACCCAGACACTGGGAAAAAAAAAAACAAATTCTAAAAAGGAAACTTACCTGTTAGAGGGGGAAATGTTTGAAGGTTTTGTAAAGGAAAATAAGAATTCCTTAGTAGGAACTGGTCTGGAAATTTTTGTGTGAACGTTTCACCAGCAGATCTAAAAAATAACTTGACTTACCTGTTTCTTGATGTGACTGAATACACTTACCTGAGTTATTGTTATGTTTATTTATTTATATTTATTTATATTATTTCTATACCGCGCTCTTTAAAATCAGCACGATTTACATGTAACAACAATTTGTACAAAGCAGCGGAGCATATGGTGTACGTTACAGAGAACAGGTTTATACAACTTGGGTTTAACAGGGATAACTATATACAACTATGTACAACTGAGCTGTTTGTCAACAGGTATGCCACAGGTAATGCTATGGAATACATAACACTCTCTGAACTATTTACATATTAGGTTATATGTTGATGTGATGTGAGCAAAATGTTACTGTGAGTTAAGAAGGATATTTTGGATGGTTGCACTATTGTAATATTTAATAAATTACACTAAAAACCATATTCCTGAAAGTAAATGTAATCCATGTAGTCTATTATTACAAACCACTACCTAGCTACAATTAATACCTGTAATATCTCCTTGATAGTGGCTTATCCACTTTAGTTTATTTTCCTCTTGCTCTCTACTTGCCTCATAGTAAACGGAGAGTAAGACACGGTTAGTGAAATCTGTCAGGTTCCATCCAAAGAAACTGCCAGACTCCGACCACTTGAGCCATCTGACTACATTTAAATATCATTGGTGCTGCTGCAAGCGAGTCTGACGGTAAGCTCTTTGGGGTGGGGGGCTACAAGAAGACAAGGTAGCATGGCTATATGAATACTATCATTCTATTGTGCAGTAGACAAGGAAAGTCGGCCATCGTGGAGCCCCCTCATTACTGGCAATCAGAAAGCACAGTATATGTCATCAGTGAACTGCTGAAGCACTTCCATCCACTGCATCTGGAGATACTGCTACTTTTGTACAAAGATGAGACCTTTGTGGACTGTCTTGTCCATATGTCATAATGTCAGCACTACTAAAAAATCAGCTTGTGGGGAGGGAGGAAACAATGTAAAGCTTGACTTTTTAAATGTTATGAATAGTCTTTTTTTTGTTTTTAATGTTTCAAATCTCTTTATTGAATGACAAAGAAAACAGGCAAGAAATGCCAGGCCCATAAGTTAAATGATACAACACTTCCTGAAACAGTAACCCAGCATCTCTGATTACCAACCAGCACATAAACATTTTTTCATTACTCCCCTTTTAACTCCCCCCCACTCCCCTCTTTCCCATCCCCCCTTTCTCTCCATCTTGCACTCCCCCCACTCCATGGAATCCAGTTAATATTATGGGTTCCATAGGAAAATTTGCAATCAAAATAACCATTCTATCCCACCCTAGCATTGAGTGCAGCCCACATACACGCCATACATACCAACCAGACCCTCTATTCCTACCTTTATCCCCTCTTCTTTCCCCTTGTCCTCTCAAAGGGTGTCAGCTATCAAATTCTGAGCCTGTGAGGGTAGAGATTGCCAACAGCTATCCCATACCATCAAAGATCTAGGGGTATGTTTACAAAACCGCGGTAACGTTACCCATGTTAGGTTCTGCAGTAATGGGACGGATGCCCATATAAAGGAGTGGGCGGTGCATCATTAAAGCAAGTCGAGTGAGATAACACGTGTTTCAAGGCACTTTAGACTAATGCGCGTTACAAGGCGCCTTGTAAGGCGCGTTAGTCTAAGACGTCTTGTAAGGCGCCTTATAAGGTGCCTTATAAGTAAGGTGCCTTATAAGGCGCCCTGCAAGGTGCCTTGCAAGGGTCCTTATAAGGTGCCTTGTTAGGTGCCTTATGAGGTGCCATGTTAGCTGCATCATAAGGTGCCTTGTTAGGTGCCTTATGAGGTGCCTTGTTAGCTGCATCATTCGTAAGGCGCCCTATAGGGCTCCTTAGGCTAAGCGTCATATTAGGCACCCTTGGAAAAACATCTTAGAAGGCACCCTGGGTTATGGAACCATAGGTTAAGATGCCCCAACAATGTTACGGTGCCCTAGGTTAGTGTGCCCTAAGGGCTGCAAGGTTCTTCAGGATGACATGCATGATCTGTGAGGCATAGAAACAGATGTAGCCCTAACACTAGATAGAGCACCAAGGAAAGGCAATAAACAGGTGAGTGAAGGAGGGAGAGCTGGGAGCTGCTGGACCTGCCATATCTGCAGGCATCCCATCCCTCTCATACTCACCTCCTACACACATTACCCTACAAAACCAAGAAATCAAATTTAAAAATGAGGTACGATATCTAGGTGTAATACTCGACACACACCTTAACATGGAAACACATATAAGAAATACAACGAAGAAAGTATATTTCAAACTTAAAGTCCTAAAGCAACTTCGCCCACTAATGCACTTACAAGACTTCCAGCGCATAATACATGCCATAATTACACCCCATTTTGACTTTGCAAATCTAACACTACTAGGCACAACAAAACAAAACTTGAAAAGACTTCAAGTTGCACAAAATGCTGTGGCCAGAACCATTATGAAGGTCCCCCCATTTCAACACATCATGCCGATTCTGACGTACTTACACTGGCTACCGATACAAAGCCGAATAATATATAAATCCCTAATAACTACTTTCAAAACTCTAAACAACATGGCTCCACCTACCCTATTCAACCTAATCACTAAAGAACCTGCCAAATCCCAACACAGGAGAGATCACACAAACAAACTAAAGACTCCGAAGGAATTTATAAAAGCCAGAAAAATAACAAACAACAAAGCATTCTCACATGCAGCCCCCATTCTATGAAATGCCCTTCCAGACGAAATTAGATCTCTCTCAGAGACCATCGAATTCCGCAATAAACTCAAAACGCACCTGTTCACCTCACACTACGGATCTCTGTCAAACACACCTACCCAACTAGAAAACGGATAATATAATGCCAGTCCTCATAAGTCAAATCGGTCTTGACATAGAATTTGAAACCCAAATGCTTATATATTACGACTCAACCATGTCTCATTCACAACTGTATATAGTTTTCTCTCTGTTCCCTGTAAACAGTTCATTATGTTCCAATTAATGTAATTTAAGTTGTTATGGTTTTAAGCTGTTCCATGTAATGTAATATAAGTTGTTTTAAGTTGTTCTCTGTATTAACAGACGTTGACCTGTTATAGTGTTGTTCCATGTAAACCGCACCTGATCTCTGGAAGGTGCGGTATATAAGAAACTGTTAATTAAATTAAATTAAATGTGGCTGCCAGAACTGATGACAGTCTATATTAGGTTGATTCTTCAGAGTGGAGATATTATGTCAATATCTTTGTCTGCTTCTCACTCTACTTTATCAGCAATTGATATTTGCAGTTTCCACAAACAAATGTGTATAAATAACAACAATTCTAGGAGATGGTCTCAGACTAATTTGGCATGTAATTCAGACCATTGTCCGTATCGTACTGCTTTTTTGCATCAAGGACCTTTCTCCTTATTCAACCAGTAGTTTTCGATTTAAAGCAATTTGCTTTCTATTAACATTCATCCATGGGTATACATACCCTATTCTATAATCATCATTATCTCTTTATAGTTTTTTTATCTTCATCTTCTTTACTTCATCCCGTAAAGAATCTTCTTGTGTTTTTAGTTCTTCAAGTTTTTGCTTATAGCTGTCTTCTTTTTCTATATTTTTTTAAGGTAAGCAGCGTAGATTCTAGTTCCTTATTTAAATTAGCTATATCTGTTTTCGCTGTGTCGATTACCAAAACCATCAGGTCAAGTGAACATTTATTCAGTATGTTGTTCCATGTCTCCAAAAATACCTGACTGGTAGCATACATTCTAGGTTTCTTATACATTCTTAATCCTCTAGGGATTTGCTGCCATCAAACATAGTCTATTAGAGACTGTCTATGAGGTTCAGATCTAACTACTCGTTTTTGAATTTTCAATACTTGATCCCAACTGCTGGTGCTGTTTTCTATTTCATCTGTTGTAAACGAACATATAACAGAATTGAGTAATGAAAAGACTTTGTTTTAACAGATGAAATATAAAACAGCACCATAGCTGTCTACAGCTGATCACCTAATGGGGTCTTCACTTCTCCGGTACCTCAGCTTGGAAAGACGAACTGACAGTGCATGATACTGGCACAGAGTAGCTACAGACCATGCCATTGTGCAGGTTCTGTGTTCACCCTGAGGGATAGGATGTGCGCCCGGCACTAGGTCCGTAGTACATGTAGTGCTAGAGATAGGTCCTGCTGTACCTCCCCATCACAACCAGCGTGTGACAGGTGTGCTGTCCAGTGCATCCGAAGGTGATTTGGTGTCCATCTGTATTCTGCAGTCACATGTGGCCATCTGGGACTGGACACCACCCAGATTAGTGCATACCCAGTGTTAGGGTCTAGCTGACATGGGGCACCTGTTATCAGGGCAGTGGGGTTCCTACACTTGCATGAGGTTTGTGTAGCAGTGCTTCTACAGATAAAAGTGGTATACTCTATATCCTCCAAAGGGCCCACAATCACCTGTTTTGTAGGTAAGGGACAGGTGCCTGAGCCCCAGTGAAGCAACCTCCATTCTGCTGGTATAAGACAGCCCTCCCAGGTTGGCGGGCCAGAGGCATACCTGTGACTGGGGCAGTGGCAGACTAACAATAATGCTGGGATTAGATCTGGAAAACCTCAACTGCTTCACAGAATGAATCAGACTGCATTTGCAGCACCCTACAAGGTGTTCCAAACATGCACAGACTAAATTCAGACAGTCCATAGCACATGCTCACAGAAGAACTATGGCCCCCAAGACTGGGAACAGACAGGTATCACTGGAGGCACATAGTGTAGAGTGCTATGTGGGAACCTAGACATGCCATGGTCACTGCTTGGTCAGAGTGAGGGTGTCTTCCCAGCATGACATGCTATGGCCACCCTGTCCATGCAGGCGGTGGTCAGGCACTACAGTGTCCCAGCCATTGCCCCACACCCTGTGGAGATGCATCCTGGCCAATCCGCCCTGTCTGGGACATACCCTCAACACCCTGTTCCTCATTATGCACATGTTCAGGCTAATGCTGGTAACAGTGGGACATTGAGTGCCCAGTGAGGTGTGGGCGGCCACAAAACAATGGATAGACATACACACACACACACTCCTATTGCAGCATTGTGCAAAGATAGGGGTGGTTGGCAACCCTGCCCACCACACTGGTCCTGATCACGGTGCTGACTCTGATAAACTGTGCAGGAGGTGATAGTAGTGCTCTGGTGATAACTGCAGCTCTGTGCTGGGGCCAACAGCCTGACTTTCCATGCAGCTTTGGATTGTGGAGCCTATGTGAGTGGGTGTTTGTACCCCTGTTTGCTGCTGCTTTGGGCTTTGCGCATGTTGCTGTTGTATCTGCATTGTAGAGTAAAATATAAGGACATGCTCTGCAGGATCCACAGCTGGGACTTGAACCTGTGCTCGTCTGCATCTGGACACACTGGCTGTGTGTGCTGCACCATACTGTTGCCACAGAAGCACAGTAGTCCCTGGAGCTACCTGTATGTTTCCTCAACCAGACCCTTTTATGTTGCACTGCAAACCACGTACTGGTACAGGACATGGCCTAGGTCCACCTCTGGCAGGTGCCACTGTCCCCTCCAGCATGGGCACACTCCCACCTGCCATGCTGAAACGACCATATGCTGTCGGTGCTGGTAGTGTGCAGTTCCAGGCTATCCACTGTGTGGGTAGGTGGTTGCCTAGGGAGCGTGGTTTGGGATGGGGAGGCATACATGGGCATCCTCACATCTCCCCATCACCGCCTACCAATATTATGTCCCTTCCGCTTGGGGACGGGTTGTCTGGGGGGATGTCAGGTCAGTGCCCTGGCAACTGATAGCTAGGGTGGACCAGGTAGATGTAGGTAGATTGTGTTTGGCCTTTGTCAGCTGCTGTCCTGCTGATTTCTGATTTCTATGTTCCTATGTGCCACCTAGGTGACTGCCTAGTACACTCTGTGCCCCAGGTGCCCCACTGCATGTCCCGCCTGCAGTCCCCTATGCCCCATTTGCAGCATCGCCATAGTGGCCCTTTCATACCTGAGAGCTATGCTGTTGCTGCACATGTAGCGCTTTTATCACTGTTTTTGGGCTCCCTGCCTATGCTGTATATTGCTGACACTGAAATGGTTTCTCTCTCCTGCAAATATGCATCTAACGCCAGGTTTTCACTCGCGGTACTTTTCAGCCCTTCATTTCCCCGTGTTAGTGTGGCAGGGGCCTCTCCCCGCCCACTCCCCACCCATTGACCCCTTCTCTCCACCCTCTGCTGGACTTACCGCGGCCAGTGACTAATGCGCGTTAGGTAACATTAACGTGCGTTAAGTAATGTTAACACGCGTAACGCACATTAACGTAGCCACTGATACGTTACCGCAGTTTAGTAAACATACCCCTTAGCTTTGTATTGGAAGAATCCCCATGCATCCATCAACATCATCATGTTTCTCCAAGTCCAAAATGTGGGTATTTCCTGTGGCAGCCAGTACTTCATTAGTACTCCCCCCCCCCAATAAAGTAGCCTCCAGAACATCAAAGGTCTCCAGAACATCAAAGAGCACTCCCTTAGGGACCACTCAAATTTCTTGCCTCAACATCTCAATAAGGTAATTAAATAGCTGTCTCCAGAAAGCCTGCACCCTCAGGGAAAGCTACACCATGTGACCCAAGATGCTTTCTGCCTCCTTACATTTTAGGAAGTCTGCAGATGGCACCAAACCTGCCCAAAAATTCCAGTGCAAATGTGGCAGAACAGGTGTCTTGGATCATGACATGGTGCAAGGTAGTGAGACATGAGAGAATAGGGTTGCCAACTTTTTCACCGAGAAAAACCCGACACCTGTGGCTCGCCATGCTCCACCCATTCTCCGCCCCTAGTCCCACCCCTGCCCCGCCCCCAGTCCCACCCACAAAAATTACCGAGGATACGTGTAGGCTAACTTCCTTGGTCAGATAATAATTAAACTGGGAACCCCAAAATCCAAACATGAAATGTACAACACTGGAGAAATAAAACTATAAAGTAATTTCCTCTTGCACTAAACAAAAACGCAAAGATGTTAGCAATACACATTTCCCAGACCAGACATATTCCAGTTAATAAATTCAAAATAAAAAGTATTTTTCTACCTTCTGTTTGGGCGTTTTATTTTTCAGTTGCAATTGCTCCAGTCACTTTCTTCTGGTTTCTTCGTGTCTTCTGCGAGCTATCCATTTGTCCTTTCTTCTCTTTCAGATGTTTTCCATTCTCTCTCTATTTCTGCTTTAACATACTGATTGTTTCCCTTTTGCTCTTTCCCCCAATTCTTTCCTTATTCCTTTATCATCCGTTTAAATTTCACCCTTCCATTCTCAAGCCCCTCTTACTCTCCCAATACCCAGCCCATCATAGACTTTTCTTCCACACAAAATATTTTTTCCCCTCTCCATTCTCATTCCCCATCCATTCTAGTCCTCCCCCCAAATCAAATCCCTTATAGTTCTAGACCCACCCAGCATCCACTCCCTTCTAGTCCCATTCTCCCATGCCCCACATCAGCCCATTTCCAGTCCTATTCCAGCTCTTCATCAGCCCATTTCCAGTGCTAGCCCTCACATCACAGGCCATTTCCAGTCCTAGCTCCCCCCCCCCCAATCACAGCCCATTTCCAGTCCAAGTCCCCCATCACAGCCTATTTCCGGTCCTAGCCCCCCCACCATCACATCCCATTTGCAGTCCGAGTCCCCCCGCACCATCACATCCCATTTGCAGTCCGAGTCCCCCCGCACCATCACAGCCCATTTGCAGTCCTAGCCCCCCTAATCACAGCCTATTTCCAGTCCAAGATCCCCCTTCCTCCACCATAGCCCATTTCCAGTCCAAGATCCCCCCCTCCCCATAGCCCTTTTCCAGTCCAGGTCCCCTCCACCCCCATCACAACCCATTTCCAGTCCATGTCCCCCCCCCCATAACCCTTTTACAGTCCAGGTCCCCCCCCCCATCACAGCCTATTTCCAGTCCAAGTTTCCCCCCCCCCCATAGCCCTTTTCTGGTCCAGGTCCCCTCCACCCCCATCACAACCCATTTCCAGTCCATGTCCCCCCCCATAACCCTTTTACAGTCCAGGTCCCCCCCCCATCACAGCCTATTTCCAGTCCAAGTCCCCCCCCTTAGCCCTTTTACAGTCCAAGTCCCCCCCTTTAGCCCTTTTCCAGTCCAAGCCCCCCCCCTTAGCCCTTTTTCAGTCCAAGTCCCCCCCTTTAGCCCTTTTCCAGTCCAAGTCCCCCCCCCTTAGCCCTTTTCCAGTCCAAGTCCCCCCCCCCCTTAGCCCTTTTCCAGTCCAAATCCCCCCCCCCTTAGCCCTTTTCCAGTCCAAGTCCCCCCCCCTTAGCCCTTTTCCAGTCCAGGTCCCCCCCATCCCAGCCCATGCAGTCCTTGCCCCCCCCCCCGACCAGCATCGCGGCTGTCTGAGGCTTCAGAGGGAGCCGGGGAAGCCCGCGCGAGGCCCCGGCTCCTTCTGAACAGCCACCAGCGTAAAGAGCCTTTTCCTTCACGCTGGCGTCTGTTCCTGTGAAGCCGCGAATGCTGGGAAAGGTTAAAGGGCAACCTTTAACCTTTCCCAGTATTCGCGGCTTCACAGGAACAGCCGCCAGCGTGAAGGTAAAGGCTCTTCACGCTGGTGGCTGTTCAGAGGGAGCCGGGACCTCGCGCGGGCTTCCCCGGCTCCCTCTGAAGCGGAGAAAAGCCGTTTTTTTTGCTC
The DNA here is from genome assembly GCA_033557465.1 of Ichthyophis bannanicus. NCBI lineage: Eukaryota > Metazoa > Chordata > Amphibia > Gymnophiona > Ichthyophiidae > Ichthyophis > Ichthyophis bannanicus. Next base: position 1,428,509,767 of record CM066031.1, read on the forward strand.
AGGCCGCTCCCGATCTTGCGGCCAGAGCAAAAAAACCGGCTTTTAAAGGGCCGGTTTTGCCTCTGCGCCGGCAGCCGGCCTGGCCGTGGAAAAACCGGCCAGGCCGGCTGAAAACCGGCCAGTTGGCAACCCTATGAGAGAAGCAGCAGATGAAGGAAAATCGTCCTCTCAGCAGGCCCACTCTATTACCTTCTGAAAAATGTGCAGAGATGGCCTTGGCAAATAGAGAATCTGGGGATCCACATCAGTGGGATTTACATCTCAGTCATAAAATACTGAAAGTGTACTAGTAGAAAAGGTTGCGGTTAGTGTGCCAACTAGTGAAAAGGTAAAAAGTGATCCTGGCAGTGCCATGGCCAAGAACACTGCACAAGTAGAGAGTGGCCAGGATGCTACTGGCCTTTCATCCTCTCCTCTATTCTGGGCCAATGGTCTAGCAACAGAACTAAGGGCAGCAGCTCCCCACAAGGAAAGAGAGGGAAAGTTTCATAAAATCTCACACATGTGGAAGCATTTTAAAGTGTGTGATTGCCCATGGTATACAGAATGCAATTATTGTGGGCAGCGTGTAAGCAGAGAGAAACTGGTAGGTCATCTTACAAACTGTGGTATACTACATCATTTGTGAAAACAGCACCTTGGTACCTTGAAGGGGGCTGATCCTAGGTTGAGGACTCCATTCAGGACTAGAAATAGCAGTGGTATGAAAAGCACATGAAAAATGAAATCCCTATTCCAAGCTTTGTCTTCTTCTACTAGTCAGAGGGCATGGTAGCAGGCCTGACATGCATTGAAGCAAGTCATCATGGAAGAACTGGGGTATGTTCATTAGCACTGTTATGGGGCAGGTGACAGGCAGCATTCAGAGTGGTGACTCGGTGCATCAGAGAAATGATAGCTCTGGGTGACCATCCCCTGAAGATGGTCAAGAAGATTTGGTTTAAGATGCTGCTCCACATCTTAGCTCCTGCTTACTGAGTGCCCTGCAGGGCAACTTTTAATAGTCAGGTAATCCCCAGCCTATATAATCAGTTGTATCACCTGATGAGCTGCAGGAAGAGCTCACAAAAGCAGAAGCCAGTACTAGCATGCATTTCACAACTGACATCTGGATTAGTCAGAACACTACACATGCCTACCTCTTCCTGTCAGCACACTGGGGCAGCAAACTGAGGCAGAAACTGGCATAATAGTTTCTGATGCCTAGGAAAAGGGGGGGGGGAGGGAGGGGAAGAGGTCCTGCAATTTCCTTGGGCACACAACTAGTATGGGCTCCCTCCCAGGAACCCATCACTATCCGAGAGAGAGTCAACTGTAACCCAGGAAACAATGGGAAGTGATAGAGACAGGGAGTTTCCTGGGATCTGACCCGTCTTTATGGGTTGGCACTCTGGCACTGTGCCAGGGGCCCCGCGCATCTAAGGGGCCCTGCGCGCTCCAGCAGCTGCTTGTTGTAATGTTTTAGTTTTATAAGTGCTTTTTATGTTTAAAGACATTTAAAGTTTACTTTTTTTATTAAGTTATTTCTTTACTTATTCTAGTTTCAATTTAATTTTTTATATTTTTATTTTACACTCGTAAAGTTTTTTAAAGTTATTTTTAAATGTTTTGGTCCTTCGTTCAGCTTGTTCGGTGTTCCTGAACAGTAGACTTTAGACCGGGAACCAGGCTATCATACTGTACTTCCGGTTTAACTTGTAAACACTCAAAGATGCTGACACCTCACCTGACAGCGTAACATTTAATTTAAATAATATTAAATAGTATTAAACTACAAAGAGGTCTGAAGGTCTGATATGTAATATAATATAATATATATGTTTTCTATTCTTTGTAATGTAAATGTAATGTAAACACAAGTTTTGTCACGGTTGTCTGCTATTACTAAGTTTTGCTGGTTTAATTTAACCGTGTCTTTGTGGTTAGCCGTTATATTACTGGTTACCGTAATATTAACTTGCTTATATATTTTATATTACAGATTATATAACAAAACTACAGTTAATATAACAACATGGCTTCAAGGGAGCATGACATAAACCGCAAGTATAAGTCCGGTTGGCAAAAACACCATGAACAGGCGCAGAGTGATGCTGCCGCTATAATTGGAATGCAGTCGATTATGATGTACTTTGGGCAGACAACTCAGTCCTGCATGACCGCTCCAGCTCAGGAGGCTGAGGTAGGAGTAGATGTCAAAGCTTCAATGACTGCGACTACTAACGTAAATGAGACAGCAATTAAAACTGAAGAGAAAATGGAAGTGGACTGTCCGCCATTCCAGCAGGCAGAAGACACTGCAATGGACGTTACCAAGTTTCTAGAACATGATGATGTTCCAGTTTGGTGTCTATCTGCTGTTTGCTACTCTACAGACCTCGGCGAATGGCCCGTCAAGATTGTCAACAACATGCGCAAGTACTGGGCGACAGCAGGTAGTACGCGATGTGCCCACTGGGACTCGGATTTCACTCCAACCAGAACTGTCTATGCAGCCAATGGAAAACCAAGGAAATGCTCTCATGACCTGTTCAAAACAACTCATCAGCTGTCGAAGGAACCTGTCGATCGTGTCTGGCTTTGCTATTCACCATCGAAGCTTCGTCTATTTTGCTTTCCATGCAAGCTAATGTCACCAGACGTTGTAGCCTTCGGCATAAAAGGTTTTTGCAACTGGAAGCATAAGAAGTAACAAATCATGGAGCACGAGGTCAGTTCTACTCATCAAGCATCTGTGATTAAACTGCTAGTATGACGTGACACAGCAAAACGTGTTGATCAGGCACTAGTAAAGCAACATGACAAACAACGTGAGTATTGGCGTGCTGTTCTCGAGTGGTTGTTTGAAACTATTTCCTTTTTACTGAACGTGGCCTGGCCTTTAGAGGTGACATTATGGTTCTGCCCATAATGGCAATTATTTGGGAATCCTTGAACTTATATCAAAATTCGATCCCTTCATGTCGCAACACTTGTAGATGCATGCTAACAAGGGAAAAGGACACACTTCATATCTGTCTGCCAATATCTTCAATCAACTAATTCAGCTGATTGGCCAGTCAGTTGTCGATCGGATTAAGGCCGAAGTTCAGTCTGCCAAGTACTTCTCAATCTCAGTTGATTCAACGCCTGATATAACACACCAGGATCAGCCGACATTTGTTACGTGTTGCCATCTGGCCCTGTTGAGTGGTTCCTTACATTTCTACCTCAGCAAGGTCACAAAGGTGAACAGCTTGCAGATAGCTTGCTTCAGTTTCTGCACAGCTGGGGGATCAACATTGACGATTGTCGAGGACAGTCATATGATAACTCCAGCAACATGAGCGGCAAATACAGAGGTATGCAGGTTCTTATACGGCAGGGAAATCCTCATGCCACTTACATACCCTGTGCAGGCCATTCCTTGAACCTCGTTGGTCAGTGCGCAGCAGCCTGTTGTGCCGATGCCGTATCATTCTTTGACTTTGTCCAATGGCTGTATGTGTTTTTTGCTGGTTCGACAGCATGCTGGGCCATCCTCAAGGACAAGCTGGAACAGACTGCAGGCCGGCTAACACTAAAGAGACTGTCCGACACACGGTGGTCAACACGATTTGATGCAGCAAATGCTCTGGTGAGGGAGTATGATGAGATTGTCAAAGCTCTGGAGGACATTATAGATGACAAAGTGGGCGAACAAAAGGCAGAGACGTGTCAAGAAGCCAGAGGATTGCACGATTGAATGCAGTGCCTTGAGACAGGCATAATGGCTACTTTCTGGCAGAAGGTTCTCGCAAGATTCCAAGCGAACAGCGTGTCGTTGCAGTCAGCTGATCAAAATTTGAATTCTGTTGCTGCGATTTATGACTCACTGCAGATGTACATACAAAGCCTTCGTGAACAGTTTGTCCTCCCCTCATCGTAAATCTGATAAACGGCTTTTACACGATCATTATCTTTATCTTTATTTAATCATTTAATATACCGCCCAACACAAAGGCATCTGAACAATTTACAATAAAATCAGCAGTGCTGCAAGAAGATTGAAAAAGGAAACAGAATGCCAATACTCAGATAGGAAAGGAATAGAAAAATTGTCACACTACAAAAGAAAAGAGGACAGACAAGAAAGAGAAGTAGAGAGACTTCAGCATGGTGGGGAAGGAGTAGGGAACATCTGAGAGGGAGGGAGATCAAAGGCAGTGCAAAAGAGTTAAGTTTTTAACGTTGATACCAAACATCACGTGATTAAAAAAAGTACAAGTGTGCTGCAGCCATGCTACAATCTGCACGTGCAAAGCACATAACTAGGTCACTGCATGCTTAATAGCACCGTGATATGATATATTGTTATATAGCTACACAACAAGTCTCAATAATTTTTGATCACACCTCGTACATGGTGTGACCATGCCCAAGAAACCCCTCTCTCCCTCATCCCACTCTTGTAGCCCAGCATTCCCCTCTCCCTTTCACCTCCAACAATACAGTATTTGGCCTCGCCCCTATCCTGCCACCCCAAATATAGCAACTGCCCTCTCCCCTTCCCCACCACCCGAATAGTGCAGTTGCTGCCTTCCCCTTCACAGCAACTTCTCCCTCCCCTGTCAAGGAAAGAAAACTAATTGGTATGGAAAATTTCTCCATAATCAGAGAACCCACCACAAAATCAAAGCAAGCAAGAAACAAGCCCAGAGAAGCCTTAGCTGTGAAAAGTAAGGGTAAAGATGGAAAGCAACTAAGCAGTAATAGTTGGCTGCTGCTGCATTGATAGTGTAAACGTTGGCATTGGTGAGAAACCTCAGCGATCCTCGACCAGTGTGTCATGGGGCCAGTGTAGGCAGGGCAAAGGTAAGCACAAAGTCCGGTGGTAGGCGATGTGGCCATAAAAGCCACATCATTTTCTCTTACTTTAAACAAAGCTGCACTCCTTTGCAAGGGTCGCAGCGGTAGGAGGTACTTAATATGATTTAAGTTCCGATGCACGGAGACACCAGATGGGATATCATATTAAGTTCTTCCTGCTGATCTGACCCTGCAAAGGAGTGCAGTTTTGTTTAAAGTAAAATAAAATGCCATGGCCTTTTTGGCCACATTGTCTGCCACCAGGTTTTACACTTCCTGCTGCCGCTGATCTCCCTGCACTGTCCCCGCGACACACTGGTTGAGAACTGCTGAAGTTTCTCACCAATGACGATGTTTACTCTATCAATGCAGCAGCATCTTTGGTGCCCTTGTACATTTGCACCCCCCCCCCCCCATGCTTAACAGGTAGCGCTAGCCATGTTTCCCTCCAGAGTGCCCAGTGGTTGCATATTCCTCATGCCAGAAGATATTGTGGCTCCACAGCATTCATGGCTTGCAGCAGACTTGGTGGAAAAACTAGTGTTTCTGAAGACAAACCTCCCCTTGCTTGGATTTCTTTCATTGGCATGCAACTGAGAGGAGTGTAGAGCTATACTGAGAGGCAATTGCTCACACTCTGTCTTCAATGTATGTATTGGATGAGTTTTTGACTGCACTGCAGTTTCTGTGAGATGGTGCCTATTTCCAGTGACTACCTATCAATCCACCATGCCAAAACTTACCAAAAGCATGAAAAAAATAACCATTAAAGTCAAGAGATTCAGATGGAGCAAAGGCAGTTTTCCTGGCAAACCACAATCATTAGTCGCCCTTTTTCATTCTGGAACTCTATCGGTTTGTCAGGCCTCATGCTCTGCAGCACTCTTGCTATTTCAGTGTTAGCCCATAAGCAGAAGGCTTTTGCTAAGTGACTGCAGCACATCATGTAAACTTGACCTGCTGGCTTTCTGTGCTGCATTCTCACTGGCCAGATACTCTTCAAGATCCAAAAAAGAGGGTAGAGAATTCATGGATTATCTCTATACTAGTGGAAAGAAACTGTCCTCACCCAACCTCAGTCACTCTTTCCCAAAGGAACAAAAGTCTGGAGATACATAGCAAAATGGTGTGTTTTGCTCTACTGTTTTGGGACTCATGCCTGATGTTTTCTCATGGTCTGCTCCTGAAGATTGATCATCTTTCTCTTTCTCAGCTTATCATATCCAACACTCTGTAGCATCAGCCAAGGAGGGGCTCTGAAGCAGGATGAATTCCAGTTACAGTCCACTGTTTGTCACTTCCAATCCTGGACCTCCAAATGAGCTCTGTTTAGATGGGACTGGTTGGAAGACTGGTAGCAGGTATAATATACATCTCCATCCTAGAAATCCTTGCTGTGTCTGCTGCTATTAAACCAGATGAAGCCCATAGCCTTGGATTCAGCTGGCCAGATGTGATCCACATACTCCCAGACAGTCTTAGTAAGAAGAAATCCCTGGGATTCAATCACATTTGGCACAGTCTGAAACAAGATATGCTTTCACTCTAAACTTTTTAATGCTGAACATCTGGATGAGTCTTTCAACAGTGCTGCCTTTGCTGAATGTCTGTCCAGAGAGCAGTTCTGTCAGTGGTACAGGCTTCTCTCTTCTTTCGATCAGGAGTAGAAATTCTTCTCAGAGGCAGCCATCTTCTTTCTTGATCTGCCCATATTTATTTGTTTGATGTGTGGGGTGTGGAGGCAGATACTCAGTGCAGATGGGACAGTCGTGATCCAGTAGACAACTCCCATTTTGAACTGTACTGGCCCTTCTCTGGTCAGGGACAAAGTGGATCTCTGCCTCTATGTACTCATTGCTTTTGTTTTTTTTTCTGGGGTTTTCTTCCTCATTCTTCTGCTTTGAACCTTTGTGGATGCACCTGCTTAGACTTGTCATTGTATGACTTTCATCCTCCATAAAAGCCATGATGTTTTGTTGTCATCCTTCTAATTGTGTGGTTCGGTGACCAGTGGGCTCTGGCTTTTTCTGGGCCACACTTCTTCATCTTCCTGCTTTGCATGTTGGTGGGTGCACTGTTTAGCCTTAACACTGTACAACTCTATCCTTCGCTAAATGTTATGCCAACATTGAGCCACTATCATCCTCCTACTTTGCACCTTTTTGGGTGCCTTTGGCTTGTTATTAAATGTTTTTCTGAGTTCTTCAACTCAATTTGGCATGAAGTTCCTTCAACCCAAGTCCAGGAAAAACTGAACCAGATATGAGGGAGGAGTGGCCTAGTGGTTGGGGCAAGGTACTACAGGCCGGAAGGTCAGTGGTTCAAATCCCACTAGAGGACAGCAACCTTGGGCCGGAAGGACTGGGGTTTCTAGTCCCACAGGTGCTCCTTGTGGTCTTGGGCAAGCCACTTAACCCTCCATTGCCCATGTTCCCTGTAAGTATTAGTGTATGTGTCTCATATCCCCTCATGTTAAATGTATCCCCAACCGCTTTGACCCAGTGAAAAGCAGGATATAAATGCAGCTAAATAAATAAAATATGATAGAGGGAAACTATCAGCTTAGCACCAGTCTTGAGCTTTGTCTTCAGTTCTTTTTTAATGTTCTGGATAATCTGCTATGCGACGATGATCCTCCCAGCATAATTTTAGAGTCTTCCAGGCAATCTGGGCATGGTTCTACCATGCAGACCTGTGTGCAGTGAACTTTACTCCAAGGAGGTAGTGGCAGCATACTGCCTCTGCTCCACCATGCAGAGGCCCAGGGCAGACTTGGAATTAGTTTGCATGCCTGCCATATTGTGGCAGTACAATCCAGAAACCTATCCCCCTAGTGAAACAAATCAAGCAATCCAAAATCCAAGAATCACCATAAATATATAGATAGACTTATCTTTTTGTCGGAGTCAGCCGTAGGAGGGAAAGTACCAAGTCCCGTCCCTCTCCAGGCGGCTGGCTTCTTTTATTCTTTATTTAATATCATCCAAGCCTCTTACGATAATCTTCCCGATTTTTTTAAAATTATCAATAGTTTCATATCTCTATATTTCAAACCTTGTCGCTGCTCTTGAGAAAAATAATCAGCACGACGTGCACGTTTCGGGCTGGACGCCCTGTGTCAAGTGCTCTTCCTCAAAAGTTGAAAATGGCAACAACAGAAAAACGCCATCTCTGCGGCTAGAATCTCGCTCATCATGATGTCTGGGAGGTAAGCCTTCGAGGCACGGGTGCCGATAACTGCCTCTATGAACTCCAGGCATTGGGATGGCTGTAATTGCGATTTGTCATGATTCCCAGAGAGGACAGCAGGGCCATGGTCTCCTGCACCATCTCCCATGTCTCTTGAGCTGAGGACACTGTGAGAAGCCAATCATCCAGGTAGGAAAAGACGTTGGCGCCCTGTTTGTGGAGGTGTGCCGCTGCTATGGCCACACACTTTGTGAAGACACACGGGGCTGGTGACAGTGCGAAGGGAAGGACCCTGTACTGGTAGTTCTGTCCCAGCACATGGAAACGGAGGTATTTTCTGTGAGACTTGTGGATGGGGACATGGGTGTAGGCTTCCTGCAAGTCTAAAAAGGCCAGCCAGTCCCAGGACTGTATGAGCAGCAGGATGGAATTGAGGGAGTGCACCCTGAACTTCTCCTTGGTTATAAACTTGTTTAGCTTGCAAAGGTGCAGGATAGGATGTACTCCGTCTGACCTTTTGGGAATGAGGAAGTACCTGGAGTAGAACCCAGTGTTGACTTCATCCGCAGGCACCTTCTCTATAGCTCAAGATGTCAGGAGATGTATGAGTTCTGCTGCCATGGGGGACACAAGGTGGGGCAGTGTCTCGCTGATGGGATGGGAGCACTGGCAGGGCAGAGCAGAGAAGCATATATGGTATCTCTCCTGGATGATTTGAAGGACCCACTTGTTAGTAGTAATGGCTTTCCATGCCCCCAGGAAGACTGACAGGCGTTCCCCAACTGGGAGGGTAGTCTGGTGCTGGTTGTCAAAAAGAGAAACATAGAAACATAGAAATATGATGACAGAAAAAGACCACATGACCTATCTAGTCTGTCCTTCCATATCAACCACTACAACAGTACCCTTTTTTCCTTTAGAGATCATCTGTGTTTGTCCCATGCTTTTTTTAATTCAGTTACTGTCCTCATCTCTACCACCTCCACTGGGAGACTATTCCATGGATCCACCACTCTTTCCGTAAAGAAATATTTCCGCATATCACTCCTGAATCTATCCCCCTTCACCCTCATCCCGTGTCCCCTCGTAGCAGAACTTGCTTTCAATTGAAAGAGGTTCTCCCCCTGAACATTTATCCCACAGAGGTATCACTGGTCAACATTGAAATCGTTACTGACTTTAAAAGGCCCTAATCTGTAGTATCTTGTTGAGCTGAACATGAATATAACATTAAAAAAAAATTATTGGCTCACATTTTGAAGATATTGCATGTAGTTCATTTTTTACATTTCCCCGTGAAAATGTATCCAGTAGGACATCAACAACATCCCAAATAAGCCTTGAATGATGTAATATTGCATCACATTGCATAATACCAGCATGCACACATCATCCAGATTTGATTGCATCATTTTTTGATACAATGCAATACTACTGCCAGACGGCTGCTGAAGCCATCTGATGTCAGCAGTGTACTATTGTGATAAGGAAGCTTATCATAGCTCAGGTAGGAGCTATAGAAAAGATGATGTGACTCTGAACAAGCAACCTGTCAGTTCTGGTAGATGCAAGAAAACAGAGTTTTCACATAAAAGACTACCAGTCCCAGAATGCACCAGGTTTCCAGCAGCCATGAGAGGGGCTGAAGTGAGAAAACGTGTGTGCAATCAAGAGAGCTATGAGGTAATCCCTAAGCACTCATCTCAAAGGGCAGGGCCTGATTCAACACAGCTGCGCTGTGTTAGGGAGGAGCACACATTAGAACAGAATAAGAATAGAGCTTATTCTACAGATAACAGCTACAGAAACAGCTTCAGGAAAGGAGACAGAAACAGCTTCAAGCTCAAGCACCAGTATCACCTGGAGAAGCAGAAGCCAAGCCAAGCGGATAGAGAGAGAAGGAAACTCTCTGGAAGGAAGAGAAGAAAGCCCATTGGATGGTCTGGGAGAGTCCAAGGCAGTACCCATACTGGGAGGTATTCCAAGTGCCAGCAGAGTCCATTGGACTGGAGTCAGCCAGAGGAATGGAATGGCAGAGATAGGAATCACCAGTGGCTACCTGGAAGAGAGAAGACTGCACGTGGAAAGGACTTTCAGACCTATGCCAGAAGGTATGTGAGGAAAGATCCAGTGTCCAGGGATCAAGATTGGAAGGCTGGACATCAGAACTGGATTACATACTGGCCAGGCTATACAGAGAGGAATTATGATAGCAGGAGAGGCTCAGGTATGAACACTGATCCAGACCCTATCTATAATAGTGAATGGCAGCAAGGGAATAAGCATTCTCATGATAGTGCCTTAATGAAAGACTCATCTGTGCCAATGTATGATAGTGACCCTATGCTGATTGATGAAGGGGGAGATACAGCAGATGAAACTATTCATTACATGGACTGTTCTCTATCTAAATGCTATTGCTAGCTTTCTGTGAGCAAACACCTCAGCCATCACAAAGAAACCTAACTTTGTTCTTTATTTCCACTGCAAACAGCTCTTAAAGCAGGATTTGGGTTCACACAGTAGCAGCCAGCCAGCTAAAGGGTTTCAGCTGGTCAATTGATAGTAATTAAAGCTGCACCTGATTGTGTGTGTGAGCAAGGGAGAATCACTGCTGGGATCTGCGTGGAAAATAAGCAGAAGTTAACCTAACAAGCAAAGTTTATTCATTTCTTTGTGCCTTTTTATTTGGTAATTATTTGCTAAGAAAACATTAGCTAATTGCCTGACAAGCTGAAGGTTGTTTTCTGATTTGCTTTGTGACTTTATGTTATCCATTTAAACACTGCAAGCAAGGAACCTCATTTATATTGCTACCAAGCATATTTGTGCTGGGTGAATTAAACCCCATCAATAAAAGAAGTATTTTATTGGCCTTACCACTGGTATCACAACTCAATTATTGTCTTCAGCTGTGTTTGGGAGTGAAAGAACTACATTACCCACAATACCTTGCAAGAATCATATGAATATATGCATCGTCAAGATTGTGTAAGTTCTCACCCTAGGCAGCCGTCTGACACTATACGCAGTCGGACAGGTTGAGCATTTAAAATATTTCAGACTGTGTGCGAGACAGTTTAAGCTACTGTTACATGTAACTTTTATTAATCATATAATTTTAGCCATTTAGGTACAATAGAGAACAGTAATGCCAGGAAAGTGTGTCAATACCATTGACAATTTCTGCTACATTTGTAGGGAAGTGACATTTGCAACCAGAAGAAAAGTATCACTTCTCAACGGAAGAAGGCATATCATCTTTACTTCGGATGCAAGATTGGTGACCAAGACAAGCCTTGGGCCCCACATATATGCTGCGCTACATGTACAACACAGCTTTCACAGTGGTTGAATTGCAAAAGACCATCGAAGCCATTTGCAGTCCCTATGGTGTGGAGAGAGCCAAACAACCACATAAATGACTGTTACTTCTGCTTGGTTCCTCCTCTTTCCAGCGGAATAACGAAGCAAAAGAAGTCGAGCATAGTTTATGCAAACATTCCGTCTGCATTGCGACCAGTTCCACATGGTGAGGGACTTCCTATTCCAGAACCTCCATCAAAATATTCTCTTGATTCATCTGATGAGGACAAGGGTGAGCCGACCTGTTCTTCTCTTGGTCCGTCAGCATGCAGTGACCCAGATTTTCACTGGGATGCATTATCAACTCCACACAGAATAACACAGAAAGAACTAAAAGACCTGGTTTGTGATTTGGATTTATCCAAGAATAAGGCAGAATTGCTAGGATCAAGACTCCAACAATGGAATCTTCTAGAAGAAGAAGTCAACATTACTTCATATCGAAAGCTCCACCAGCAGTTGGAGCCTTTCTTCAGAAAGGAAAATAATCTGGTATTCTGTTCCGATATTGAAAGCCTCATGAATGCCTTAAAAATCACTCATGACCGACAAGACTGGATACTATTTATAGACTCTTCGAAACTGAGTCTGAAGGCTGTGCTTTTGAACAATGGAAACCGTCTTCCATCTATTCCAGTAGCGCATGCCGTCCACATGAAAGAGACATACGATAACTTAAAGCATCTACTGACTTCCATTAACTATAACAAGTACAGCTGGCACCTCTGTGGTGACTTGAAGGTAGTTGCCCTTTTAATGGGACTGCAGCAGTGATATATAAAATACATGTGTTTCTTATGTGAGTGGGATAGCCGAGCAAGGGATTGGCACTACTTGTGGAAGGAATGGAATCGCAGACAAAATGTAACAGTTGGAGAGAAGAATATCCAGCACCCAGCTCTGGTTGAGGCTCACAAGATCCTGCTATCACCCCTTCACATCAAACTAGGTTTGATGAAAAACTTCATGAAAGCTAAGGACCGCACTTCACCAGCTTTCCGATACCTGCATGAAAAATTCCCTCGACTCACCGAAGCAAAGATTAAATAGGGAGTTTTTGGGGTCCTCAGATTCGAGAGCTCTTCAAAGATGACCGGTTCAACAACCCTCTGCAGGGTGATGCGAAACAAGCATGGAATGCTTTTCGCCTAGTGTCAACAAACTTTCTCGGGAATGTTAGGGCAGAAAACTAGTAGAAGACATGCTGATGCAGTATCAGAAACTTGGCTGCAATATGTCTCTCAAGATCCATTTCCTTGATTCCCATCTCAATTTCTTTCCTGATAACTGTGGTATGGTTAGAAACTCTAAGCCCATATATCTGCCTGCCTTTCTGACATCGCTGCCTGGATGTTTCAGCGTCGTTTGAAATTGAATACGACCAAAATCAAACTTATTATTTTTCTTCCTAAACTCTCTTCCCCCTTCCTTCCTTCTCTATCTCTGTTGATAACACTCTTCTGCTTCCTCAGCCCACAAGCTTGGAGTCAACTTCGACTCCTCCCTCTCCTTCTCCACACACATCCAACAGATAGCAAAAATCTGTCATTTCTTTCTCCACAACATCAACAAAGTTTGCCCCTTCCTTTCTGAATACACTACTAAAACACGTATCCACTCTGGTCTTCCTCTGAGTCATCTTTCTCCCCTTCAATCTGTTCAAAACTGCTGCACGGCTAATCTTCCGCCTGCCCCAATATATTTGTATAACCCCTCTTCTCAAATCACTTCATTGCCTTCCCTTCCATTTCCATATGCAATACAAAGTTCTCCTTCTGACCTATAAGTGCATTCATTCTATTGCTTCTCATTACTACACCCCTCCTTGTGAACTCTGCTCTTCCTCTGGTTTGCTTCTCTCTATGCCCTTCTCTTCAATAGCTAATTCCAGACTTTGATCCTTTCACCTTGCTGCTCCTTATGCCTGGCGCAAACTACCTGTATCTTTACATCAAGTTTCATCTCTCCCTCTTTTCATATCCATGCTAAAGGCTCACCTCTTTCAGGCCACTTTTGGATCTTAATCCTTTGTTCTCCTTCTGACTCATTACCCTTACCTACTCTACCCTTATTCTATTGTACTGTCTGTCTTGATTAGATTACAATCTCTGATGAGCCAGGACCGTCTTTTATATGTGTCTGTGCAGTGCTGTATATGCCCTGTAGTACTATATAAATGATTAATTGTAGCAGTAAGAAGAATTTCCAATCTTACCTTGACAAGTTGCACATGCATGTTACATCTTATGAACTCCAGAAGGAGACTCTCTTTGGCATGATGCAAGTACTATGCTGAGTGTTAGCAATGAATCTGAGGAACCAAGATCATAATCCACCTACTCTGGCTTAAGAGTGAGGTTCATTACTGTCTTAATATGTGCAAAACTAATGAATATACAACATTTGTTGGAATGCTTTGGATTAATGGCTATGAATTCACCAGCTTAAAGATAAGTTTTGGTTTAATTGGATCTCAGTGGATTTTGTGACTGTGACAGATGAATAAAGTTTTGACAATACACAAAAAAAGAATAAAATAATACATTGGTGGTGAACGATGATGAAATGGATTTGGTTGGCATATGAAAGTCTGTTGTATCATAAAACTGAGTTTATTTATTTAGACAGTTTTGTATACCACCTTATCCTTCAATCAAAGTGGTCACAACACAATTGGGGGATACATTTAACACGAGGGGATATGAGACACATACACTAATACTTACAGGGAGTTCTCACCATTAATCTTTAACGTTAATCTGGTTAGGTGAGCAGCTGCCTGTGACACTAATTGTGTACCGTATTTCAGTTGATTTTTTGAGGAAGAGTGTCTTTTTGAGTGCATGAAGGATTAAATAAATAAAATGCTAGTACCTGCAAATTTTGTATATTCATTAGTTTATTTTTTGCGGAAAAGTGCGGATACTTGTAGATTATGCTCAAAACTACTCCATCTGGCGAAATTGCCCCATAGGAATCTCACTTGTGGTCTTACATAGACTCTCCTCTCTTGCAAGATATCCAGAGGGTGTGAATAAAGAAGCATGTAATACATCATGCCATGGCTTAGCTTGCTGTAGGCTCCTACCTCCAATGTGATGCATTCTATATGATCACATTCCTTGTCACACAATCCACATGGCCACAGGTCTGGTAAAACAGTATTTTTGCAATGGACTGGCATTCATTATATACAGCAGGATCTGACTATGCACTACAGCAGTTTTTATATAGCTTTCAGACAACTGAATGCATGCACGCAATGCAGGCCATGTCAGATACATGAAATGTACACATCTCTATCCAGATTTTTTAGTTCTTTATACTCTGCTCTTCTTGAATATCAGGGTCTTGATAGTCCTGAAGGGTCTGGAATTTGCTATGGAACATCAGACCCAAAATAGGGCTAAAAGGACCAGACTTCTTGGATGAAGCTCCCTTCCTACTTTTGGACACCTGACCTACAGAGACATTCCCAAGCTGTCCTCTTCCCAAATCTTCACCACCTAATGGCAAGGTGGAGAGATCAACTTCCCATTTAAATTTGAGATGGAGTACACTGGCCCAGATTGTCCTCAGAAGACAGAGTAACAGGAGGATGCACTAACCATGGAAGCAAAGACTCGAGACTCAGCAAGAGATCTATTATGACATGCAACAGGACACTTACTAAATGGATGACCCAATAAACCGCATAAATTGCATTGCATCCAGCCACATTCACCAGTAACATGTCCTAATTATTTACATAATGCACATTTCTGTATGGTGCAATTCATACTGAGATGTCAGTATAACCCACACTTACGACATTGTCTGGGGTGGCCAGGGTAGAAGCACTGAATTGTATCCCTTCCTTTGAAAGCAGCAGATGGGAGATGTTGAATAACTTGATCAATTTGTCTTAGTTTCACTAGAGCCTGCCAACCCCCAGCCCATACCCCTGAAAGACCAGGAATCTTCCCCAATGGGGTTCTTAAATTTGCATCTCTGCTAAGCCAATAAAAAAAAATCAGAAGAAGAAACAGAATCATTTCTAACTAAAATAGTAACACAAGCTAGATCAAGTCTGCTGTAAAATTCACCCATGCCTCAATACCTTTGCAAGTGGCATAAGAGTGCCAGAACCTTTCCAAACACCTCTGTAAATAAAACCCTATCATATTCAGGAAATGAGGCTGGGTGACTGCAAGCATATAAATCTTCTGGCATAAAACCAAAGTCTAATACCACGTGTAAAATAGTGTCTCTTGGTGGTGGAGCACTCTGACCCACCCACTATATTCCTGCACTTAGGGACCTGTCCCGCCCCATCCTGAAAATCCCCTCCCATCTATCCCCTCACCTTAAACCCTATGCCCTGCTCACTAACCCATGGTTTCCCTCTGACAACTACAGCAAAGGAAAGGGGTGCTATAGGAGGAGCAGAGGACGCATCCCCAATCACTCTCAAGACAGGGGTGTGAGGAGGATCTCCCGTCTGAGCCCTCATTACTCCCCCAGGAAGGGGAAAAGCAGACCCATTGAAAGTGGATCCCAAAGCAGTCACAACAGTACTGACAGGTTTGACAGGCTGTGGCAAATAATTAGCAAAAGACACAAACTGGGGGCACATTGAAGCAATAGTCCTTTCTTGCAAAAGTGCACCCCCTCCACTCACACTGCTTTGGACCGGAGTCATGTTCTTACATTTATTAACATTGGAAGTAACCCTCAATGCTTCCCCAGCTCCTGCAAGCACTCCATTGACAAAACAGATAAATCATGAGTTTCTGTGAGAAGACCAGCTCCCTCATTCAAGGTAGCAGAAGCAGGCACAGCCTTCAAAGTCTGTAACACAGAAAAGGCATACAAAATTAGGCAAGATCAAAGTGTTGCTAGTGTCAAATCCAGCAGAAACAGGCACTGGAACTAAAGCTGAGGGAACCATAGAATCATCAGAGTTAATATTCCTGGTTCCAGCTGCAAACAGACAGATTGAACAAAGGTGAAAGAGTTGGAAGGATACGCCATACTATGAATAGATGGGAAGACGATCTTCCAGGGAGCCTCACTCCTTTTGTGAAGAACGTGCTTGAAGAAAAATAAAGACCAACATTTTTGCTGACATCAGACACAGAGAACACTGAAGCAACTGAAGGAACTGCAGCTGGCACAGGAGAACAAAAGGTCAGGCAAGTCAAAAGATTGCTCCGTATACTTCCCTGTAGCAGAGGTGCCATAGATGTAAGTTCCATAGACGTAAACCTTTCTGAGCATGTACAGGTAGCCTCACCTCACCGGTCCACTCCTAGCCCGGCCAGTCTTTCTTCTTCTGCCTTGCCAGCAAGACGGATTGCATAGCTCTACAGATTAATTTTGCAAGACAGAAGACATTAGCAGACAAAGTGTGTCTAAATGAGGCTTCTGCGGGAGAAAGATGAATATCATGGACACACATGACCAAAGTGTCCAATGCTTGGGAGCTAGCCACTGGGTAGAATATTGCAGCCATTGCTCCAGAATGTCCCCCGGAGACAGGAAATCCAGAAGCCATGTGTTAAAAGATCATCTGGCCACTGCTGAACTGCAAGGAGAAAACAACTAGACATCCAAGGAGCCAGCACTCACCTCACCACATCCGGAAGGTCAGGCCTCGGACAAAACCATGCTTTCGGCACAGGATGCACTCAGTAAGGCCTCCATCCCTGGCCGTACTGCTGCAGAGATAACCGTGGCATCCTCCACTGACCCTGCAACTGCTCCAACTCCATCATGATGTTTGGCTGACTCACCCGGACACCCTGAAGCCCCAGGCACAAAACAGCATGGTCCCGCAGCCTCCAACACAAAACAACATGGTCCTGCAAGTCACCATCTTGGCACTAGCAATGTGGCCGCCTCAGGCTCTGCTCCCAAGCCTCCAATTGGGCAGAACATATTCCCGGGGAAACTAAAGATGCCCCCGAAGTCACTGCGCCGACGACAGAGTAGCTCCCAATCATAGCGAAAGGACTGCCTCCAACCCTCACAGCACTCACAGTGCCAGGAGAGAGCTGAACTGAGACAACAGACAACCCGGTGCCAACAGAGAGTCCCCAAATCAGTGTGGATGAAGCCATGGGAGTGAGAGCAGGCACAGCCGCGATCAACACAGTAGCAGCAGAGCCAGTAGCGAACACCGGGGCAGAGGTTATCAGGGCAGATGGACAAAAAGACACAGGAGCCGTGATCAATTCAGCAGCAGCAGCAGCAGAGCCAGTAGAGGACACTGGGGTAGAGAACACCGGAGCAGGCATGCTAAAAGACACAGAGGCCTCAGAAGACATTCTGAATGCCGCTGCAGTGATGGGAGCAGGCGGACTAGCAGGAGCACAGAGCAACCTAAGCACAGGGGGTGATCTGGCTCCTCCACATACAGCTTCAACTCCCCCCCCCCCCCCAGCAAACGCAGGAGGCGTCATTACCGGGACTCAAAGAGCGCAGACAGCACCACAGTCATTCTACAGCTCCACTGACTGACCTTTTCAATGCCTCGTTGGAGTCGGGAGTGGTGCCAAAGGACTGGAGAGAGGCTCATGTGGTGCCTTTACACAAAAGCGGAAGTAAGGATGTGGTTGAAAACTACAGGCCGGTTAGTTTAACTTCGGTGGTGAGTAAATTATTGGAAACGCTGCTGAAAGAGAAAATAGTGAGGTTTCTGGAGTCCAGCGGATTACAGGATCCGAGGCAGCATGGATTCACCAGAGGCAGGTCTTGTCAGACAAATCTGATTGATTTTTTTGACTGGGTGACCAGGGAGTTGGACCAAGGGAGAGCTCTAGATGTGGTGTATTTAGATTTCCGTAAAGCCTTTGACACTGTTCCTCACAGGCGACTTATAAACAAACTGAGCACCCTAGGGATGGACCCTAAAGTTACTGCTTGGGTTAGAAGTTGGTTGGGTGGGAGGCGACAAAGAGTACAGGTAAATGGAGCTCACTCTGAGGAGAAGGATGTTGCCAGTGGTGTGCCCCAGGGATCTGTCCTTGGTCCGATTCTTTTTAACATCTTTGTTAGTGATATAGCGGAAGGGCTGTCGGGTAAGGTTTGCCTCTTTGCGGATGATACCAAAATCTGCAATAGAGTAGAAACCCAGGAAGGGGTAGATAACATGAGGAGGGATCTAGCTAAGCTTGAAGAATGGTCTAGAATTTGGCAGCTGGGATTTAATGTTAAAAAATGTAAGGTCATGCATTTGGGCTGCAGCAATCCAAGGGAGCAATACAGTATAGGAGGTGAAGTACTTTTGTCCACTAAAGAAGAGCGGGACCTAGGCGTGGTTGTGTCTGATGATCTTAAAGTAGCTAAACAGGTGGAAAAGGCGACAGCAAAAGCTAGAAGGATGCTTGGGTGCATACGGAGAGGAATGGCTAGCAGAAAAAAGGAGGTGATAATGCCTCTGTATAAGTCTTTGGTGCGACCTCATTTGGAGTATGGTGTGCAATTCTGGAGACCGCACCTTCAAAAGGATGTGAACAGGATGGAGTCGGTGCAGAGGGTTGCTACCAAAATGATTAATGGGCTTCATTATAAAGCATATGAGGACAGACTTAAGGATCTTAATATGTACACCTTAGAGGAAAGGCGGGATAGAGGTGATATGATTGAGATGTTTAAATACCTCCGTGGCATAAATGTTCAGGGAGAGAGCCTCTTTCAATTGAAAGCAAGTTCTGCTACGAGGGGACATGGGATGAGGGTGAAGGGAGATAGATTCAGGAGTGATATGCGGAAATATTTCTTTACGGAAAGAGTAGTGGATCCGTGGAATAGTCTCCCAGTGGAGGTGGTAGAGATGAGGACAGTAACTGAATTCAAGAAAGCATGGGACCAACACAGAGGATCTCTAAAGGCAAAAAGTGGACTGTTGTAGTTGTTATGGAAGGACAGACTAGATAGGCCATGTGGTCTTTTTCTGTCGTCATATTTCTATGTTTCTATGTTTCTACCCGGTTAGTAGAACAGACAGCAATGCCTCAGGCTCCTCTGGCCTTGGCAGACCACTCTGACTTGGTGCACAGAGTGCCACCGAGCCTGTTCCCACAGCACTCCAAGCCTTGCGTGGTCTCCCTCCCCCGTCCTACCATCTCCACAACCTTGTCAGTGGGGAAGAAGAAGACAGTGAGGCAGCCGTTCTGCGCTCAGCTTCTATGAAGCACGCCTCCTCAGAGGAAAATCCCTCAGCTATGGACACTGAAGGCCAGCCCCCCTCCCCCCCCTGGAGGATCTCACCTACCCAAAGTTTCTTAGGAAGGTAGAGACAACCCTAGCCCTGACACCGCTGGATGCATCAGGGGAACTGGAACCAGAGGTCCTCAAATATCTTAATGCACTGAAGCCCCCCTTTGCTCTACCCCATCCATCAGAAACTGTAGGACAACCAAGTGAAACTTTGGAAGACGCCTACCTCGGACCACCTCTATTCGAGAAAACTGGGCACCAAGTACCAGGTCCAGCCCACACCTGGGTTCATCAAGCCTCAACTACCCTACCAGTGCATCATCATATCCTCGACCCTAAAAAGGGTGAAATCCTCGCACCCATGCCAACAACCCACCGGGGCGGGATCACAACCCCCTGGAAAATATCGGGGGAAAAGGTCTTCGAGGGAACAATGCTTAGCACCAGGATCACGACGCATCAATTTCAGCACATCCTCTTCCAGGACGCATTCATGGCGAACCTAAGGAACACCATCATGGGCCTACCAAAAGAGGCACAGGCAACGGCCTCCGCCACACTAACATACATCACCAAAAGCAGCAAACACCTGGCAAACATGGCCTTTGACGCTTTTGACCTAGCCATCAGGACTGCTGGGACAGCAATATCCTCCAGGTGATGAGCATGGCTCAGGGCTTCTGGCCTGTGTGACGACATGCACGATATGATCGTGGATGCGCCCTGCACAGGGGAATTCCTCTTTGGCAACAAAGTAATGGACACAGTAAATAACATGAAGGAGCACTGTACAACGTTACAAACTCTGGTAGAGGATGGGCTAAAATTTCACACTCATTCCCAGAAGAACAGCTACTACCACAAGCCCTATTACCCTCCCAAAAGATACACTTCCAACCATTAATGTCAGGGCCCAAGATACAAGCACAATTCTTATCAAGGTCCTTCACATCAATGCCAGAACCATAGGAAGTGCAAGCAAAAGAAGCAGGTGACCTCCCATGTTGGGAAGAATGGGTCCTCTTCACCGGAGGCAGATCTTGTCAGACAAATCTGATTGATTTCTTTGACTGTGTTGGACCGAGGGAGAGCCCTAGATATGGTGTATTTAGATTTCAGTAAAGCCTTTGACACTGTTCCTCACAGGCGACTTATAAACAAACTGAGCACCCTAGGGATGGACCCTAAAGTTGCTGCTTGGGTTAAAAATTGGTTGGGTGGGAGGCGACAAAGAGTACAGGTAAATGGAGCTCACTCTGATGAGAAGGATGTTACCAGTGGTGTGCCCCAGGGATCTGTCCTTGGTCCGAGAAATATCAGGTGTAGATAGATCAGAGAGTCATCAGCATAAAAATGATATTGAAAGCCAAGGGAGGAGATGAGAACACCAAGGGACTGAGTATAGAGAGAGATGAGGAGCGGGCCTAGAACAGACCCTTTGGATATACCAACTGAGAGAGGAATAGCAGTAGCCAGGAATAAGTAACTGGAGGCTTCAGCAAGGGCCATTTCAGTATAGTGTAAAGGATGAAAGCCAGATTGAAATGGATTGAGGAGGTCTTAGGAGAGAATATCAAGTCAATGATGGAGAACTACAAGAATTTTGGAAATGAAGGGAAGAAGGGAGATGGGTCGATAATTAGAAGGACAAGTAGAGTCAAGTAAGGTTTCTTGAGGAGAGGTATGACCAGAGCATGCTTGAAGGCTGAAGAGAAAGTTGCAATTTTTAATGACAAGTTAAGAATGTATGTGATGGAAGGGATGACAGAGGAGGATATGGAGTTAAGGAGATCGGTGGGGATAGGATCAGAGGAACAGGTAATAAGTTTAGAAGAGGAAAGAAGATAAGAGGTTTCCGCTTCGGTGATCTTAGAATTAACAAAGAAAGGGTAATAGAGACTGAGGGAAAAAGTTGGTATTGAAGAGGAGGAAGAGAGGATGAAGCTGATGTTGAGGAGAATTAGAGTGTAATCTTGTTGACTTTGCCATGAAAATAATCAGCAAGAGTTTGGGCAGAAAGATTAGGGGAGGGTTGGAGGCGAAGGTGCCTTGAAGAGAGAGTTGATAGTAGAGAAAAGAAAATGAGGGTTAGAGATAAGAGAATTAATTAGATGGCCATAGTAGTTTTGCTTGGTGAGTGCTATGGCAGATTGGAAGGAAGCAAGCATGAATTTGAAGTGAAGAAATTCAGAATGGGAGCAGGATTTGAGCCAAATTTGCTCAGCTGAATGGGCACAGGAGTGAAGGTAGTGAAGGTAGTTGAAGACCGCCAGGGTTGAGGTATAGTGCACCTCACAGGGTATAGGATAGGGGGAACAAGAGAATCCAGAGAAGAGGAGAGAGCAGTATTATAGGAAACTATAGCTTCATCAACCGAGTTAGAAGACAAAGTGGAGGAGAGAGGTGATGAGACAATAATGGAGAGAGCTAATGGATCAATAGCATCAAAATTCCTAAAAAGGTAGGAGGAGACTGGGTGAGATTGAGGTGGGGCGTGATGTAGAGTGAAACTAACCAAGTGATGGTCAGATAAGGAAAGGGCTGAGATATGGAAATTAGAAGGTAAACAATTAGAGAAGAAAACAAGGTCAAGGCAATGGCAGTGCTGATGTGGGGGACAGAACAGCAAAACTGAAGGTTAAATGAGGAGGTAAAGAAAAGGAGTTTGGAAGCATAGGGGCCAGACGGGTTATCAACATGGATGTTAAAGTCACCAGGAATAAGGAAAGGGGAAGACAAATTGAGAAATAAGGAAAGCCATGAGTCAAAGTCAGAGAGAAAGATAGAGGTGGTCTTGTCAGGTTGTCTATAGATAGCAGCTATCTGGAGAGGTAAGTGAGTAAAAAGGTGGATGGAGTGCACTTTGAAGGAAGAAAAGGAGTGAGAATGAGGTAGAGGGAGGGATTGAAAGTGACAGGATGGAGAAAGCAGGAACCCCTTACCACCACTGTGGCCAGTGGCACGAAGAATATGCAGGAATTGGTTGCTGCCGTGAGAAAGGTCAGCGACTAAAGCAGTGTCATCAGGGAAGAGCCAGGTTTCAGTAAGAGCTAGAAGTGGAAGGGAGTTAGAAATGAAGAGATCATGGGTAAAGAGGAGTTTATTAGTTATGGAATGAACATTCAATAAGGCACAAGAAAAGGGGAGAGAGGAGGGACAGGAATATGGATGAGGTTAGAGCAGTTGAGTGAGGAGAAGGAGTGAGAGAAATGTTTTTTGGTGGGGGCCAGGGTTAGGATTAATATCACCAGATGAAAGAAGAAGAAGGAGGAGAAGAGTGTGAGACAGAGAGGAAACGAAACGGTGGAAATGAGGATGAGGTTGTTTAAGAGAGAAAGGAAAGGGATGAACGAGAGGAAGAAAAAGGTGAAGTTCAAGAACGGAGGAAAGGGAGGAAGACAAGATAGGAGGAGGTAGAGAGAGGGTGATAAGTAGGGGGGATTTGAGTTGAAGGTGAGAGGAGAGAAGGTTAGAGAATATCAGAAAAAGTAAGAAGTAGTAGTATGGAGCCGTAAGAAATAGAGGTGAAAATCCAACCTCAGATGGGGGTGATGATGGGGATGGAGAGAGAGGAGAGGGGTGAAGGAAAATATTCTTATTATATGTAAAAGCAATGAGTGTCTAATCAAAACAGTTGAAAATATTTTGTAAGAAAATGAGACTGAGTAAATACAGTTCTGTACTATTTATGGGCAGTCTGTTCTGCTCATGAGTCAAATAGTTGCCTGGTACATATAAATGGTAGGTAAGGTTGTATAAAATACAACCGGGACTCAGTAAATAAGTTTATGCACTAGGTAGCAGCTTTTAGTCCGTTTTTATGCCCTGCTAGAGTTCTACTCTCTCGGCATGATAACCGTCAAGATAAATCCAGCAACCTCACATGCCAGACCAGGTGGTAGGCCTCCTATGCAGCTGGCCACTACACAGAAAGCTGCCGACCAGCTTCAGAACTGAACGCAAATACAATGAAGCAAATGAAACAGTCAGCAGGATCCGTTTTGAACGCAGACAGTAAAACAGTGCTATCTCTTCTCAGTATGTATTGAGCACAGCAGCAGTGGCTGCAGCGAATAGTCTTAGTTTTCCATCTGTTGCAATCGCTCCTACCGGGCTGCTGATATGACCAGACTGTCAGTCCATGGCTCATGGAAACAATCTACCTCTGCTACCTGCAATCTGCTACCTACTGTCTGTAGCTAGTTACTTTCTACTCTCCTTTTCTTCTTTCCATTCCTTTTCTAACGTTGGAACTTCTTTCTATTTAATTTTGTTTTTAATGTAAACTGCTTTGATTTATTGAAAGGCAGTATGAACTATACACGATCCAGATGTAGACGTGTTTGGGGGAGGACTTTGGGCAGCCTGCAGGTATGGAGTATCTGCGTAGATGAAAAAATAACAACTTCTGCCCTTTATATTTGCATCTGCTCTCAATCTGGTATTTGAGCCATGATTTCATCTGCTTTTGTGATGGTATTTTATAAACTATATAGACACCTTTACATCTTTATAAAATAGGTGCCTAATTAGCCTCCCAACCTAGGCAACCTCTGATAAAATTACGCTCTAGGGGGTCATTCAATGGCACAAATAGGGGGGATGGACATCCAGATTGGACGTTCATCCCTGCTATTCGCTCCCCTGCTGCCCCAGCTAATGCCTCCCCATACGAACAGCTTGTTTGTATGGGGCATCTTAGATGGGGACGGGAGGGATGGTACTGAGGCGGAGCGAGGGCAGGGCATGGGGGCCACGACACCAGATGTATAGGCCGATTCTCAGGTCGGCCCTGTACGTCCGGGGCTGTGAACATGGATGGGGGACTTATTCCACCACGGAGGTGGAATAAGTCCCCCTGGACATCAGGGGATCATGCTGCCAGGCTGGGAAAAAAGGTAGGGGGTGCAGGAAGATCCCTGCAGCCGGACCATGGGAGGCCGGATCGAGGCTCCGGCTGCAGAGAAAGAAGAGGGTCAGCAGTGGTCGGCATTTGTGACTCCTGAATGGAGCTGCGGTGCTATTCAGGAGCCTGACTAAGGTAGTCAATTATTTGCTATGCATGCAGGCTGACCAGAATTGGGGCCTGGCCTGCATGTTCTGTCCTCAGACCCGATTCTGATCCTGCGGGCACATCTAGCCCCCGCAGGATCAGAATTGGGTTTAACTCCTGGCGTCCCTCTTCTGTTCGGCCGCACAGGGGGGATGGATGGCCTATGCAGAATGTGCCTCCACATGAGTATATGTGGTCAATTTTATAAAAGTCCTGTTCTACCTGAAAGAAGGGTGTACACATGGACAAAGCTGTAGAAAATGACTCCCTTATGCTTTCTGATATATTTGTAATCATATGTTTTCATACTTCCAGTCTGTGTGTGGACTTGGATAAAGAAGGGCTTCCAATTAGCAGTGAGCAAGACTGCTACAGAGCTACAGCACAGATCTCCTTTCTTTAGTAACATGCATGTATGGCTGATTTAGTTGTACTCGGCAGTTATGACAGCCTGTTGTTTTTTGAAGACCTTCTTTTGCATTTCTCCCACTCCTCCAACCCTCTGGAAGGAAATGCTATCAGTATGCTATTTTGATGGTTAACAGCTCTCTTAAGCAATTGTGTCTGTAGGGTACAGGTGTGCTCTTTGCCAACATAGTAATGAGCACGGTAGAAGAAAGGGACAAAGAGATGATCGTGGACTCCCAACTGAAAGCATGAAAGGCAATGAGCCACAACAGTTTGCCTGCTGGTCAAAAGAAACGATTCTTC
Organism: Ichthyophis bannanicus; assembly: GCA_033557465.1. Lineage (NCBI taxonomy): Eukaryota > Metazoa > Chordata > Amphibia > Gymnophiona > Ichthyophiidae > Ichthyophis > Ichthyophis bannanicus. The sequence continues at coordinate 1,428,535,115 of CM066031.1, forward strand.
CTTGTAAATACAGTGGAGCCGTATTAATAATATGTATAAGCAATATACATAATAATATGTATAAGCAATAATATGTATAAGCAATATATAAGCGTGAGCCTGTCTCTAACTTGCAGGCCCCCATTCCGACCACACTGGCCTCCTTCTTCTCTTCCAAAGTCCAAAACCTCCGCTCCTCTCTTCCTCTTTGTCCTCAGCCCTTGCCTTCACCTCCTCCTATTTCGCCTCCGCCATCCCCCTCGCTATCACATGCTTGGACCAACTTCTACCCTGTCACCTCTCCGGAGCTCCTCCAGCTACTGTCTACAACTCACAAGACCTCTTGTCCTTTAGACCCCATTCCCTCCTCTTGGTTCGCTGAGCCTTTTCCCATCCTCTTCCAATCTCTTCTCACCATCATTAACTCCAGTTTGTCATGTGGTACTTTCCCCAGTCCATGGAAGCATCCCCTGGTTCGCCCTCTCCTGAAGCATCCATCTTTAGACTCCTCTATCCCCGCTAATTTTCGTCCGGTATCCAACCTACCTTTTGCCTCTAAGCTTCTAGAAAAGGTAGTCTTCTCACAACTTTCTTACCACCTGGACTCCACACACTTTCTGCACCCTCGGCAATCTGGATTCCGCCCCGGGTATAGTGTTGAAACCACCATCACAGCAGTCATGAATGAGATACGCACTACCCAAGACCAAGGTAACATCACCTTGGCTGTTTCCCTCGATCTCTCCACCGCTTTCGACCTGGTAGATCACACCCTTCTTCTTTCTCGACTGCGGGATATGGGGATTCGTGGTGTTGTCTATCGCTGGTTTCACTCTTTCTTATCCTCTCGTTCATTTGCGGTTACTTCTGCCCTTTCCACCACTGACCACTTCCCCCTCACTTGTGGCGTCCCACAAGGTTCAATTTTGGCCCCCCTGTTGTTTAACATCTTTCTGGCCCCCTTGTCCTTACTTGTCCAACAGCTGGGGATCTCGGGTTACTATTACGCCGACGACATCTTTCTTCTGCATCATACTTCCTCATCCCAGCCTGATATCACTCCCCTTGAGACCTGTCTGTCCTTAGTTTCCTCCTGGCTCTCCTCTAACTCTTTGGTTCTCAATGTGTCTAAAACGGCGGCTATCTGGTTCACTCACGGCTCTCCCGCTCCATCTCTTATTCCTTCCTTTTCCGGCACCCCTATTTCCACGGTCTGTAAATTCCGTTATCTCGGTGTCATTCTCGATAGCGCTCTCACTTTTCATGATCACATTTCCCATGTTTCCCAGCGTTCCTTCTTCTGCCTTAGGCAGATTCGTGCAATCCGGCCTTTTCTGTCTTCTCAAGCTCTCACCACCCTCCTTCTTTCCTTGGTCATAACCCGGCTAGACTTCTGTAACTCCATCTATGCCGGTATCCCCCAGTATCAGTTACATCGCCTACAATTACTCCAGAACACAGCTGCCCGGATGATCCTGCACGCCTCCCCACGCGACCACATCACCCCTCTGCTACAGCATCTCCACTGGTTACCACTGCAGTTCCGGATTCCCTTCAAAATACTCACTCTAGTACACCGTGCTATCTACCTCCACAGGCCCCAATACCTCTCTGATCTGCTCACTTTCCACGTCCCTACTCGTAGCCTTCGGTCCATTCATGTCAACCGCCTCCACCTTCCAGCCCCCTCCCGTGTACACCACCAATCCACCCGCAAATCAGCTTTTTTCTATCTCGGTCCCTCCCTCTGGAATTCACTACCCACGGCCCTCCGCCTAGAAGAATCCTACCCTAAATTCCGTTCTCTCCTCAAAACCCATTTTTTCTCCTCCACCTTTCATGACCCTCTATGATATCCCATAATCCATACTCTCCTTTCCATCTTTATACCCTCCCTCCATCTCTCCTTTCCTCTGATTTTTTGTAATTTCTTTTCTCTTTCCTACTAATGTTTTATTCCTATTGTAAACCGCCCCGATGTAATGGGGGGCGGTATATCAAATGTTCTGTAAACAATAAACAATAACACAGGTACACTACCAAAAAACTGCCTCCAGTTTTGCAACTGATTCCTATAGATTTTGGGGTGCTGAATCCAGGAAAAATAGCCAAAATGTTCCATCACGTCACGTTTTCTTGCAAAATTAGATTTCTTACCCATATAAGGAATGTTCACATAATTTCGTTTTAGCCGACTGCAGTTTATTTTCTTGGCCCAAAATAGAGGTTGTAATGGTTAACTAACTAGAAACACTCCCTCATGATATTTTAGAGTGTTTTGTATTCATTTTATACATTAACAGGACAATTGGGAGGCGGGGGGCTAAATCCAGTACTCGCGCTGGCGCATGTTCTTTCCTGTTCGCCTCGCCTCGTTCGCATCGCTCAAACACGGTGGTTGCGACATGAACGTTCCTGTCAAATTTCAGTTTCTTGCAAGTTCATTATTACCTTTCGTTTGCTCAGTCGTAATCCAGCTTTATTCCGAAGTGGTTCACTACAGTTGTAGTTTGCAGTGCTGTGTATTTGTGATGGCTCACAGAGCCAGAGGTTGCGTCAACTCTCCGGACAGTTTTTGTTTTATTTGTGGGGAATATACCGTGAAAAAAGCGGCAGAGGAACATTTCTGCATTTATTAAAAAAGTATATTTCGCCTATTTCGGTTTGAAGTTAGGCGATCAAGACAAACCGTGGGCTCCTCACAAAGTGTGCAAGACATGTGAGGAAGATCTACGCTTATGGATGAAAGGTAAAAAACAAGCATTTCATTTCGGAATACCTATGATGTGGCGTGAACAAAGAGACCACAGCAGTGACTGCTATTTTTGCTCTTGCATTGTGAAGGGATACAACTTAAAAAATAAGAACGTAATAAGTTACCCCAACCTTCCCTCAGCAATTAGGCCTATGCCTCATAGCAACGAAGTACCTGTGCCTGAACCACCAAAATCTTTGGATCATATTTGTGTGGACAGTTCTGATCATGATGAGACTCATCAGATGGCTTTTCCCGATGAGTCCAGTACTTCCGAGTTTGAAACTGAACCAGATCCGAAACCTGAACTTTTCTCTCAAGCTGAATTGAATGATTTAGTCCGGGATTTAGGACTCCAAAAAGATGCTGCCCAACTGTTAGGTTCTCGGCTTAAACAGAAAAATCTATTGTCACCAGGAACAACTTTTTATTGGTACCGCAACCGCGAGACACAATTTTTGAAGTATTTCAGCAAAGAGGAAGATTTGGTATTTTGCAACGATATATACGGAGTGATGGAAAAGTTTAAACTCAAGTATGATCCTGCTGAATGGCGGCTGTTCATTGATTCGTCAAAAGACAGCATAAAAGGTGTTCTTCTTCATAATGGCAACACATTCGCTTCAGTTCCTATTGCTCACTCTGTTATTCTCCAAGAAAAATACGAGAATTTGGCCCTGATTCTTCAGAAGATTCGTTATGATGAGCATAAGTGGATGATTTGTGGAGACTTTAAAATTCTATCCATGCTATTAGGGCAGCAATCCGGTTTCACCAAATATCCCTGCTTCCCTTTGCTTGTGGGATAGCCGGGCCCGCGACCTACACTGGGGGAAAAAAGACTGGCCAATTCGGGAGTATTTGAGACCCGGTGAGAAAAATGTTCTTCATGAGAGCTTGGTACCTCGTGATAAAATTCTATTACCATCTCTCCACATTAAGTTGGGTCTCATTAAGCAATTCATCAAGTCCCTTCCAAAAGATGGTGAGTGCTTTCGGTACCTTTGCTCAAAGTTCCCCCGACTTTCAGAAGCAAAGCTAAAGGAAGGCATGTTTGTTGGCCCTGATATAAGGAAACTCATTTCAGATGGAGCATTCGCTGAAACGATGTCTGAGAAGGAAAAAGAAGCCTGGGATTCCTTCAAGGATGTTGTTTTCAAATTCTTGGGGAACAGGCGGGATGAGAACTATAAGGATATTGTTGCCAGGATGCTCAATGCCTTCAAAGAACAAGGCTGTAACATGAGCCTGAAAGTCCATTTCTTGCACTCCCATGTGAACTACTTTCCCGAAAACCTGGGGGCGTACAGTGAAGAACAAGGTGAAAGGTTTCACCTGGACATCAAGGACGCAGAGAGAAGGTACCAAGGAAGATGGAACACCACTATGATGGCTGATTTCTGCTGGTTGCTGCTGCGGGAAACCCCAGATGAAAAATACGCCAAGCAGCGCACCAAGAGAAACATTCGGGGGAAGAAGAAACGGGCCCACCAGGAGATTGATTGACCCAAGAATGACTTTAAAATCTAAACTGTGTTGACAAATATCGTGTTTTTACTAAACTTTGAAATAAATATTTGCTAGTTATTACCACAGTGTCGGATCTCATTTATTAGAATTTTATTTTCACACCATCGGGTGTTTGTCTTCATGTATTGCAATGGTGCGATTTGTGTTTTCTATTCTTACATACATACCTGTACAACATTTTTTGCACATTTCTTTGCTTTGCTTTGTGTCTAACCTCGCTCTTATATGCTCAATGTTTGTGCACATGTATGTGGCTGTTTTAAGTGCAGACAATTTTGCTACCATCACAGTGTGTTTTGTTGACATTACTCTATTCTTATGTGCTGCCTTGTTACAATTTTCTTTATTCTTATTTGAATAACTACTAAACAATTAGTATAAAGAATTCATCCAAGAAACTTTTATCTCAATCGCACTCAATCTGAAACATTCACCTCAAACTGCTAACCCAATGTAGCAAAAAATCTGTACGTGATGGAGCAAATTGGTTACCAGATTTGGATTCAGCGCACCAAAAAACGTAAAAATCAATCGAAACATTAGAGGCAGTTTAAAAAAAATTTTTTTTAGTGTACCTGTGTAATAAACAATAATAGAATTCTGTGTTGATAAGGTTTGCCTTCCTAAATGCAGAAAAAAAACATTGTGCTTGAAAGTGTGCAACTGAAAGAAAATCAATATGGTTTTTCAGATAAATACTATTAGAAGACACTGAGTATGTTAAATATGTTCATCCTGGAGCAAAAGAGAACATAAGATCTAAACAGTCTGCAGAACCAGATGATTTGTAAATTATGCTACATTAGGATTCACTCAATATTGGTTTAATCTAGCTTGCCTAGCTCAAATTTTTATTTGGGTTTCAGGATTGAGTCTGACCTTGCATGGATCACATTTTCCTAGCTCTCCTTGTTTCTTAGTTTAGGACTGGGATTCTCAACCCAGACCTCTGGACACACCTAGTCAGTCAGGTTTTAGGGATAGCCACAATGAATATGCATGAGAGCGATTTGCATTCAATGGAAGCAGTACATGTACATTTCTCTCATGTATATTCATTGTGGTTATCTTGAAAACCTGACTGACTAGGTGTGTCTCAAGGATTGGGTTGCGAACCCTTGTTTTAGAAGTAGGTTGTCTGTGATTTTAACATGAGTCACCTAGGATTTTTAATGCCAGCTGGCTTAAACTTTTCAGTTTATCAGCTATGCACATAGAGAAAGATTCCTCATCATTTTAGGTATTCTCTTTCACATAAATTCTGACAATTACTATTGTTGTCTAGTTATTAGCCTACTCCCCCCTAATACAGGCATTCACCCCATCCCCCTGCCTCAAAAATACCTTTCTCCAAAGAAGGCAAGTGAACCAAAATTAGGTGATAGCAAAACTGATACAGCTTTATTACCGTTATCCATTAATAACTTAGAAACATATAACAATAAAATCTACAAAAATTCCCATCTCCCACTTTGTGACTTTGGCCTCATTAACCCAATTACTCTATTACTGCTTTACTGAAATAGGCTATAATATGCCCCTCTCAAAAAAAGCCAAACCTGGATACATCTGTACCTGCAAACTATCATCGGGTTCCAAACTTACACTACTTTCTCAATTAATTTGGACAGGTAGGGCTTCTTCAATTATCAAATGTTGTGAACGAAACCAACATCCTTTATCCACATCAGTCAGGATTCCTGCCAGGCATAGTATAGAAACTGCTACTAGCAAGTCTGAACCACCCACTAGACAGCAGCCTAGGGTGGCAGATCCCAGGGGAGTGACATGGTATGCTTTAGTGCATTGGGCAGGCCATGTACCTGATCTCCTTTTTCTTTCCTCTTGCTTTATCCCTACTACACCTTCTGTGTTTCTTTTGACTAGACTGTAAGCTCTGATGAGCAGGGACTGTCTCTTATATGTCTGTGCAGTGCTGCATACGACTTGTAGCACTATACAAATGCTCAGTAGTAGTAGTAGTACTGTGTGCACAGGTGCTGGAGCTCATGGCCTGCCAGTGCACTGAACGGATGGCACAAAGCCGCCGCTTTTCAAAGTGATGAGTCATGCTGCCGCTGGTGTCACCAGCCCCCTGACAGAAGATGGATTTAGGTGGAATGGAAGAAGGGGGGCAGCACGGTGGAGGACTCTGCCTGGGGTGGTATAAACCCTTGGGCTAGCCCTGGATATAAAGGCCTTACTTAGTGAAATCCATAGCTCCCTTGAGGCAGGGAAAATGACAGTTCTTGTTTCTGTAGATGTACACTCAGTGTTCGACCTAGTGAATCACAACCAACTAATAAATAGTCTGTTGGAGCATGGAATAGGAGAATAAATGTTATTTTGGCTTATCTCCTTCCTACAAGGGCACATTATTAAAGAATGCAGCATTTTTCTCACTTGACTTGCTATCTTTGTGCAAGACCACAGTATTTGTGACATTAGTATACAGATGACATCCTACTGGTTTGCCCATACAGATTCTTCATTTCCCAGTCTTACGTCCCTAAAATACTTGCCTTTAGGGGCAGCAGAATGCCTCTCAGATGGGGGGAGGCAAGATCTGCCTTGACTCCACCACCAACTCTGCCCCTAGAGCCCAACAGACTAACCCTTCTGTTCTACCCATGAGACTCCCATCTCCCATGGGCAGAATAGAAGGGAATGTCTGCGATTGTGGTGGACTCCTTCTGTCTGCCCACAGGTGGTTGATGGTCGGAATGCCCTATTGATGGAAGTGGTAGGGGAAAATACAGAGACAGAATTCAAAATGGCATGGGACAGACACAGTGGATGTCTTTATAGCAAGAGGATGAAATCAAAGCAAATTTAAATATCTTTTCTACTTCAATAAATAGAGGAGGGCTGACCTGCACAGAGCGGCCGGTACAACCACTCTAGCCATCTTACTGAGCAGACTAAAGGGAAGATACTGGTCTTTATCTGTTGTCATATACTGTACTATGTTACTATGTAAATATGAAAAATGCCATCCTATCACCCTCCCCACTGTCTTGGTCTCTAGCCAAAAAGAAACTACATGTATAGTATATATTTTTGACCTGCAAACATTTATGCCTCAGCTTCTGAGGCATCTGAATATCCAACAGGGTGATCACACATAGTATATGTCCCCAATGATATACTAGGATGCCCAAAGCCCTCAACATAGTTGCAATAGCTGGATCACCAGTTACCAACTCACTCCAAATATCACTGGTCAACTTGAAAAAATCATCACAAATAATTAGATAACCTATGATGAACAATGTTTAAAACCTGTTTTGTTTTTATTTTATTACTTCAGGTTTGAAAGATGATTGTTTTTGGAAGTTTGGCTATAGTAGCCAAATTGACAAACTGTGCCAGTGATTACTCTACCAATATTGATTGGTATTTATTGCGCTTTTCAGGTTAATTATTTTGATTATGTATTTGGTAAGAATAACACTGAAGAAATCATCAGAAATAAAATAATCATGCCAAGATAGTGTAGAAATCATTCCAACATTTTTTTGTTATGTTTGTGGTTCATTTGCTACTGTACCTCAACATTGTACCATAATATCAGATCTTCGCAAAATGTACAAGTTATATTTTGGATGCCCACTGGGTGACCAGGTTAAGCCATTGGCACCTCATATCATTTGTACTGCCTGGGCAAATAGACAACGTGATTGGTTAAATGGAAGGAAAACAGCAATGGCATTTGCTGCACTGATGATATGGAAGGAGCCAAGAAACCATCCTGACGACTATTTTTGTCTGGTTAATATCACGGGTTTCTATGTGAACAACAAGCACATCTTTGTGTATCCAAATCTTATGTCTGCAATGCGACCATTTCTACATGCCAAAACACTTCCTGTTTCATTTCTTTCACAGGATGGGCTGTCTTCTGTACCAGATGAAATGTAGTTAGATGAAGGTACAAATGGCGGCCAACCTAAAGAGTCAGAAGTTGCAGTCTACATGCCAGATGAAAGCGATGGCAACCCTGAGAAATTCAGCCAAGAAGTGCTCAGTGATCTTATATGAGACTCTGCACACTCAAAAGATAAAGCAGAACTCCTTGTTTCAAGGCTAAAGGAAAAGAACTTCAAAAGGATGAAGGAAAAAAATTCATATAATGTGTAAAAGCAATGAGTATCTAATCAAAACAGTTGAAAATACTTAGTTTATTATAATGAGATTAAGTAAATAAAAGTCTGCACTATTTATGGGCAGTCTGTTCTGCTCATGAGTCAAATAGTTGCCTGGTACATATAACGCAGACAGTAAAACATCGCTGCCTCTTCTCAGCATATATTGAACGCAGCAGCAGCAGTTGCAGTGAATAGTCTTAGGTTTCCATCCATTGCAACCGCTCCTACCAGACTGTCAGTCCATGGCTCAGGGAAATGGCATCTGTAAGAATGTTGACACTGTGCTATGGGTCCTGAGAGGACCACATGTGCATAATGATCAATGCATGTGACATCAGAAATTGGCCATCAGATACAGACAGGGATGGCAGTATGGGGGGGGGGGGGGGAAGGGATATAGGCTTGTGCGATGTGGCAGAAAGTGCCAGCTGTCCCAGGATGACTATATGTATGGTGCTGCAGAGTTTCTCTATGCTGACCCAGACATGTGGAGCCTGCTGCTGTGGCCTGAGCATTTGACTGCACTGCCATCATGACATTGTCCTGTTCACATATCAGCTCTTGGGCCACATGGATGCTTGGAATGCCCTCCCGATGGAGGTGATGGAGGCAAATACAGTGATGGAATTCAAAATGGCATGGGACAGACACGGTAGATTAAGAAGATGAAATCAAAGCAAACTTAAATATCTTTTATGCTTCAATAAATAGAAGGTAGCTGACATGCGCGGAGCAGCAGGTACAACTCTAAATACAGGCATAGGAGGGGGTGACCTGCCCAGAGCCGCAGTTACAACCACTCTAGCTACCTTACTGGTCTTTATCTGCCATCATATACTATGTTACCATATATCCAGGGAGCTGACCATGGCTTGTATGAGCCTGTTAATACTGAGGCAAGATCAGACTGATGGCATGACTAGGAATATACCTACTCTGTGCCATCTGGTCACAGTGTAAGAACTGAGCAGCATTTGATATGTCCCCATATGTAGGCAACCATGTCTGGAAAACTGTCATGTGGTAAGCACAGTTCCTGGCTCATTACCTTGGAAGCATGTAAGTGCATCCTGAACCTCTGCCTGGCAGCTGAGAGAAGGGAGAATGTTACTTGGCAGGGTCCAACAGTTGTCATATAGCCTGATAAGAGTACACTTCTGAAGCATCAAGATGTAGAAATGCATGTAAATGAGCACATATACAGAAGTATCTGTGTGCTACACTTCAATGAATGTCAGAGTTAAGGTGGTGAAGCATGACAATTATCAGTGGTGCAGTGACTATGTGCATGTGTCTCTGCATCCCCTAAAGGCACAGGCCAGCTGCAGAGAGGCCACTGTTTGCACATAAAAGCATCATATTGAGATAATAGAGACAAGATCTGACCAAAGTGCCTTGCAAATCCCCAGATTTGTGCTGAAAGAGAAGGTTGCATGTCCTGTGAGTCTCATTGTATGAAGAACATGTGCCAGCTATATGGGTACTCCGATGGCTGATGAGGTCAAGCCATGATGGCAAGACTGATATGCTCTGCACATCAACAGGGGGCTCATGGATACCACACTCATTAGTTAGGCTCATTGTAAACCAATTCAGCAAGTCATGAGACTGGGCCAGATCCACCCAGCCCAGGAATGTTCACTTGTAGCATAGTAAAGCTAGCCAGAGGTCAGAAGTACAGACCATTTCCACAATATGTTCACCTCTAAGGTAACCAGATCCTGACTGAAACAGTCAGATGTGCAGTCACTATTTAATAATACTGTATGGACAGCCCTTGAGTCTAACATCTCTGTCAATGTGAACCACAAACATGTGATGTGTTGAGCTCCAGGGGCGCCTGTCTGGGATGGTTGTCCCATTGGAGATGACATCTACAAATGGGTTACATCTGTCTTTATTGATTAAACTGTCAATTGGCAAGATTCTCAGCATGGGCTGACAAGTGGGCTGGGGGCCATCAACAACTGATGTGTTACAGCAATATGGAACAAAACATTAACTGTGCCCATATGCATGGCAGGGAGCACCATCTGTAGTGGCGAGTTTATGCAGGCAGCAACAGAGCACACAGACTAGAAAAACACACCTTTCAAAGATTCTTGTGGAGGCACTAAGGCATGGAGCATGCACTGTGTCAGAAGAGCCAGCATAGAGGTCTGGTCACCATGGCAATAATATCCATTTTCACTTGGGGGAAATGTGCAGATTTTGGTTCAAGTCATACTATGTCAGAATGTTGCTTCAGGGAATAAGCACACCTATCATAACACATATGACAGCTGCAAGTCAAGAGCCAAAGAGACAGCATTGCAGGATGGATGTGATAAATTGAAATAGGGATGCACATTAGTTGGCATGGGCTTAAGTCAGGACGACTCATTGATAATCCACCTTATTATCAGGGCTACAGGTACCCTAATGAATAGCAGAGCAACTTGTGCGCACTCTCACCCATGTCTACCATGCTAAGATGTTTCATGTGCATGTCCATGCCCTCTATTGCTGCTGTGAAGCTCATATGTGGCTCTGCATTGTCAAATCATCTGCATGTGCCATCTGTACAGCACAGTCTAGCTTGCAAAAGTCATCTGCTTCCAGCAGTGTCCCCATCTGACACAAGCAGTATGGTGAGAGGACAAAGAGGCAAGATCACTGAGTCTGTCTCTCAAGGCTACCTGCACAACCTATCATACAAGTACAACAGGAGAGGATCACATCCTCCCGAGATTCACGATTAAGGCATTTGCATGACATGCCATTCTGTTGTGGCTCTCATCACTATTGAAAATGGAGGAAAGCAATGAGTATGTACTTGGGTATGGATACTATTCTGTGACTTTTTTTCCTAGCTTCTTCCCCAACGAAATGGATCTCTGCAGGCATGGAGTGCTGGGAAGAGCGACAAAGGGATATGTTTACTAAAGGGCGGTAAGGGAGCAAGTTTTTCATTAATGTGTATTATCAGCACATGTGAGCAGTTAATGCTATAGAAAGCATCAATAACGCTGTGTCAATGAGCATTAGAGGGTCCTGCAGCATTAAGGGAAAAGGAGGTGGAGAGTGGACATTAATGGGGAGGAGATTGGATGTTAACAGCGGGTGCTCCCTTACCACCGGGTTGTGCAATCATGTGTTAAGAGGTGTCAGAGCTGGGAACCCTAACACCAAATAAAGCCTCGTGGAAAGGGGTCTTTTCAATGGGAGAGAAACTATTTAAATCTCTGCAATGTGCTCCACACACAAGGGATCCCAAGATCGTGATACTAGTTCTCCATTAGCAGCAACAGAACAATCTGAGCCACATTTGAATCTAGAGACCTCTGTTGGTCTGTAACATATAACCGCAGTCTATGACTTGCCTACAATCATACACCATGCAATGAGTACGTTGGTCAGTTTGCTAGGTCACCAATGGACTTGAATGTGTATGATCCATTATCAAGGCCTGCCCCTTTGCCTGGACCAATACCATATGTATGACATGCATATTAATTGTACCAGCAGCATCGCAACACTGTGCAACATACAGACCCCACAAGAAGTCTATCTTACTCACCTGCATTACAGATCCCATCAAACTAGGATGGCACAGAGCCTACAGACAGCTAAGCAGACATGGGCATACCTCATGTCATGCCCTCATGCAACCTGAGAATGACCACCTACATACTCATGGACTGATGATGTAGACTGCTGCTCTATGGCTCCAAACACATGGCCAGTGTGTGTATGAGCGAGGGGTCACAGATTCAAGGCCAGCCTACTGGAATGGTATGCCCAGTTGTGTAACTTTATCCTACCAGCATCATGTGCAACCTCCCAGATCTCATCCAGTCTGAGTACTCACACTCAGCTGTCAAACTGGGAAACTGCACAATTTAAGGCTGGATGGCAGAGCATGTTAACAGCACCAGCACACTGAGTGGGCATTAATAGCACCTGTACTTTGCAGAGCACTCTAATAATGCCTAACACTGAGCAGACATTGAGAATGGATGAGCATTAAAGGAGGCCTAAGAGGCAGATACCACTGACAACATGCAGCACTTTTGGACAGCAGGGTCATGTGTGTGTGTGTGTGTGTCCACAGAGGACTATGAGCTGAAGCAATGCAATGGGCATGTATGTGATGGCCAGGCTTTGTGTTTGTGCATACATGCTGCATGTCAGCTCTTCAGCAACTCTACACATAGTATGAGACCACATATACAAGCTGTCATGCTTGGATGCACTCTTGAGGGTGGGGGGTGGCTTGTGTTTGCAGTGTGGGTGAGCACATATACTGCACTGGCTATTTCTGTAGCATCCAAGGCAAGGGACACAGCATGATATGGTTGTATGAGCCTGGCATTATGTGCATGCTAAGTGTCACAAGCTGTATACATAAGAACATAAGATATGCCATACTGGGTCAGATCAAGATACATCAAGCCCAGTATCCTGTTTCCAACAGTGGTCAATCCAGGTCACAAGTACCTAGCAGTTTCCCCAAAAGACACAGGTTCCACAATGCTTGTATTGGGGCAAGCAGTGGATTTTCTGTGTCCCCTTTAATAATGAGCTATGGATCTTTCCTCCAGGAACTTGTCCTAACCTTTTTTAAACTCAACTACACTAACAGCTTTTACTACATCCTCCAGTAATTAATTCCAGAGTTTGATTATATGGGTTACATTGTAGCTTCATTGCATGTCCCTTAGTCTTTCTACATTTTGATGGCGTAAATAATCGATCTATGTTTACCTGTCCCACTCCATTAATTTATAGACCTCTATCATATCTCCCCTTAGCCGTCTCTTTTCCAGGTTGAAGAACCTTAACATTTTTAGCCTCTCCTCATAGGGTTATGCTTCCATCCCCTTTACCCTTTTTGGTGGCTCTTCTCTGTATCTTTTCTAATTCTGCTGTATCCCTTTTAAGATACGGTGACCAGAATTGCACATAGTATTCGGGGTGTGGTCACACCATGGAATGATACAGAAGCAGTATAATATCTTTGTTTATTCTCCATTCCTTTCCTTATGATTCCTAGCATTTTATTTGCTTTTTTGGTGCCACTGCACTCTGGGCAGAGGGTTTCAACGTGTTAACCATGATGACTCCCAAATATTTTTCTTGGGTGGTGGTTCCTAATGTGGAACCTTGCATCGTGTAACCATAGCTTGTGTTATTCTTTCCTAGGTGCATAACTTTGCACTTGTCCAAATTTAATTATTTCTGCCATTTGAATGTCCAGCCTTCCAATTTATCAAGGTCATTCTGCAATTTTTCACAATCCTCTTGGGTTTTATCAACTTTGAATAATTTTGTGTCATCTGCAAATTTGTTTTTTTTTATTTCCAAGTCATTTACAAATATGTTAAAAAGCAGCAGTCCCAGCACAGATCCTTGGGGTACTCCTTAGGAAAATTGGCCATTTAGCCCTACCCTCTGCTTTCTTTTAACCAGTTCCTGATCCACATTAGTACACTGTCTCCTATCCCATGACTTTAATTTTGACAATAGTCTCTCATGAGGGACCTTGTCAAAGGCTTTCTGAAAATCCAGATACATTATATCGACTGATCCACCTTTGTTTGTTGGTGTTAAGTGCCGTTAAGTCGGTGTCAACTTATGGCGACCCTCTGGATAGTTGTCCTAAATTGAGTTCGGTCTTCAGTCAGGCAGCTCGTTGTTAGCAGACTGTTACCTGTAGCTGCTGTTATTGTATCGATCCATCTCATTGCTGGCCTTCCTCTTCTGCGTTGACCTTCTATCATGACAAGCATGATGTTTTTCTTAAATGATCTCTCTCTTCGCATCATGTGTCCAAAGTATGAAAGTCGAAGTCTTGACATCTGAGCTTCTAAAGAAAGCTTAGGTTTGATCTCCTCTAGTACTGACAGGTTTGTTCTTCGGGCAGTCCATGGTATACACAGTATTCGCCACCAGCACCATCATTCAAAGGCATCAATTTCCTTCCTGTCTATCTTTTTCACTGTCCAGCTTTCACATCCATATGATGTTATTGAAAATACCATGGCTTTAACAAGTCGAATCTTTGTATGGAGAGAGACATCTCTGCTCTTGAGAATCTTATCCTGGTCTTTCATAGCCATTCTGCCAAGAGCAATGCGTCATCATATTTCTTCACTGCTTGTTGCTTTGTTTACCTGTTTATTTACACCTTCAAAAAAATTTAACATATTAGTATGACAAGACCTTTCCTGGCTAAGGCCATGTTGGCTGTCTCCCAATAAACCATGAATATCTACATGTTCAGAAATTTTGTTCTTAATAATGGTTTCTACCATTTTTCCCAGTACTGATATTAGGCTCACTGGTATGTAGTTTCCCGGATCACTCCTGAAACCCTTTTTTAAAAATTGGCATTACATTGGTCATCCTCCATTCTCCAATATTCAGGTATTACTGATGATTTTAATGATGGTTCACAGATTAGTAATAGTAGATCTGCAATCTCATATTTCAATTCTTTCAACATCTTTGGATGTATACCATCCGGTCTAGGTGAATTGCTACTCTTCAGTTTATCAAATAGTTGTAAAAAATCTTCACAGTTTATCGATATTTCTTTCAATTCTTCTGCTGCATCAGCTTTAAATACCATTTCAGGCATGAGTAACTTCCCTACATCTTCTTCAATAATGAATGAAGTAAAGAATTCATGCAGTCTCTCCACTATGGCCTTGTCCCCTCTTAGTGCCCCTTTTGCCCCTCTGTCATCCAATGGTCTAACTAACTCTCTCACAGGTTTTTTGCTATGAATGCACTTGAAAAGGCTTTTATAATGCATTTTTGCTTTCACAGCAAGCTTTTTTTCAAATTCTCTCTTTGCCTGCTATATAAATGCCTTTCATCTAACTTGCCAGTGCTTATGTTGTTTCCACTTTTCATCATTTGGCTCCTTTTTACATTTCCTGAAAGATGCTTTTTTGGCTA
Source organism: Ichthyophis bannanicus (assembly GCA_033557465.1). Taxonomy (NCBI): domain Eukaryota; kingdom Metazoa; phylum Chordata; class Amphibia; order Gymnophiona; family Ichthyophiidae; genus Ichthyophis; species Ichthyophis bannanicus. The sequence goes on from CM066031.1 coordinate 1,428,550,472, forward strand.
CAACAGCCTCCCTGACCTCATCTTTAAATCATGCTGACACTTTTTTGGACTTCCTTCCACTTTTTTAAAAGTGTGAAATATGCTAGTCTGGGCTTCCAAGATAGTTTTTTTTTTAAAACAACACCCATGATTGATGTAAATCTTTAACCTTTGCAGCTGCTCCTTTTAGTTTTTTAACTGTTTTCCTCATTTTATCATAGTCTCTCTTTTGAAAGTTAAAAGGTAGTAGCGTGGATTCCCTTGCCATTCTTCCTCCATTTATTAAATCATATGTGATCATGCTATGATCACTATTATCGAGTGATCCCAATACTCTTATTTCTTACACCAGATCTTGTGTTCCACTAAAGACTAGGTCCAAGATGGCTTTCCCTCTTGTTGATTCATGAACCAGCTGCTCCAAGAAGTAGTTACATAGAAACATAGAAACATGATGACAGAAAAAGACCACATGGCCTATCTAGTCTGTCCTTCCATATCAACAACTACAACAGTCCACTTTTTACCTTTAGAGATCCTCTGTGTTGGTCCCATGCTTTTTTGAATTCAGTTACTGTCCTCATCTCTACCACCTCCACTGGGAGACTATTCCATGGATCCACCACTCTTTACGTAAAGAAATATTTCCGCATTTCACTCCTGAATCTCCCTTCACTCTCATCCCATGTCCCCTCGTAGAAGACCTTGCTTTCAATTGAAAGAGGCTCTCTCCCTGAACATTTATGCTACGGAGGTATTTAAACATCTCAATCATATCACCTCTATCCTGCCTTTCCTCTAAGGTGTACATATTAAGATCCTTAAGTCTGTCCTCATATGCTTTATAATGAAGCCCACTAATCATTTTAGTAGCCACCCTCTGCACCGACTCCATCCTGTTCACATCCTTTTGAAGGTGCGGTCTCCAGAATTGCACACTATACTCCAAATGAGGTCGCACTAAAGACTTATACAGAGGCATTATCACATCCTTTTTTCTGCTAGCCATTCCTCTCCGTATGCACCCAAGCATCCTTCTAGCTTTTGCTGTCGCCTTTTCTACCTGTTTAGCTACTTTAGGATCATCAGACATAACCACGCCTAGGTCCCGCTCTTCTTTAGTGGACAAAAGTACTTCACCTCATATACTGTATTGCTCCCTTGGATTGCTGGAGCCCAAATGCATGACCTTACATTTTTTAACATTAAATCCCAGCTGCCAAATTCTAGAACATTCTTCAAGCTTAGCTAGATCCCTCCTCATGTTATCTACACCTGCCTGGGTGTCTACTCTATTGCGGATTTTGGTATCATCTGCAAAGAGGCAAACCTTGCCCGACAGCCCTTCCGCTATATCACTAACAAAGATGTTAAAAAGAATCGGACCAAGGACAGATCCCTGGGGCACACCACTGGTAACATCCTTCTCCTCACAGTGAGCTCCATTTACTTGTACTCTTTGTCGCCTCCCACCCAACCAATTTCTAACCCAAGCAGTAACTTTAGGGTCCATACCTAGGGTGCTCAGTTTGTTTATAAGTCACCTGTGAGGAACAGTGTCAAAGGCTTTACTGAAATCTAAATACACCACATCTAGAGCTCTTCCTCGGTCCAACTCCCTGGTCACCCAGTCAAAGAAATCAATCAGATTTGTCTGACAAGACCTGCCTCTGGTGAATCCATGCTGCCTCAGATCCTGTTATCCGCTGGACTCCAGAAACCTCACTATTTTCTCTTTCAGCAGCGTTTCCAATAATTTACTCACCACCGAAGTTAAACTAACCGGCCTGTAGTTTTCAACCACATCTTTACTTCAACTTTTGTGTAAAGGCACCACATGAGCCTCTCTCCAGTCCTTTGGCACCACTCCCGACTCCAACGAGGCATTGAAAAGGTTAGTCAGTGGAGTTGCTAGAACGTCCCCAAGTTCCCTCAGTATTCTAGGGTGTATCCCATCCAGTCCCATCGCTTTGTCTACTTTAAGTTGAGCTAGTTTCTCACGAACACAGTCTTCTGAACACGAACACAGTCTAGTTATTTATTTCATTAAGAAACTTTATCTCTCTAGCATGTCCCGCCGTGACACTGACTCTATTAATACCGGGGTAATTGAAATCACCCATTATTATTACTGTGCTGCAAATATTTTTAGCTTCCTTGATTTCTTTGAGCATTTCATCATCCATTTGTTCATTCTTGTCAGATGGTCAATAGTATATGCTCACTATCATTGCCTTCCCCTTTTTACATGGAATTTCAATCCATAGAAATTCTACAGTGTGTTTTGTTTCCTGCAAAACTTTAATCGTGTGTGACTCAATGCCCTTTCTAACAGAGTGCAACCTCTCCACCAATTTGATCTACTATATCATTGTGATATAATTTATACCTAGGTATCGCAGTGTCCCACTGGTTGTCCTCCTTCCACCATGTCTCTGAGTTACCATGCCTCTGAGATACCAATTATATCTAACTTCTCATTTAGTGCTATATATTCTAGCTCTCCCATCTTATTTTTTAGACTTCTAGCATTTTCATATAAGTATTTTAGAGGCTGTATTTTATTCTTATTAATCTGGTTACTGGTAGGCAGGGGGAATATGGAATCTTTTCATTCTGTCTGCTCTGTAAGGGCATTTGGGTTACTTTTGTCTTTATTGGAAACTCTCTGTCAATATGCCCTAACATCATTATTTTGCTAGAATTCTTCAAGGATATATCCTTCCAAACCATGCGCTTTTCGGCGACTGTCGGCTTTCCCCTATTATCTAGTTTAAAAGCTGCTCTATCTCCTTTTTAAAGGTTAATGCCAGCAACCTGGTTCCATCCTGGTTAAGGTGGAGCCCATCCCTTCATCCCCCAGAATGTTGCCCAGTTCCTAACTAATTTCTGTATGTGTGCAGGTACACCTATCTTAGCATGTGTGACAGATCACAGGGGAAAGTTGCCCTTCACGTGGGCCGCATCTGGGTTAAGTGCCACACTGCGGCACAGTGAACCCATGCGTCTAATTGTTGTTTGTCATCATGGGAAGAATGGAGGGATGAGCATCTTAACTTCACATGTGACTTGGCCTTTGGACAAGAAATGTATCCTGCAGCAGTTTGTTGAGCAGCTACAGTACTGCGTTTCCTGAGCATTATGTATCACATGTGTGGCGCTTTGGGCAGGGTTTAGGTTTGGTGTACCATAGTCCTTCAATGTTCCCTCCGTGTTGTTTCATGCCATGATTTCACCCATTGCAGGGAGGGTCCTGCAGTCCCTTTGATACTGGGCTTAGCTGTATAGGACAGTGTGAAGGTTTGGCCTAATGGTTAGAGCACCGACTCATTAAGTGCTGAATGAGGGTTTAATTCCCACTTGTTCTCTTGGTGGCTGTGGGATACTCAGTTCATTTTGATGCCATGCCCAGTCCAAGGTCTGCTTTGACTGGCAGTCACATGTTCTGGTTTTTTTATGTGTTCTGATGGCACATTGTGTCCGTGCACATTCTATTTGCAATCATGCCCTTCTGAGGGCATGATTTTCTTGGCTCTGCTGCAGGCCATTGAAGAGGGTCAGACATGTTCACCCTGTAGATATACAGCACCTGAGTGGAGGTGTAGCCTAATGGTTACAGTACTGACTTGAGGACCAGGATTTGATTCCCTCTAGCACCCTTTGCACAAGTTGTGAGGACATTTTACAGAGGCTTTTTTATGTGTGTACAATTCTTCAAGGCATGACCTCTACTCCTTGTAGCATGTCACTTAACCCTCCATTGACTCATGATAATCCACGTTCTCAGTGTCCCTGTTTTCCATGTTCATTACCAGATTTTGGCTACAATGTGAACTTCTTTGCCTTACATGCTACAGCAGTATGAGAAAAACAGGTTCTGTACAAACATATCTGACATACAAGTGAAACTTGATTTAACACTTTCATCACCCCTGTGCCTGTACAGCTTTGGCTCCATCACATCTATGCAGTCAGCCACATCCTATCCCTAAGATGGCCATCTGCAGGGCTCATCACACATCCTTATTTGCTCCACATGGCCAGTCTGAGTAACTCTTGTCCAGTGGTTATATGCACAGTAGTTGGGAGAGTTCTTTGATGCTTGCATAGCTGGGACAGCTGTGGGACACACATAGCTGTTATTGGGGCTTCCCCATGCCATACTTTCTTTTGACACATTGCAACTGCATTGGTGATGTCACCTTAAGTACATTGGTGCTACAGGACCATACCACACTTTCATCTATCGCCATCCTTCCCTCAGCCCATACAGTACATCAGCCAGTGCAGCTCTGTGCAGTCATGTCTTCTGCTGCCAGCTACTACACCATGGCCCACACAGGACATTTTTCCTCATTTCATTGTATCATGCGAGCCTCTCCTGTGACTGATGTGCTGCTGCTCCATCTTCCCTTTGCTGCACACATCGTAGCGATTGTGGCTTCACTGGGGGACACGTCTCTCCATCTTCTGCCAAACACTGACATTATAGCTGTTTATAGGGGAACCCCTCACTGGTTCAGTACAGATGCCTCCCACATGTTCATCCCACTTACTGACTGCCATGTAGGATGCTCACGGTTCTGTCAGGTCCATCATCTTCCATCTGTCTTTCCATCAATCAACTTTCCATTGACTTTCGCTGGGACTCCCTTATCCAGCCTTCAGGTTACAGCTGTTTATGGGCGGTAAGATTCATGCTTGACACCATAACACCCAGTGTCCTGTTTTCACCCACTGAGCGCAGCACAGTGCCATTACCGCTGGAATGCCTACTCCCCGCCCCAAGCCTTTATCACATGCAAACACTCTTAATGCTGCCGGTATTGCCCAATTTCTGATGCTCTCTTAACACCCTTTTGTAAACACCCCAAAGTCTCATTTTATTTGATGGATCTCTATGATAATCTGGCCTTGGATGCCAGACAAATGCAACATGTCTGAGCTCTGTATGTCGAACCTAAACATATTGAATCCTGGTTACATTTATAGCTGCAAAGTGGTGGTTGAGTTCCAGAGTATAATAGTTAAACATTTAAAGGATAAAGTACCCTGCACTGCTGTCATTCTCTGCCACTTGTCAAGCAAATGAGTGTTCACCAGCAGTGCCCCCTCTCATTGGTTGGAGGGGAACATGTGTGATGGCCACATGGTTCTTGCTGAGATAAATGCACAGATACACTGACAGTTGTGCAGGGAGATGAACACTGAAGGTTCTGATCACACTCCTAAATGCAGCACACAGGACCTCTCCATGCAGTATATTACATCCTGCACTGCAGGCGAAGTCAGCATGTGCTTTACTGCCTCCCCATCAAGCAAAAGTGCCTCCAGTCTTGATAGAGGTTGCCATGCATAGACATTGTGTGATCGCAGGGAGGCCATCAGTATAAGCTCCCTCAGAAGTTCACAGTAGAATAGGCCTGGGCAACCAGGGTGAGTAGTATCTGAGGGATTGGCAGCATACTGTAGTTATGGCCAGGGTCATATAGTAGCCAAAGTATCCACCCTTCAAGCACAGAAGGCCAAAACTGAAGTCTGTTACATCCTTGTGGTCCATGGACATGTATGGGCTGCTTTGTGACACCACTTCTGTTGCTCCAGCATCCCAAGAGAAGAGGGAGGTACAGGAACTCATCCCAGGGTAAACCACATCTGAGATACCCAGGTACCCATATGCCAACAGTTGTACTTGGTGGATGGATGAATCAAAATGGCAAATTCCGTACTGCATATCCAGCAGGGCTCTGCATGTGCCTGTGAGAAAACCAAAGGGTCCAGCCACACACTCTCCCTTTACCATGTTGCTGGACTACTCAGGGATTGGAACTAGATGCAACTTTCATATGGCTCATAATAAGCATCTTTGCTGAGACAGCACACAGGGCCGGCCCGTCCATTGAGCGAGAATGTTTTTTGCACAGGGCCCAGCATTTCAGGGGGCCCCGCGCAAAGAACATTCAGATCTAAAAGTAAATTTTAAAATTAAAAAAAAAAGCTGTCTGCTGCTGCGGCCGCGGCCGCCGTGGCAGAATCGAGTGTGCCGTGGGGCCCCCCTGCCTGGCAGAGCCTGCCCTCCCCTGCATCAGCTCCCTCTCCGCAGTCACACGCACTGGCTTTCAGAGCGCGAGGGGAGAGTTTCTCCCTCATGGCTCTGTTAAGCCCGCGGGCGCTGATGGGAAAGTTCCCATCAGCCCCCGCGGGCTTAACAGAGCCGTGAAAGGGAAACTAGTCCCTTTGCGCTCTGAAAGCCGGTGCGTGTAACTGCGGAGAGGGAGCTGATGCAGGGGAGGGCAGGCTCTGCTGGGCAGGGGGGGGGACCCTGTGGCACACTCGATTCTGCTGCGGCGGCCGCAGCCATGGCAGCAAACAGCTTTTTTTTATTTTAAATTTTCCCTGGGCTGGGGGGGGGTGGTTAGGAGTGGTAATGGGCTATGGGGGAGCTAAGTCTGGATATGAGCTGATGGGGTTAGGACTAGAAGTGGGCTTATGGGGGGGTTAGGACTGGTAATGGGTTATGAGGGGACTTAAACTGAAAATTGGGTGATGGGGGGGTTAGGACTGGAAATGGGCTGATGGGATTAGTACTGGGAGTGGGCTGATGGGGAGGTTAGGACTGGTAATGGGCTATGGGGCTGCTTAAACTGAAAATTGGGTGATGGGGGGTTAGAACTGGAAATGGGCTGATGGGATTGGGACTGGGAGTGGGCTGATGGGGGCTTAGGACTGGTAATAGGCTATGGGGGGGCTAGAACTGGTAATGGGTTGGTGGGGTTTCTAGGACTGGAAATGGGCTGAGTGGAAGGGGGCTTGAACTGCAAATAGCTGATGGGGACGGGGGCTTGGAATGGAAATGGGCTGAGTGGAAGGGGGCTTTAACTGCAAATAGCTGATGGGAAGAGGGGCTTGGAATGGAAATGGGCTCTTAGGGGAGGGAGCTAGCACAGGAAAATGGCTGGTGGAGGGGCTAGGATAGGACCGGGAATTGGGTGTTGGGGGAGATAAGATTGGAAATGGGCTGTGGTGGGGGCTTGGAATGAAATGGACTCATGGAGGGGCTAGAACTGGAAGTAGGCTTATGGGGGGCTTGGATTGGAAATGTGGCAGCGGCTGAATCGAGTGTCCCGTGGCCCCCCCTGCCCAGCAGAGTCCTCTCTCCCTGCATTAGTCCCTTTGGTGCTGGCTTCAGAGCTGCGAAGGGAGAGTTTCACTTTTGCAGCTCTGTTAAGCCTGCTGGGGCTGATGGGAAACAGGAAATGCCTGTTTCCCATCAGCATCGGCGAGCTTAACAGAGCCACGAGGGAGAAACTCTCTTTGCGGCTCTGAAAGCCGGCACGGAGGGGAGTGATGCAGGTAGGGAGAGCTCTGCCGGGCAGGGGGGGCCCCAGCAGGACACTTGATTCTGCCGCTGCTACAGCAGCAGTGGCAGCAGCAGCAGCCAGCTTTTTTTTAATTTTAAATTTTCCCTGGACTGATGGGGGAGAGGGGGATTAGGACTGGTAATGGGATGTGGGCTGATGGGGGGGTAGGACTGATAATGAGCTATGGGGGGGCTAAGACTGAAAATGGGGTGATGGGGGGGTTAGGACTGGAAGTGGGCTGATGGGGGGTTGGGACTGATAATGGGCTATGGCGGGGGGCTAGGACTGGAAATGGGCTGATGGGGTTAGGACTGGTAGTGGGCTGATGGGGGGTTAGGACAGGTAATGGGCTATGGGGGGGTTAAAGCTGAAAATGGGGTGATGGGGGTTAGAACTGGAATGGGCTTTGGGGACTAGGACTCACAATGGGTTGGGGGGTTGCTAGGACTGGAAATGGGCTGAGTGGAAGGGGAGGTTTTTAACTGCAAATAGCTGATGGGGACGGGGGCTTGGAATGGAATGGAAATGGGCTGAGTGGAAGGGGGGCTTGAACTGCAAATATATGATGGGGAGGGGAGCTTGAATGGAAATGGGCTGTGAGGGGAGGGATCTAGGACTGGAAATGGGCTGAGTGGGGGGGGAACTAGGACAGGAAATGGGCTGATGGAGGGACTAGGATAGGACTGGAAATGGGCTGTTGGGGGGAGCTAAGATTTGAAATGGGCTGTGGTGGGGGCTTGAATTGAAATGGACTCACGGAGGGGCTAGAACTGGAAGAAGGCTCATGGGGGGCTTGGATTGGAAATGGGCTGAGTGGAGGGGAGCTAGGATTTGACATGGGCTGATGGTGGGGCTAGGAAAGGACTAGAAATGGGCTGATGGGGGCTGGGATTGGAAATGAGCTGATGGAGGGACTTGGATAGGACTGGAAATGGATGGGAGAGTTAGGACTAGAAATGGGCTGATGGGGGGCTAGGACTGGAAATGGGCTGTTGTGGGGCCTTGAAGGGAGCAGATGCTGGGTGGGGCTAGAACTAGAAGGGAGCTGATGTTGGGGGAGGATTAGAATGGGATGGGGCTGGGAGAGTGAAATGGAGAGGGGAAAATATTTTGTGTGGGAGGGAAGAAAAATTAACAATTGGCCGGGTATTGGGAGAGTAAGTGGGAATTGAGGATGGAAGGGTAAAATTTGAGTGGATGAAATAGGAATGAGGAAAGAGCAAAAGGAGAAAGATTAGTATGTTAAAGCAGATGTAGAGAGATAATGGAAAAAAATGGAAGAGAGAAGAAAGGACAAATGGACAGCAGACGATGGACAGTTAGCAGAAGACACAAATAAACCAGAAGAAAGTGGCTGGAACAATTGCAACTGAAAAAAAAAATGCACAAAATCTAGAAAGATATCTCTTTATTTTGAATTTGTTAACTGGAATATGTCAGCTCTGGGAAATGTGCATCATTAATGTCTGTGCTTTTTTTAGTACAAGTGAAAATTAATTTATAGTTTATTTCTTCAGTGGTGTTGTACATTCCAAGTTTGGCTTTTGGGGTTCCCAGTTTAATTATTGTCTTCCTGTTTCTAAATTGTAATTCCTTGTTTGGTGATGGTCTATGTTCTGCATGTGTAACTGAGCTGAGGTATTCTGTTTATTTAATTCCTATTTGACATTGCTACTTGTTCTCTTTCCTCAGTAGGTCATGTATTGTTATTCTCTGAAATGTATTGGTTTAATATTTGCAGTGTTGCCTTTTGATAGGTAGGGTCTGGTGCTTTGTGAGTCCTGGTAGTGCTGTTACAATACGGCGGGTTTGCTATGGGTTCTAAATGTAGTAGTAGCAGTATCGTGGCCTGTTGATTGAACCACATTGCATGCAGGGACATCTAGTCTTGCCTTTCTGATGGAGCTCACCAGAGACATCAGAAATACATATCCCTGCATGTATTGGGGTGATTGCAGGACTGAATCAGGCAGATTGGGTGGGTCAGGAGCCAGTTAGCATCTGTAATTGCAAAGTCGATATGGCATGCAGTGCCATCACTGAGATATCATGACAGTAGTTGTTTGCAAAAGGGACTACAATGTAGTCTGGTATTTCTAGTCCCTGATATTACCCACTGGAATCAGTGCTGCAGGTCCCATTATGCATCTGGATGAGACACTCTGAAAACCTAGACTGGCCTAAAATCTCTATCATGGAAGTGGCCAAGGGGAGCAGGAGGCCCTGCTTGTGGTGATCAGGGTGACTAGCAGGTACAGGTCAGCATCTTAGAAGCGGGGCTTCCTCGATCGGTTTGCTATTATTGCTCCTAACATTTGGTTCTGCGTCCACGACATCAGGCATTGTGTGGAGTCGCATTGTGCATTTGGCAGCATAGCACCTGTTGACGATTATCTAGAGACCTGCAGAAGAATAACTGCCCCCCCCCCCCCCGACTCTACCACCCTGCCAGCTCCCAGAGCACCACTAATGAGAATAAAATCTTCTGCTGCTTCTCTACCAAGGCTTCCTGTGAGCACTTATCCTCGGCACCTCTTCAGATACAGTGTACCCTCTATCTGCAGCCAACTCAGAGGCCCCTCCACAGCATACCAAGTAACAGCTTGCTCCAGTGGACTACAATGCCCCATGGTCTTCACAGACTTTTGTGGGGCTGAACAACATACAGGGCTACTGGCTGATGAATTACTGAGCCTTTCCAAGAGCACTGACACCCAATCCAGGACCTCTATGCATCATAGCAGCCTCAGCAGCAAGAGGGTAGAAAGTGGGAATGAGAAGAAGGGAAGGGGAAGAGGAAGAGGAAAGGTAAAAATAATTATTGCCCCTCCTCCTTCAGCACCAGCGGGCATAGCTTAAGGGTTTCTGGCCTTGAAAAACTGGGTTGTCTGGTGACCATCCTGCTGTTCTCTGTGCATAAAGCATAAGCACGTGCAGACATTCCACAGTGGAGACGCACATGGCCATATAAGGTCCCATGCACATGCACACAAGGCAAAACAACACATATATCTGTACTTTACATCATGACTGAATGTCTGCAGCCACTTTTTCTGCATGTGTGCAGTGCCTTATTTTCTGTTGTGTGCACATGCAAACCCCATAGACCCATAGGACACATACAACTTTGCAGATGGGGATGTGCTGATTTCATAAGGTCCGTGCACGTGCATGGTGCCTTTTGTAAAATTTCATTGCATCCCATAGATTTTGCTTTGCACAGCCTTGCAGGAGCCTTTCTAAATTGTGTCTTTATATCTGCTATTTACCTGGCTAACACAACATGTAAGCAGGGTTTTTTTAGAGGGGGTACTTGGTGGTACTCATGGTCCTTGTATATTAATAAAAAAGCTCTGCATATGAGTACCAGCATCTTTTTTTGCTAGGAAAAATGTGCTGCATTTAAGTCATTTAGAAAGCAGCTGAATTTTGCCGCTCACCATTTAACTTTAATGCCAGTCTCTGGCCCAGGTCAATTCTCATCACATTTGAGATGTAAATTTATTTATTTTATTTATTTATTTAACTGTATTTATATCCCGCTTTTCACCGGGTCAAAGCGGTGAAAAACTGTGTCTAAATTGTGTCTGTTTAGTGACTTGCGCAGGCAGGATTTAAATCTTCCACAGCCCATCAAATTGAAAAAGCCCATTTAGGTGGTTTATTTTTATATTGTTATATTCCATCTTTGTGATATTCATCATTTGAAATGGTTCACATCGCAAATACAAAGTATGAAAGAAGAAACAAAGAGTCAAGATAGAGTACAGAAAGTGTCAATTCCACATCATACACTACCTACTTTCAACCATAACACTTTAATCCCTCAGTATTACTCCTTTACTGTGAATAACAGTGATTTGAACCCCTTTCTGAAGTTCAATATATTAGTTATCATCCTTGAATGTTCAGGGAGGGCATTCCATAATCTGGACGAACCACACTGAAGGCCGTGGATCTCATAAGAATATAAGAACATAAGGTATGTCATACTAGAAACATAGAAACATAGAAACATGATGACAGAAAAAGACCACATGGCCTATCTAGTCTGTCCTTCCATAACAACAACTACAACAGTCCACTTTTTACTAGGTCAGGGTCCATCAAGCCCATTATCTTGTTTCAATAGTGGCCAATCCAGGTCACAAATATCTCTCAGGTTCTCAAAAGGTATACAGATTCCATGCTGCTTGTTCAATGGATAAGCAGTGGATTTCCACAGTTCTCTGTAATAATGGTTTATGGACTTTTCCTCCAGGAACTTGTCAAAACCTTTTTGAAATCCAGCTACACTAATAGATTTTACTACATCCTCTGGTATGGAATTCCAGAGTCTGATTATGTGTTGAGTGAAAAAATATTTTCTCCAATTAGTGTTAAATGTGATACATTGTAACTTCATTGAGTGTCCCCCAGTCTGTCTACTTTTTGAAGGAGTAAACAACTAGTCTACATTTACCTGTTCTACTTCATTCATTAATGTAGAGAGGGACTCATAGGGAACTAGGGTCTCACGGGAAAGTTAAGAGAGTGAAAGCAATTTTGAATGTGCTATTAATGCTATTGAGGATGTGTATGGAAATGTGTGAGACAGAAAAGGTCATATTTTGCAAGGGAAGCTAGACCGAAGACTTAGGGGGATGTTTACTAAAGCCCGCAAATTTGCGCGCCGCAAAATAGCGCACGGCAACGCGGCATTGAAACGCGCAGAAACGCATTTAAACACCCCGCACACGTACGTGTCACCCCCGCACAGGTACGCGGCACACTAACGGGCCCCGTGCAAGTGCGGGCCCGCAAATGTCCGATAGAGGCGTGGAACGGCTAAAGGAGGGCGGAGGAAGGCTCCGGAGGGGCGGAGGGACGGGGTCAATGGGTGGAGAGTGGGAGGGGAGAGGCTCCCCGCACAGTATCGGGCCCGAATTTTCATGTACAAAATAGCGCGAGTGAAACACTCGCGGTAGAGGGCATTTAAAGGGAAGAGAAACCATTTACGTCAGCAATGTACAGGAAAACCGGGGAAACCTATAAAACGTGAGCAGTGTGAAATATGTGCACAGAACAAAATTGCAAATAGAACCCGAAAATGACCACAACAAAGATATTAAAAATAGAAATCCAGCTGGGTAACAGTTTTATTGATGGGCAAATATACAAAACACACCCAGCAAAGCTCCAGAAAAAAAGAGATGAATATTGGAAGGGTCTACGGAGCGGAGACACTTCCGAAAAACATTTCCTTTTTTGGAGCTTTCCTCGGAGTGTTTGCTATGGTTGCCCATTAATATCACTGTTGCCCAGCGTGGTGATATTGTGTCCCCCATTTCCCGTGGTCAATTCCGGGGTTTATGTGCACGTTTGCCACCAGACAGGGTGCATATGCCCACAGTAAAATTGCGTAGAGCAGGGTTTGTGACTCCATCCTGCCAGGCTTACTACCTCCAGGGGCTGCATTGTCTCAGTGGCCATAGTGTGGTGCAGCAGACAGAGTCAGTACCTCTAGGATCAGAGGGTCAGGGGTTCAAAGCCCAGCTGGGGCACTTGCCAGCCCAGTTTCTATATTTTACCCACCACTAAACACAGATAGCGCAGACACCCCTGTATTGCAGGGGACAGAAGCATGGGGAAAACACCCATATTTTAACCAACAACGCGCACACACCACAACAATGGGCATTACCCACAGCCAAGTACCCCAAATGCAGTCCCGTACTGCCACATTCCAATCAGGTCACCTGCTTTGTATGGGAGCATGTTGGCAGACGAGTACATGTGGTGCAGGGGGCAGTGGCTGCTAGCGACAGAAGAAAGAGGCCTAGCCATGTGCAGCTGCCACCGTCCACTGCAACAGACTGCAACAGACAGGCCCTGTCGGATCCACAGTCATGGACATTCCAGGGAATCCACCCAATCTGTAGCTACACGGTGGTGCAGTGCACACAGACACTGCATGCAAGAGCAGAAGGCCACAGGTTCAAAGCCCAACTGGGGCAACTACCAATCTTGCCCACATATTTTCCCCCCAAGTAAACAGTGATAGTAAGGGCACACCTTTCCTGGCGAGGACATATGCAATGGCAATATGTCTATCTTTTACCCCACGGAGCACAGACACCATGAACAGGGGCAGTACCTAGAGCAGAATCACGCAAATGCAGTCCTGGTGGGGCACGCACCAGTCAGGTTCCATGATGCCACTCATACAAATGCCTGTGCTGTATATCTATGCACCACCCCCATTGCATGTAGATGTAGCTCATGCATATTCATGAGGGACAGCAGGAAAACCCGAACAGTGTGATGCAAACCTGGACTGGAGTTGGGAATCTGTGCCGTAAAGCAGCAGCCATCAAGGGCAGACACACCCACACCCACACCCACAGGTCCCATTGGCCAATGTCTCCTGGAAAGGCAGAACATTGGACCCTGCATGCAGCACCCAAAACTAGCATAACTTACCAATGTCACCCTGCACCTGAGGTATACGGTAAGCAGCTCTGAGATGTTTGCTAGGAGCACAGGCAGATAGATATCCATACGTTACGTACATACTGCTAGTTGACCCCATCCAAACAATCTCTTAGGTGTTTGCGGGGTGTGCTCCAGGCCTGGCCTCTGACGGTGTTTACCACCCTGGGGAGTGACCACCAGCTGTAATGCGTACCATATCCATGCCTTGCCGTGCTCAGGACCGGTTTGGTGGGCAAGGCTAATTACCCCCTCAATCGTAGCACCATGATGGCATAGGTGTGGAAGTGTGTGTCTGTCTATACAGTGGGTGTTGGCTGCAAGCCCCTTCCACAGCCCACACTGCCAGCACTGTTGCCAGTATTGGCCAGCCAATGTGCATAATGAGGTGCAAGGTACCATGGGTATAGCCAGGACAGGGTGGCCTGGCCAGGATGCATCTGCACCGGGCATAGGGCAATGGCTGGGACATTGTAGTGTCTGGCCACCACCTACACAGACAGGGTGGCCAAAGCATGTCCTTCTGGGTGATCACGCTCACCCTGACTGTGCAGTGACCACAGCATGGCTAGGCACCCCCATAGTGCTGTATAGTAGTTCTCTCATGTAATAGATATGGGTTTCTATTTGGGGCCCAGTCACTGATCTATCTGCTTGCTGTGTATGCAGGCAGCCCAGTTCTGGGTGCATGTATCTCCATTGGGAACATGCACTATGGACTAACCAGCAGACTGCTTGTAGCTGGTATGTGTCTTGCTGGATTGGCTTGCAGTGGCTGTTGGCTTGCTGGTGGTGGAGTGCAGCTTACCATAGCCTGGGCTTATGGCTGTCTGTTATTGTGTCATGGCTGTGTATGGAGCTGCCCTGTGGGGGGGTGTGTTCCTCTGCAGGACTGGGGTTGCTGTTTGCCCTCTACTGCCACCTTTGCAGGGAGGTAGAGTGTGGATCTCTTGATGGGGGGGGGAACCATGTTTGCCACGGGGGTGGCAGCCTGACTGTGGTAGACAGGGATATCCATGGTGTTTGTGCAGAAACTAGCTATCTTACACATTAACACTGCTTTGGAACTCCCGCTTGGCCTCCATCAGCCATGGAAGGTGTTGTGGACCTGGTCCTGGGCGCCTCATTGCACACTCAGGGTAAGCACAGTACCCGCACGATGTAACAGTGTGTGGCTACTCTGTGCCAGTAAAACACCCGGTCAGTGCCCCCTACTAGGCCAAGGTGCTGTGTGGGTGCACCTGGTCACTTCCCCCAACAGGGCCGAGGTGCTGTGGGGGTGCATTCCCCATCTTGTGTCCATCTGTGGACAGCTAATTTGCATGTGCAGTGCATCATTGGTACTGGTGGCCTACCCTATCCGGTTTACACCAGCAGACTGTCTGTGAGGTGACGTGTAGGCTATCTGCAGCCAGCCAGGGGCTTGCTTACAGCTATGGAGCTGTAGCCCAATGGTTATGTCACTGCCTGTGCAGCCAGAGGTCATGAGTTCAAACCACAGTGGGGCCCTTTGATAGGGATGTCCACAGCTTTATTTTTATTTACTGTACATATGTCTATGCTGGCAAGACCACCCTCAGCTTACTATACCCATTAGATGCCTCTGAGGGTGCTTTATAGGGCGCCCTATAGGCCACCTTATGGTTGCCATCCATATAGGGTGCACTATACATTATCCTGTGTCGCAACATACATGGTGCCCTATAGGGGACATTCAAGGGTGCCTTGGCGAACAGTGCACTGTAACATGTGCCTTATGGGCCGCCGTATGTTAACATGCTGGGAGAGTGCGTTTGCTAGTAGTGGTAACAAAATAAAATTATCATGCCTCCTACAGTACTCCACAACATAATACATACTGCCTCAGCAAGCATTTTTCACTGGGCATTGTGAGGGGTTGAACCCCTGATCCCTGCACCATTGGTCAATGTTTTAACCATTGTGCTGTGGCTCTGTTCCTGTGCTTGTGCATCAGCGTGCCGCCTTGTGCCTATCAGCGCGCTGCCTTCTGCCGCCCGAGGACCAGTGCGCCGCCTTATGCCGCCCAAAAAGAACTGTGCGCCGCCTTATGCCGCCCAAAAAGAACTGTGCGCCGCCTTATGCCGTTCCAAATTAATTTGCCTCCTAAAACAATTTTACCCATTACACTTGCTGCTGCCTCAGCTGGCCTTTTTCCTTGCGCACAATGGGGGATTGAACCCATGGCCCCTGCACCATTGGTCAGTGTCTTCACCGTTGTACTACGGCTCTGTTGTTTTCTATACCCAACGGCGCGCCACTTTGCCTTTCCACGCGCTAATGTCGACCCCCGCACATTAGCGCGACGCGCACACGTCCGGTTGCTTACTCCCGGTTTTTTTCTTTTTTCAGCCTGATCCGCCCACTCCTTATATGGCACAGGCACACTACCGCGGCCCCGCACGATAAGAATGTTTAGTAAACATCCCCCTTATATTTGCAAAACACTTGTCATGATTAGAAGTGATCAATATGTTTGTGCATAGCTTGACATGTAATGGCATGGCTTGACCTCTAACATATAGATACTGTATAAATTAACAAAGCAGAAAGAGAAGCATGATGCAAGAATATAAGGAAAAAATTGTACAATATGACAGTTTTTGTAAATAAAAGGAAGTGCTGAGGTCAGCAAGGCAGAGGGAGTTATGGGTGACTGCCCAAATTTGCAGCCCTGTGACTTCCTCCATAAAGCTTTTACAGGACTTTGCATAACAGTGTGCTGTGTTTTCATTTCTTCTCATTTGCACCGGGATCAGAGTAAGGATACCCTGTTTTGTTGCTCCCGCAACAGTTGGTGCCGTGACCAAGATTCTTTCTCTGGACCAAGGCAAGTCGTAAGTGAATCTGGAGAACTGTAAGTACAGTGGGTAATTTGTTTAGTCACCAGCAGAGTAAAAACTCAGTTGCATGAATGGTAAAAAAAGGTGTGGCCTTTTAAGAAAGGCAGCCCATCTTATTGTATTGTATGTGTGTTATGCATGGTGATATTGTTAAAGACACAGTAGCAAAATGACACTCAGTGACTAGTGGAAATGAAGCACTACAATTTCCCCTGGGAGGGACTTGTTTGGAAGATAAGCTTAGATATTTGGAATATGTGATGGCGGACCATGATTTAGGAAGACCGTTCACTAGTCATGAGTGGGTCGTCTTTACATGGTGGGAGACAATGGCACATGAAAAATCTCGAGAGAAACAAAAAGTTGAGGTTCAAGATCTTAAGCATAAGTCATTTGTATTAGAAGAAAATGTGTATAGTGACTCATAAAAAAATAGAGAATAAGAAAAATGAGGATGCGTGTCAGCTAATGTTCCTCCCACATACGAGGCAGGTGCAGAAGTGCTGGCAGTTTCGGTCAGCATGTATTCCCATTTTTCTTCCCCTCCAGAGTTGCTAGTGCTCAATTTGTTGAACTTATTGTCCTTCCCAGAGCCTTAGTCAGTGTATACAGACTCTTGATATTCCTGGGTGATCTTTTTCCCTTTGAGATTGTTATAAAATGTTGTGAAAAATCATTAGCATGTCATAAGGACTTTAGTTATATTAAATATTTGATGCTAATTAAGACATACAGTTGTGGTCAACTTTATTGGCACCATTGCATTTTAGGTATGTTATGTACAGTATCATGAGAAATAATTGGAAATATTCCAACTGTATGTCATTGTAATATTGTAAATAGTATGTACAACAAAAGAAGAGATGTCTGTGCAAATTAGATGTAGTAATTTCTGAGAAAAAAAGCAAAATATGACCGGGACAGGACTAATGGCACCTTTCACTAATATTTGGCTGCACAAGCCATGGCAGTGATGACAGCCTCAAATGTTTCTTGTAATCAACTATAAGTTTCATACATCTGTCTGCTGGTAGTTTCTCCCACTCTTCAACTGTGATTTCGTCCAGCTCATGAATGTTTCCAGGATTCTTTTACCAATGGCAGATTTCAGCTCTTTCCAAAGGTTCTCAATTGGATTGAGGTCAGGTCTCATTGCTAGCCAGTTTAAAACAGTCCATTTTTTCATTTTAATCATTCTTTTGTAATTTTGGATGTATGTTTTGGGTTATTGTCCTGCTGGAGGACCTTCGACTCAGACCTAGCTTTCTGAAGATATCACATTTCAATCCAAAATACTTTGGTAGTCCTCTGACTTCATGATTCCTTTAATACATTCCAGGTCTCCAGCTCCTGAGGTAGTAAAATAACCCCAAAACATTATGGAACTTCTACCATATATAACTGTAGGAAAGATGTTTTTTCCTTATAAGCTTCATTTCTTCACTTGTAAATGTATCACTAGTCTGCATTGCCAAAGTGCTCATGATTGGTTTCATCTATCCACAGAACATTTTCCCATAAGGATTGTGGTTTCTCAAGGTGAGTTTGGGTAAAGATCAGACATGCCTTTTTATGTCTGTCTTCATTCATGAAGTCCTTCTTTGTTTAGTATGTGGTATATGGTGTGGGTTGAAACCACCACTCCAGACTGCTCCAGGTCAGCCTTAAGCTGTTTAGATGTTATTTGTGGTGTTTTCCAAACAGATTGCACTAACCTTCGAGGACTTGGATTAATTTTCCTCTTCACACAACATCCTGGGAGGTTCTTGACAATTCCATGAGCAGTAAACTTCTTAATAGCATTGTGAACTATAGACACAGGAATCCCAAGGTCTTTGGAGATGTCCTTGTATCCCTTAGAAGTTTGATGTTTAGTGATTATGGCTTTTCTGACAGTCTCAGGCAGCTCCCTTGTCTTCACCATTGTGAAAAATGGAACAGAGAGTGAATGTGGCCATTTTAAACATTAGAACCATTATTCATTGGTTGATTCAAATCATGTGAGTACTGACAATTATCACAGGTGTGTATAATTTTATTGCAATGGGAAAGTGGTTTTTATGTTCAAACTGATTTGAATCATGTCCTGGCAATTTCTCCGTTTTATATTATTTCCCCACTCTTTCCTTTTATAATTGGTCTTGTTTATTTGATTCTTTTATGTGTCAAATGTGTGTGCATATATAGGCATTTACATAGTTTACAGCCCAGTAAACCAGGTAAATGTTTTAATCAGGGATATTCAATGGCATCTATATGGTTAGTGCCATTGAATATTCCCATCTAAGTCCCCTATGTACCCCAATGCTATCTGGTTAGTATCAGGGCATGTTGGAGGTGTTTTGGGTGGAGTGGGGGCGCAGGCTGCTGCTAACTGGATAGCGGCAATATTTCACCTAGTTTTAGCCGCGGATGCTAACTGGATAGTGGTGCAATATCACTGCTGCCCGGTTAGCCTCGGTGGCTGTGGGGCATGTTCACCAAACCCAGATATTCAATACCACCGCCGCGATATTGGATATTCAGGATTAGGGGTTGGTGGGCAGGGCTATGTGCCTTTGCGGTGCATAGCCTGCACTAATCAATATCGGGCCCATAGTCCAAAGCCATTTCATTGGCTTTTTAGGAGATATTGGAAATTAAGGGGTTGAACTGCAAGTGTGCCAATAATGTTAACCACAACTGTATGTAGAGGGTTGCTATTTAGAATAAGCACATGTCCACTTGTTGCTAGACCAGTTGGAGTATAGTGGAAAAGGGGCATTGTTTTTTCACACTGTGTGTTTCTTATTGTTAAGAATATAAATGTTATATCTTATGACATGCAAATTATTCTTTCATAACATTTTATAACAACAATTTTGTATATACTGCAAATCCTGCGTCGCTATGTCTGCCTCATATGCAGGAGGAGCAGTAGCTGGACACACATCCTTGTTTTCCTTATTCTATGACTTTTTAAATGAGTCATTATACACTTTTCCTTCTAATACAAATGACTTATATTTGAGATCTTGAACCCCATCTTTTTGTTTCTCTTGAGATTTTTCATGTGCTATTGTCTCCCATCATGCAAGGATGACCCACTCATAACTAATGTGCGGTCTCCCTAAATCATTGACCACCATCACATATTCCAAATATCAAAACTTATCTTCTAAAATAGCCCCTCCCAGGGGAAATTGTAGTGCTTCATTTCCACTAGTCACTGAGTGCCATCGTGCTACAGGGGTCTTTAGCAATATCACCATGCATAACACGCATACAGTACAATAAGATGGGCTGCCTTTCTTAAACGCTATAGCCCACACCTTTTCTTACCATTCATTGCAACTTAATTTTTACTCTGCTGGTAACTAAACAAATTACCCATTTTACTTACAGTTCTCCTGATATTAGGTCTCTCTAAACAATTATTTTATAGACCTCTATCATATCTCCCCTCAGACGTCTCTGTTCCAAGATGAAGAGCCCTAACCTTTTAAGCCTTTTCTCATAGGGCTATCCTTCCATCCCCTTTACCATGTTTATCGCTCTTCTCTGTACCTTTTCTAATTCTGCTCTTTCCATTTTATGATATGGTGACCAGAGTTGCACATGATGTTCAAGGTGTGGTCACACGATGGAGCGATACAGAGGAATTATTATTTCCTTCATTGTATTCTCCATTCCTGTCCTTATGATTCCTAGTATTCTATTTGCTTTCTTGGCCACCACTGCACACTGGGCAGAGTGTTTCAACATACTATCCATGATGATGCCTAAATCCTTTTCCTGGGTGGTGGTTCCTAGGCTTATGAATAAAAATCATATCAGAAATTTCTAAAAATTACCTTGAGAAGAATATAATTGTCTCAGCTGCATAATTCCATTGCCTATTTTTAAATACAATATTTTCCCATTTCTCACAGCTGAATATCAGCCTGTATATATTCAACTTTTAAAAGGGAGTTTAGCATCCCAAACAGCTGCTCAGTTTGACTATGGCTGACTCTATTCTGCTGATAAAAAGATTTCCTCTTTTGGGTAGGTATGACATTTTTGTATATTTTTGCCTGATTTATACAGTCAATCTTATTACTGTCATTTGGAACTTTCGTCTACAGAGTCATTCCAGCTGTCTACGCTGCCTTTTTAATATTCTATAGTCATTTCCTACCATAGAAAGCTTTTCATTACTGGATGATTTAGAATTTTAATTGGTGGAATCAAATTCAATGAATTATTTAAAACATGGTTCCAAGAACTTATTGCTATATCCAATACAATTACAAATATTCCATGATAGAATACAATTCATTGAAAATATCTCAAAAATTTGGACCATCAACTGAGATTTTGCATGAAATTGTTTAATGGATCAGGCGCCTTTACCTAATACTTGCAAACCGAAATATATAATAAAATGCTTAGACTAGAGAACTGGCTGTACTTAGCAACAATCAATCCTAAATACACTTGCACTCTTACCTAGTATAAAACCTAAATCTATTATATGTCCAACTTAATGAGAAGAAACATCTGCAATTTATGAAAAACCTATAGCAGCTTCTGAGGTATATTTAGTAAGCTGCATTAGTCAACATAGTGCTAAGATTCTTCATAACGATAATGCACATAAACATTTTGCTAATGTTAAAATCTGTAGAATGCTTTAAAATCCATCTTAAACCACTAACATTATGTAATGCAGCAAAAGGATGAGAAAATGTTGGAAAGAGAGGCCAGAAATGCAAATGGTCTTCTCCAACAGTAATGCACATAACAATAACAAGCCTGAACAATATTGCATGATGTTACCACAGAGATTTAACCATACTCCCAGAGGTCTAATTTAGTACTTCTGCAATTTTGTTCACATCTTATTGGGCAATATTGTCCCAAACAATTCCATCCACCTTTAAGGCCCCAATGATTGAAAGCATATTTTACCATTAACATGTGCCAAAATTTGCCATTAACATGTGAAACTTAGCACACTTTAGTAAATACTTCTTTGTATCCAATGAATTGTACACATATTGGAGGTTGACCTATCCACCTAATTATGAAAATGCCCAAGTACCATGACTTAGTAAAACTTGGACCAGACAACCTATAAATTGACTCATGATAGCATCTAAACATTTATTTTATTTATTTATTTGCATTTCTTATATACCGCACTATTTGCGATCAGCGCGGTTTACATAAAACAAAAGGTAACGCCACAGTCAGCAGAAGGACAACGTGACACGTTTCGGGGTAAGCAAGATAATCCCCTGCTTCAGGTCAAAGCTGCCATGCAATAACTTTTCAGCTGACTGTGGCGTTACTATATAGCCTTCTTCTAGAAAAGGATTCAGCTAAGTAACATGCTCAGAAGCTGCTTCCAAAGTTGTTTAAAAGTGTTTTCTTAATTAAACAAAATGGACGGGCCACGACGGCATGAGGCATGATCCTCTTAGCTTGGTTGGCCTTTCCGACAAAAAATGTGGTTACTTGAAAAGTTTTTGAAAAATGGGTTTATGAGCACCAGGGTTTGTTTTTGTATTTGAATATTTTAACCTAGTTGTGGGTATTTAGTTTGTTTATTTGCCAATCAACTTACTAGCACTAAACACTGCAACAATAACAAAATGCCTCGAAGACATGAATGAATGGCTCATAGCCTACAACTTAACAGTCAACTATGAAAAAACTGAGGCAATGTTCGTCACCAGGAACCCCACCTTCATGCCTCCACAAACTATCAGCATCCTGGACAAACACATAGTAGTCAAAGAAGAAATTAAGTATCTGGGCATAACACTAGACACTAGAAACCTATGAGCATTCAAGCAACATCTCTTACCCAAACAGCAACACTACTACCTCCGCCAACTAAACACACACCCATCCCATCCACACACACAAATTCAACACACCTCATTAGTAAATACCTTTATGTTAAATGTTACTTCAATTGTACTGTCTAAACATTATCTAAATGTCTAAATACTGTTACGTAACTGTGCTGTCTAAATGATTACACGTACCCTAATGTTAAATGTAACCCTCCAATTGTGATGTGACGTGACCACCTTGATTGAAGGAAAAGGTGGCATACAAATCTGTCTAAATAAATAAATAATGCATGAGGCAAATTGTTCCATAATTCTGGCCTGTTCTCTGTCTCTTACTGGTGTTTTTGTTTTCAGATTCATGCAACCAAAGTTTTTACCTATTGCCAAAATCATACATAAAAGGGTCAATTTTATAATCAACTTTAATACATAGAGCAGTATTTTACATGCTCAAGAAGTTTCCTATAAAATTATCTGGGAGTAAATATGCATAAAAGTAGGCGCTTGGAAAGCTTAGAGTCTGCTCTTATTCGACATCTGCATAGACCTTCCTGGGGGTGGAGAGTGGGTGGAGCACTTACGGATGCATTTTATAAAATATACACAGATACATGGATTCTTACTGGAACACACATGCACATGCTTTGGAAATGGTTTGCTTTGGTATAGGAGCTTTAAACAAAACTACTTTACAAAGGCATAGAGGCATATATACTGCCTTTATAAAACAGGCATGACACCTGTGCCCATGAGCCTTCCCTGCCTAAAAAACTTGTAAAATTACTCTCAATGTGCTGTCCTCATAGCACATATTCGCTGTACGACTAGACAGTCAGCAAAGCCAGCTCAATATATCATCAAATTTAATTGATTTAATTGAATTTAATTAGGCATTTCCATTCCACGTTTACAGATGCTGTAAATTCAGTGCAGATTACAGAAAGTCACATTTCCGACAACAGGACAACATCAGTGGTAAACTCTTTTATGGGAACATGTAAAACACAGGCAATTGCCATTATGAATCCCAAATCTACAACCTGCAAAAAACTGCTTAGGAAATTAAAACATTCCATTGTCTCCTACAGCTCATATATTGTTTTTCTTTTTTGACTCTACTGAGGAGTTCATTCCAGTATATGGCTGTTTAGTAACTAAAATCTTCTCTAAAAAAGCTTTTTCACTCTAGTTCCTAACTGATGGATAACCTAGATTATTACATCCCACTGAGCACAAAGATCTACCAAAACCTCCAAAATCCAACATTTTTAACATTAGTCTGATGCTACTCTAGCCTCCCACTCCCAGAGAAGGGTGTGGCCAGACGCTTACAAGAATACCTGGGATGTTATAGTGTAGTCTAGTGGGCCAAGTGGATAGCTCCGAGACTGATGTCCCCCTACGGTAGAGACTATCAGAAGTCACTAACATTGTATCATCCAGCTTCACTGTTAGGTGGAGAAATGCTGAGAGGAAGAATAAACTAATTGGGATAAGCCCCTACCAAGGTGATGTTACAATTATGGTGATAGGGTAGACTTAGCAAGAATGGGACACAGAATACCTTAGGGGCATGTTTACTAAAAACCGCTAATTTGCGCGCCGCAAAATAGCGCACGGCAACGCAGCATTGAAACGCACATAAACGCGTTTAAACACCCCGCACACGTGCGTGTCACCCCCGCACAGGTACGCGGCACACTAACGGGCCCCGTACAAGTGCGGGCCCGCAAATGTACGATAGAGGCGTGGAACGGCTAAAGAAGGGCGGAGGAACGCCCCGGAGAGGCGGAGGGACGGGGTCAATGGGTGGAGAGTGGGAGGGGAGAGTCTCCCCGCACAGTACCGGGCCAGAATTTCCATGTAAAAACTACCGCGAGTGAAACACTCGCGGTAGAAAGCATTTAAAGGGAAGAGAAACCATTTCCGTCATCAATGTACAGCAAAACCGGGGAAACCTGCAAAACGTCAGCAGTGTGATACATGTGCACAGAACAAAAGTGCAAATAAAAAGCGAAAATGACCACAAACAACATCTAAAACATTAAAAGTCTGCGGGGGAACAGTGCTAGCAATGGGCACAAATAAGAAACACACCCAGGAAAGTTTACAAAAAAATGAATGAACCATGGAAAGGTGTATGGAGGGGAGACTCAACCAAAAAAAAACCAACCCCACTTTTGTAGCTGTCCTGGGAGTGTCCCCCATGTATGTTCATGAAAATCTCTGTAGGCCATGTTGGTTATATCTTATCGCCCCTTTCCGTGGTCATGTCTGGGTATGATTTGTACGTTTGTCACCGGACAGGGTGAAGGAGCCCATAGTAAAATTGTGCAGAGCAGGGTGTGTGACCCCATCCTGCCAGTTTTATCATCCCCAGGTACTGCACCATCTCTGTGGCAACAGTGTAGTGCAGTGGACAGAGCCAGTACCTATAAGACCATAGGGTCACAGGTTCAAATCCCATCTGGGGCTCATGGCAATATGTTCTCCACCACTAATCAGAGATATGGAAGACACCCCTTGTTTTGCAGAGAACATTAGCATGTTGCAAACATCCTTCTTATACTCCACACCGCACACACATCAGAACAATGGGCATCAGCCACATCCGAGTTGCCCAAATGCAGTCCTGGAGTGGCTCCACTCAATTAGGACATATGCTTATGCTAAGATAAGGACATGCTAGTATGTTGGTGGGACTGTACAGATGGTGGAGAGGGAAGTGGCTGCCAGCCACAGCATACATTTGACTAGCGAGGTGCAGGCTGCCACCGTCCACTAGTGACAGACAGCCCCTGTTGGATGTACAGTCATGGACGTCCCAGGGAACTCCGCCAAGCTGTAGATACACAGTGGTGCAGTGTACACAGAAAGTGTATGAAACAACAGAAGGTCACAGGTTCAAAGTTCGGCTGGGGATATTGCCAATCATGAGCACATATTTTACTCACAAATAAACCATGGTAGTAAGCAAAACCTTTAAGGCAGAGGACAGTGGCCTCAGTAAAACCCCCAACATTTACCATCACAACCACACACACCATGAACAGGGCGATCACCTAGAGCAGAGTATCCCAAATACAGTTTTGGACGACCACACAACAGTCAGGTTCCATGCTGCCTCTAATACAAATGACTGTGCTGCATATCTATGTACCACCCTCATGTCATGCAGATGTAGCACATGCATATCCAGGAGGGACAGCATAAAACTACAACAGTGTCAGCCACACCATGAGATGATGTGGGAATGCCTGATGAAAAGCACCAGCCAACAGGCCCTGACACACCCACGCCCACAGGCTGCATTGGACAATGCATCCTGGAAAGGCAGGACATTGGGCCCTGCCTGTAACCGCCAATAGTAGCAGTTGCAGATGTCACCAATGCCACCCCACACCTGGGGACATGGTACACAGCTATCTAATGTCATCATTGAACACAGTGAAATATGGATGTATATGTTCAGCACATTTTGCCCATTGAGCACCACATGACAATCATGCAGATGTGGGTCATGTGTGCAGCAGGTCTGTTGTATGACAGTGTGTACATCCTGGGTGGGTGACCCCCACCAGCTATGTGTAACATATCCATGCCTGTACTGTTCCCAGGACTGTTGTGTCGCATAGGGCTGTTAAACCACTTGATTGTACCACACAAGACGACCAACCCTGGTAATGGTCACAGCAATGTGAAACATCAACATACACTCACAAGAAAGGCAGGGCTAAAAGATAGGCATGTTGGAAGGGTTTCTGGCTCATGCAGCATAACATGTGCATGAGTCAACATTGCTGAAGGAGAGAGCATGTGTCCCCACACCAATGGATATTTTCCCCTAGGTAGTCACCCCAAACCCATAATGCACAGCATAGGTAGTTGCATACATGCACAGTGGATGTTCAACAACTGAGTGGCACCAGCACTAACAGGGCCTGCAGCATGTTAGCCGAGGTGTACTGGTATCAGTGGGGTCAGTGGCAGGTGGCCAGAGAAGATGGAGCCAGAGACCCTGACACGTGGGTGCACTGGCCCATAACAGAAAGGGCCGCTAGGACAAACAGACATGCTATTTGCAGGGTCTACATTGACTCAGTGTCCGCATGGTGGTGCAGGGGACACAGCCAGTGTGTTGTGGAGACAAAGATAACAAGTTCAACTCCCAGCTGGGGCCATCGGCAACACAGTGCACATATTTTATCCACCAGTAAACCGTTATTGGGAATAAAACCCACACCTGCAGAGAAGAAAAGTTCTTTCTGAGGATTGTTATTTTACCATAAGTAGCTCATAGCCCTCAGAAATGTCCAACACCTACAGCAGAGTACACACAATGCAGTACCGGAGGGCCACATGTCAGTTAGCTGTGATGCTGTCCCCAATATAACGCCTCTTTATCATGGTGGTGTACGCCTACTGCTGGCAGAGGGGGCAGTGGCTGCTGCACCACAGCAGATGCTGGCCTAGCTACCCTCATGTGGCTGCAGTCCAATCCACCAGACAGGCACTGTGTGACAAACAGCCATGGACTCCCCCGGGAATGAGCTGTTGCTGTGCTAAGACGGTGGTGCAGTACACATAGCAAGTGCCCCAAGAGCAGAAGGCCCTAGGTTCAAATCTCAGCTGGGGCACCTGCCATCCCACCCCCCATTTTCTTTCACATGCACAAAACCTGCTATTAAAGACTGCAATTCCCCTGCTGATGAGAGAAGCGTTGGAAAAGACAACTTATTTTACAATAAACAGCACACACCACATAAACATATGCCTCGCCCACAGTACAGTCCCCCAAATGCAGCCATGCAGGCACAAAGAACACCCATGTTCGCTGATGTATCCAATAAAGATGCGTGTGCTGCAAGTTAATTGAACACCACCATGGTATGAATCTGTCTGAGAGGCATATTCATCACGGACATCATGAAAACCTGACCAGTGTGTGTGCCATATTGCCTGGGTTTTCTGAAAATATGGCCTACAGCAGTGGGCAACAGGGCCAGAAACAGCTGCACCTGCAGGCCCCAATATCTGATGACCAATGCAGTGGCAGGATGTTGGGCCCTGTGTGCCCCTCCAATAACTAGCATGTGCAGACATTACCAATCACACACTACACATGGCGATACCTCACACGCATATCAGAAGCCTGGTATGAGCAGTGACTGTTAGAAATGTCTATGCGAAGCACAAGCAGATCATCGAGCTGTAACATACCAACGTCTCAGATGTATGTACAATGTGTGTCAGGTCAGGTGCCCTCCAGAGATTGTCAGCCTGGAACATATCACAACAAATGTACCCCAACGTTGCCATACCCCCAGTGTGCCCATTACTGTTGCGTTGGTCTCTGCTCCTAAATAACCGTACATCGTCTCACTGCTGTCCTAGGTGTAGGGAGTGTGTGTCTGTTGATCCAGTGTGTGCTGGCTGCCAACACCTCCCACAGCCCACAATGATAGCACCGTTGCCAGTATTGGTCTGCAAATACTGATTTTTCCCCAATCTGTAATCTGTAAATATGTATTTAAATGTTAAATGTAAATGTGAATGTAAATAAGTTTACCCCCAAAACAGTAACCATGTGTGCCGTGACCTCCCATTCCTCTATGTATATACTCCCCCACTGTCCTGATCGACTTATCCCAAAAGAAGAATCAAACCGCTACTGATCGCTGGAAGCAGCGGTATATAAATGTGTTCAAAATAAATAAAATAAAAATAAAAATGTGCATAATGAGGAGCAAAGTACTCTGGGTATAGAACACACAGGGTGGCAGGAGCAGGATGCAGCTACACAGGGCAAATGTGCATGCCTAGGACCATGTTGTGCCTTGCTATCACCTCCACAAACATGGTGCCCATAGCATGTACGGTGAGGAGGCAACCCTCACCACGAATGATCAGTGATCACGCCATGGCTAGGTTACAACATATTGCCATACAGTAGTTCTCCTCTGTGATTTTTATGGGTTGTGTGTATATATAGGGGGCCCAATCACTGAGTCAACTGCATGGGGGTTGTGCAAACATCCCAGTAATGGGTGCACAGAGTGTCCCTGGTAGCATGCAGTATGGACCGTCAAGCGGCCTGAAAGCAGTTACCATGTGTTTGGCTGGAACACCTTGCAGGGTCAGTAGCTGGCCACACACTGTGGCCTCTGCTGCAAAATGTCAGATGGTGTTGGTTGAGCTGGGTGGCTCTGGCTCAGCTGTTTGTCTGCCTGATCTAGACATATGGATATGTTCAAAATTGCAGAGAGTGACCTGTAGGTACTGGGTACGACAGGCAGAATGAGGTTGCTGGCAACTGCTAGCACTGTAGTTGGGCTACAGAATGTGCATATTGTAATATTGTGCAAAGTGTGTTTGACAGGAAAGTGCAGGTGGTCAGACACATATAGCCAATGTGGCCAGAAATCTCCCTTACCCCTTCACATATATTATGAAGAGCAGGGCTCTCACAAAGGAGATGCACCCTTGGGTGAGCATTGTAGCCCACAAGGCCCAGATGGGTCAGGGAAATACAGATGCCTGAAGGAGGACTGTATACATCAACCTATCAGACATCGTCTGACAAGCTGATCTGATGTTCTTGGCCCTCTCAGCCAGGACAGGTGCTGTGTGTCTCACCTCACACTCAGGGTGATTAAAAGCCACACACACTGTGAGGTTCTGTACCCACTCTGTACCTGCAACACAGAAGGTCTGTCCACAAAACTATGTCCAGGTGCTGTGTGGTTGCACACCCTATCGTTGGAACATTAGTAGACTGCTGCTTTGCATGTGCAGTGCATCATGGGGGTGAGTGGACTGACGTTACCCTGTTAACTGCAGCACAAAGTCTGCCTAGGTCATATTGCAGACAGCCAGATAGTCTCATCACAACCCCAGAGCTGTAGTCCAGTGGTGACTGCAATGCCTCAGGAGCAAAAGGTTGTTAGTTCAAATTCTAAATGTGGTTCTACAAGGAAAGTATTTTATATATCCTGACTTTGGCCCATAGACTCCACCAGTCAGCAGTAGTGTGGGGAAACGTTCTGAAAATAAACATACATTGAACAAGGCAGTGTCACATTAGTTAAATTTGTTTTTACAAGGTCCATGGGGGCTCTCAGGTGTGGAACGTGGGTAATGTCCTCAAGTACTGGCAACTTAAACACCATCACAGTGCATTAACCCAGGTAGACCCTATAAGGTGGTCTGTGGGGTACCTGCTGCTGACAGCACTGTGAGGATCTCACAACAACCACCAGTACTCCACAGTCATGGACATGTCATTGGCTGCACCCACCAATAACCTCACTGTATATGGACGTATGCAACCTCTGGCTCCCCATGCAGCAAGGTTAGGTGTGGGCCACAGCTAGATTGATAAGAACAGATGCCTGGCTGGCCAAAGAGGCAATCATGCAGACAGTGTGTTGTTGTTACCAGGGTTGTGGTGCTCCATCAGTGAGAATGGTGTATGACATATGATGTCTGCAGCAGTGTGAGTGTCTTGCCACCAGCAGCACCTCTGTAATGTAGAAAGGGCTCTGGGGCAAGTAATAATGTTGCAAAGTATGAAAATATATGTTGTGCACAGCATAGATGTAGATGGAAAGCACCATGGCCAATGGTGTTACAACGTATGATAATGTGAGCTGCCTGAGACAGGCACTCCAGAGCGCAAAAGGAAGATGTAAGCCATGATGCCTCGTTAAGCAGCCAATGTATCCACCATTGCGCTATATCTCAGCCCCCAGGACTGTATGCCAGCAGATCTACCAAATTGTAATGTGGATTGTGGTGACATGCTGTCCACATTGCCCCCTAATGTCTAACACGCAACCTATTTTTCCTGTGTAATGCACACATATGAACCCCCGCAAAACACCTATGGCAACCACCAAATCATTGATGTCTGTACATGGTGAGTCAACACAGAACAGAGCCAACTAACACACATCATGCCATATCACCAGGTTGCTTGACCCCTGACGCTGATGGTTTGTTTGCACCCATTGCTATCAGTGGCAGAGCACTATCTGCTATGTGACACACATAGCACACCTCATCTGACAATGGCCTTGGAATCAGTGCATATGTGTCCAGAGGTTCAAGACCACATTGTGTGAACAAGTAATATTCAGAATCATTAAATTATGTTATAGGGAGATGAGAGATACCTTGTAGCTATGTGAGCATGCAAACAACATGAAACCTATTTGTATTAATAAATGTAAAACATGTGTATGAATGATGCGTGCCGCTAATATTTGCACTTTTCAGGAGCGCAGCAATGCGGAACGCATGGGCAAGCAGTTATGAGGGCCGCAGCCATGCGGCGCGCACGTGCTTTCTCCGATACGCGCAAATGCGGAAGTGGCGTCGTTAGCGTTCGCGCGTCTACACGCCCACAAAAAAAATGGCGTCAAGGAGCAGGAAGCCCGCCTTCAGCTACAGGGAGCTGTGCCTCCTGGCCTCCCTTATTGGCCCGAAACAAACAATCCTTTTCCCAGGGCCCTCCAGGAGGATAAACATGGGGAAGGTGCTGAGGGCCTGGGAGAGGGTGACCAGGCGCTTTAACCGTGAGGCAGACCACCCACGTGAGGTAAGTGAATGGCCACAGGTCACAAAACCATATACACAGACAGGGTTGATGTCAGCTGTCCATGCTGTTGTGTGTAAGTAGCCTAGATAAATTACGTGTAGTAGGGAAACCACATGCCAGATGCATTGTGTACCACATCTGAGTGTGTGCCCATGTAGCCATGTTCAGATCCATGTGCCCACAGAGGGCATGATGACCCCATGGCGTCATGACAGCTGCTGGCATTGATGTACTACAGACCACTGTAACACAGCTAGGCCAACCATCAGCCTAAGGAGTGTCTAGAATCACCATGTGCTGATGGAGGTATCTGCATCTGGAGGGTAACACATAGGGGCAACCATCAGGGGTCGTGGAACCTTCAGCACAAAGGCCCTGACGCACACAGGTGGCCAGGGGTTGTTAACAAATGTGGTATAATACATTCCCCTCCCCTCAGGGCTACAGAGAGCCACTCAAAGTGTGCCCTGGCAACCTGGAGATATAGATCTGCGCCCTCATGTACTATGAAACATAACCCATATCTCCAGGAGGTCAGAGAGGCCATCCAAGTGGGTCCCCTATCACCCTGGGCCTATGGTTGTGTGTCCTAATGTAGTTTGAACCCTCCTCCCTAACTCCAGGAGTGCAGAGAGGCCATCCAAGTGGGCTCTCTATCACCCTGGAGCTATGGATCTGTGTCCTAATGTAGTTTGAACCCTCCACCCTAACTCCAGGAGTGCAGAGAGGCCATCCAAGTGGGGTCCCCTATCACCCTGGGCCTATGGTTGTGTGTCCTAATGTAGTTTGAACCCTCCTCCCTAACTCCAGGAGTGCAGAGAGGCCATCCAAGTGGGCTCTCTATCACCCTGGAGCTATGGATCTGTGTCCTAATGTAGTTTGAACCCTCCTCCCTAACTCCAGGAGTGCAGAGAGGCCATCCAAGTGGGCTCTCTATCACCCTGGAGCTATGGATCTGTGTCCTAATGTAGTTTGAACCCTCCACCCTAACTCCAGGAGTGCAGAGAGGCCATCCAAGTGGGTCCCCCATCACCCTGGGCCTATGGTTGTGTGTCCCAATGTAGTTTGAACCCTCCTCCCTAACTCCAGGAGTGCAGAGAGGCCATCCAAGTGGGCTCTCTATCACCCTGGAGCTATGGATCTGTGTCCTAATGTAGTTTGAACCCTCCTCCCTAACTCCAGGAGTGCAGAGAGGCCATCCAAGTGGGCTCTCTATCACCCTGGAGCTATGGATCTGTGTCCTAATGTAGTATGAACCCTCCACCCTAACTCCAGGAGTGCAGAGAGGCCATCCAAGTGGGCTCTCTATCACCCTGGAGCTATGGATCTGTGTCCTAATGTAGTTTGAACCCTCCTCCCTAACCCCAGGAGTGCAGAGAGGCCATCCAAGTGGGCTCTCTATCACCCTGGAGCTATGGATCTGTGTCCTAATGTAGCTTGAACCCCCCTCCCTAACTCCAGGAGTGCAGAGAGGCCATCCAAGTGGGCTCTCTATCACCCTGGAGCTATGGATCTGTGTCCTAATGTAGTTTGAACCCTCCTCCCTAACTCCAGGAGTGCAGAGAGGCCATCCAAGTGGGCTCTCTATCACCCTGGAGCTATGGATCTGTGTCCTAATGTAGTTTGAACCCTCCACCCTAACTCCAGGAGTGCAGAGAGGCCATCCAAGTGGGTCCCCCATCACCCTGGGCCTATGGTTGTGTGTCCCAATGTAGTTTGAACCCTCCTCCCTAACTCCAGGAGTGCAGAGAGGCCATCCAAGTGGGCTCTCTATCACCCTGGAGCTATGGATCTGTGTCCTAATGTAGTTTGAACCCTCCTCCCTAACCCCAGGAGTGCAGAGAGGCCATCCAAGTGGGCTCTCTATCACCCTGGAGCTATGGATCTGTGTCCTAATGTAGTTTGAACCCTCCTCCCTAACTCCAGGAGTGCAGAGAGGCCATCCAAGTGGGTCCCCCATCACCCTGGGCCTATGGTTGTGTGTCCTAATGTAGTTTGAACCCTCCTCCCTAACTCCAGGAGTGCAGAGAGGCCATCCAAGTGGGCTCTCTATCACCCTGGAGCTATGGATCTGTGTCCTAATGTAGTTTGAACCCTCCTCCCTAACTCCAGGAGTGCAGAGAGGCCATCCAAGTGGGGTCCCCTATCACCCTGGAGCTATGGATCTGTGTCCTAATGTAGTTTGAACCCTCCTCCCTAACTCCAGGAGTGCAGAGAGGCCATCCAAGTGGGTCCCCTATCACCCTGGAGCTATGGATCTGTGTCCTAATGTAGTTTGAACCCTCCTCCCTAACTCCAGGAGTGCAGAGAGGCCATCCAAGTGGGCTCTCTATCACCCTGGAGCTATGGATCTGTGTCCTAATGTAGTTTGAACCCTCCACCCTAACTCCAGGAGTGCAGAGAGGCCATCCAAGTGGGTCCCCTATCACCCTGGGCCTATGGTTGTGTGTCCCAATGTAGTTTGAACCCTCCTCCCTAACCCCAGGAGTGCAGAGAGGCCATCCACGTGGGCTCTCTATCACCCTGGAGCTATGGATCTGTGTCCTAATGTAGCTTGAACCCCCCTCCCTAACTCCAGGAGTGCAGAGAGGCCATCCAAGTGGGCTCTCTATCACCCTGGAGCTATGGATCTGTGTCCTAATGTAGTTTGAACCCTCCTCCCTAACTCCAGGAGTGCAGAGAGGCCATCCAAGTGGGCTCTCTATCACCCTGGAGCTATGGATCTGTGTCCTAATGTAGTTTGAACCCTCCACCCTAACTCCAGGAGTGCAGAGAGGCCATCCAAGTGGGGTCCCCTATCACCCTGGGCCTATGGTTGTGTGTCCTAATGTAGTTTGAACCCTCCTCCCTAACTCCAGGAGTGCAGAGAGGCCATCCAAGTGGGCTCTCTATCACCCTGGAGCTATGGATCTGTGTCCTAATGTAGTTTGAACCCTCCACCCTAACTCCAGGAGTGCAGAGAGGCCATCCAAGTGGGGTCCCCTATCACCCTGGGCCTATGGTTGTGTGTCCTAATGTAGTTTGAACCCTCCTCCCTAACTCCAGGAGTGCAGAGAGGCCATCCAAGTGGGCTCTCTATCACCCTGGAGCTATGGATCTGTGTCCTAATGTAGTTTGAACCCTCCACCCTAACTCCAGGAGTGCAGAGAGGCCATCCAAGTGGGTCCCCCATCACCCTGGGCCTATGGTTGTGTGTCCTAATGTAGTTTGAACCCTCCTCCCTAACTCCAGGAGTGCAGAGAGGCCATCCAAGTGGGCTCTCTATCACCCTGGAGCTATGGATCTGTGTCCTAATGTAGTTTGAACCCTCCTCCCTAACCCCAGGAGTGCAGAGAGGCCATCCAAGTGGGCTCTCTATCACCCTGGAGCTATGGATCTGTGTCCTAATGTAGCTTGAACCCCCCTCCCTAACTCCAGGAGTGCAGAGAGGCCATCCAAGTGGGCTCTCTATCACCCTGGAGCTATGGATCTGTGTCCTAATGTAGTTTGAACCCTCCTCCCTAACTCCAGGAGTGCAGAGAGGCCATCCAAGTGGGCTCTCTATCACCCTGGAGCTATGGATCTGTGTCCTAATGTAGTTTGAACCCTCCTCCCTACACCCATGAGTGCAGAGAGGCCATCCAAGTGGGTCCCCTATCACCCTGGAGCTATGGATCTGTGTCCTAATGTAGTTTGAACCCTCCTCCCTAACTCCAGGAGTGCAGAGAGGCCATCCAAGTGGGCTCTCTATCACCCTGGAGCTATGGATCTGTGTCCTAATGTAGTTTGAACCCTCCACCCTAACTCCAGGAGTGCAGAGAGGCCATCCAAGTGGGTCCCCTATCACCCTGGGCCTATGGTTGTGTGTCCCAATGTAGTTTGAACCCTCCTCCCTAACCCCAGGAGTGCAGAGAGGCCATCCACGTGGGCTCTCTATCACCCTGGAGCTATGGATCTGTGTCCTAATGTAGATTGAACCCCCCTCCCTAACACCAGGAGTGCAGAGAGGCCATCCAAGTGGGCTCTCTATCACCCTGGAGCTATGGATCTGTGTCCTAATGTAGTTTGAACCCTCCTCCCTAACTCCAGGAGTGCAGAGAGGCCATCCAAGTGGGTTGTCTGCCACCATGGAGATAGGTATGCATGTGACAGTGTTGGCTAACACATCCACCAATCCCCAGTTGTCTGTCCAGCCCATCACAGTATGCCACAGTCACCCTGGTGATATGGTGCAGTGTGAGGTTGGTGTTCAGTCAATTATCTGTACCACATGCAGGCCTGATACATGCATCTGGCGTCCAGGGTGTCACCATGTTGCAATGCTGTATCTTGCTGATGATATGCCGTAGGACACCCAATACCGTGGTGGCTAATAGCTTATTGTAACGGAGGTTATCTCAGTCCCATATGTCACCTAGGGTATAGTGGTCTGGTTGCAACTCACACCTGCCCTATGTGGCACATAGTCCAACACACGCACTGTACATGTATGGACATGTTATGGTAGATGCTGATATGGTTGTGCGTTCACAAAAGCTATCACACAGTAGCCTCGAGATGGAAGCCCAAACCCTTGCGAGAGGGACATGAGCACAGCTATGTATGCAGAATTGATGTTTACCTACACAAATGCCTACAGGCACAATGACCCTTTGTCTACATGTACCTCACAGCTGCCTCTGGGGGGTTCCAGACACACATCCAGGTTGCACACTACAGCCTATCATCCACAAATGTACAGGGGCCGAAACAGCACATATCCGTGTAATGTGTCATTGTCCGTAGTGTGTGCACGCACATCTCATAGAACCCTCAGGGACACAGGTCAGAGGAACATAAAACCACCCGAGAAGCTGGAAGGTGACAGATGCATGTCCACCATCGCCAGTATGCTGTGTCTCACAGTCGTCAAGGTACGTCTGATGTAGCTATCAGTAGCCCTATGACATACAGGACACACAACTCATGTGTTGGGTCAGGTAATTACATCCATGGCCATCTAGATATCCATGTGTCATGGACCTGCCCCCTGCCACGGTGCTTAGGGCAAACCACTCAATGTCACATGTATGTGAACACAAACATGTTTACCGTTACATCTGGGTGCCATTGCGTTTGGATTGCATGACATGTACAGTTAATGTGACCCCACATGTATCTAATGTAATACCTACTGGGCTAAAGGCCTCCCCATGGACATCCACATTGGCCAAACAAATGTGCCATGCCAATGCCATGTCTGTCAAGGGTGCCAAAGGGAGACGTCCCCATGCATTTAGGGAGACATGGACATTGCTCATAGGTGTCGCTGCACACATGTCCACACCCACATTGAGGCATGTATGTGGCACTGGGGACAGATATTCACCTGGAATAGGCATGAGGGCACTGACCCATATCTGTCTGTGATGCAGTGAGCAAGACAGTATGCGACTGCTCCCCCCCATCCACCATAAAAGCCTATGGGAGTACCCCACAGCTCATGTGGCCTGCCCTGTTGAAAAGCCCAATTGCTGCTCCCCAGTGCATAATGTCACGGAAAAATGTCATCTCTGTGTCCGTCTAAGTGCAATACACCTGTATGGGAAAGCAACCCCTGTGTGTGTCACTGCTGAGGGCCCCACTAACTGTGACACTGGTGTATCTGATATCCCAGCACTAGTAGCTGTGTTGACATGATTCAAAGACAACACCAGGGGAACACTGAGAATTACCCAAATACGTTGCTCTTCTATGTATGCATAGGCCCAAACCATGCCATTAGCATGGAGAACACACCATGTGCGGGAGGACATGCTCCAGGAGTGCCAAACACTCATTGGTCACTGTCAGCCATGCCTAGTGTGCTGACTGCCAAGGCCCCACATGTGACCTGTCACCATGATTGACCAGTGGGATGGCATCCAGGGGTGTGGTTTGGCCGAGACGTCCAGCCATGCGCAAACACCCCCCACCCCCCACAATGTGGCTGTGTTGGTAGCCATTTCCCCAGTGTTTCACCATGTGTCGTGTGGATCACATCTAGACCAACATATTGTGGCATGTTCCCAGAGGGACATAAACCCACCAACATAGGGATGCCCTGGCAGTGGCACTGACAAATGCAGTTGGTGACAACAGCTCTGGTGTTACCACCAGGCCCAACAAAGGGAGTCAATAACCACTATACCAGTGGGGAGTCGGCACATGCGTCATAACACCACGTGTTTAGCATTGGGGCATGGGATGTGTCCATGACAACTGCAAAGGCATAGCAGGTGTCACTAGCACACAGATTGATGTGGCAAAGACACGGGCCTGCAGCCATCCCTAGTACACCAGGGTACCAGACAACCCCCCAGGACACACATATTGTGTCATTGGCACACACAATGTTTTGGCGCACAGCATGGGCATATGGACCCTCAATGCAGATGTCTATTGTGTGGGACACATTGGTACCATGTAAATGCAGACACTACGCGCCTGTGTTCCAACACTGCATGCTCCCAAAAACCACAGGGACAACATATGTGCAATCCCCCTAGGTGCCTAGAGAATGGGACGGCTCAGAGTCCAGTAATGTGAATTGCAAGGGGGTGCCAGCATGTCCAAAATGGAAAGTAGTCACACCCTAAGTTCAGACCCACTGGGGGCTGGCCTGGCCTGTGGACATGTTCCACTCAGTTGCAGTCGAAAATGAGATGCAACACAGGGGACATGAGGCTGATATCCATCCATAGCCACATACGCCAGGGGAGGGTCCCACCCTGGCTGGACATCAAGACATACAGGATAACACCCTGAACAGGAGGGGATATCCCCCCCCAAACCCTACCCACATGGCACAGTTTGTGAGAATAACTAGGCAGCGTTAGACGTTAGCAGTGGTGCAAAATGGAAAGCCCCCTGTGCACCCCATTGTGGTGTAGTCGGTTATGTTCACAACACAATGTCACAGATGACATGTTGTCAGACACTCTGTTACTGGTGTATGAACACAGCTTGTGTGGCTGCTGTGTGTGCCATGGATCCCTGCCCTCACACAGGATACTGTCCCAAACAAGGTTGCAGGGGATGTATTGGAATGGCGTCTCATGAACATGTAGAGCACCTAGATGTGGCCCTCCCATATGACATGGGGAAGGTATGGTACGTGCCTGACAGTCATGGTTGTAGCGAGGGCAAATGATGGCAAAAGGTTATCATTGGGCTGGTGTGGACACATGGGGTGAGTCCCTGCCCCTGACATTGTGGCATATGCCTCCAAAAGTGACATGTCTGTCACACGATAATGTCTGATACACCCACTGTATGTGTGTCTGACTGTCATGGACAATGTGACAGCAAGGATCTATGAGGTGGATGCTGACACGTCTGGCTTGTGCAGGGTGGTCAAACAGTACTACACAGCAAATGCAAGGACAACAATGACTACACACTGTGCATGTCTAATGTAGCCCATCGGTCATATGGCCATCATGGACCACACCCAGCTCTACATGACAGAAATGTACATGTTCCACACACCAACATATCTGGGAAACAACCAGGCGTAACTTGTACAGTCGCAATACCAAATAGAGGACATCCCACCACCTGGTCAGGTACATCCCCACCGCCCTGCAAACCACTGACAGAGATATGGGACAGCTCATGATCACCATGTACCCCCATGCATGTGTGTTGCTACACACCATAGGGGGACTGGACACTGTCAACCATGGGAGGTGGCCCATGCAAAACACCCAAACACACCCACCCTTCACAACACAATGTGAGGACATATCTCATACTATCACCCCTGCATGCCGTGTGGGAGCTGGCCACACTAGCTTACAAGGGGTACAAGTAGGGGCATCGCAGCAGGCGGGTTGTGTATGACACATCCCCAATATGCGCCTAAGCAACACTACATGAGGGGCACACACACATAGGGATGCGATGTGTTATGGTGCTGCTGTGACAGACCAGGTACACACATGGCTGTCCATGAGGCAACACCCATAGAGGGGGACACAGAAGCCAACTGTGTAGGTGAGCTGCCCCACAGGGGATACACACTATGGGTATCATACAGTGGCAAACGCTCAGAGTTGGTCACCTCCAGCGTTCACCATGTCCTGCCCCTTCCGGGATACATCAAACACACACACCTTTGACAGCTGCTGTCATTGCACAGCAGGGATGTGACCTACAATGCACACCATGTGCCCTAGGTGATCTTCCCTCCCTCATCCCCTCTGTCTCTGTGACGTCCCACCTATGGCCACTCGTCTACACCCTGTCTCTCACAGTCACCCCCACCAGTCCACCGTTCTGACAGGTTGTTGTGGGGATATGGGTGAGGAGCAGCATGCAGTCACTTTGTGATGCTGATGTGTGATGCCCTACATGACAGTGCAGGTGGATGTAAGCTATGCTCATGTCATACGGCAGTGACACCTATGTGCTAACCTATTTGCACATGTG
The DNA here is from genome assembly GCA_033557465.1 of Ichthyophis bannanicus. NCBI lineage: Eukaryota > Metazoa > Chordata > Amphibia > Gymnophiona > Ichthyophiidae > Ichthyophis > Ichthyophis bannanicus. The sequence goes on from CM066031.1 coordinate 1,428,589,998, forward strand.
GGAGGGACCTGACTGCTGGAGGTCGGTTACTATGCTCTATATGCCCCAAACAGCAGGGGTGGGGGAGAAGCATGGTGTGGGCCAGACAAGTCAACGTATGTTTCACCCATAGCCCCAGTGACAGGTGGTATGTGTTGACACCTGACAACCTTTGCATATCCACAGGTGGAGGACCTGAGGAAGAAGGGGCGCGAACTTCGCAAATTCCACCCGGAGTTCCTCACACGTGCCTGCAGGGAGCGCCAGCACCACCACGATGGTGAGTATTGGAATGGGCAACTCACAGGTTCAGGTGTGCCATAGGGCCACCAGCCTGTCTCCCACCTGCATCTGCATATTTGGTATGTGACACACATGGACATCACCTGATGTATGTCATCCTTCACAGACAGTGATGACAGCGACGCCTCGCCACACACCTCTGCCCACAGTCTCCGGAGGCCCACCACCCGGCACACAACCGAGGAGGAGGAGGAGGAGGTGGAGGAGGAGGACGACCAGCCTGGTGGGATGGAGCAGCCACATTATGGACCAGAGAGGGCAGATGTGGTGGTGGTTTCCTCCAGTGATGTGGGAGAGGACGAGGAAAGATGGCAGCAGGCACACCCCTAACCAGGGGCAGCATGGGGATGGGACAGAGGGGGGTGCAGCGACAGAGGGGCAACGTGGGCAGGGGTGCAGGCAGGGAGGGGGGAGTTGGGGTGATTGTGTGGGCAGGGAGGGTGGGGGGTGGGTATGGAAGGAGCGGGGAGGGGTTGGGGTTGGTTGGGGGGGAACACAGCCCAGCAGAGGGCCACCGGGCACCATTCCGGCATTGCAGGCGTCTGCACGGCACGGACTGTGAGCACGATCGTGCGTCACCCAGGGCCACTGGTACACCTCATGCTCATGCCAGCACACAGACCCAGACCACAGACAATGTGTGTCTGTGTGCTGGCAGGTGTATCGACGATGTGTGCCTGGCCCTGGATGACGTACGACACGACATCCGTGTCGTGTTCCACGCCCTGCAGTGTTTGGACTGGGGCTGTTCGGTCAGGTGGCCAGTGATGTGGTGCATCTGGCATCCCGATGGCCACCTGCCGAACAGCATTACAGGTACCACGGACTGGCACCTGTGATGCCCCTATGTGCCCTCTGGCTGCGCTGTGTTTCCCCCGCCCCCACCTCATGCGTGTGTTTATGTTGGGCATGTTGGCCATTGTGTGACAGTTTGTTATAATAAACATGTTTTGAACCTGCCTCACTGGTCACGTGTGTACCTTCACCACACAACATGTAGGCAAGCATGGGAAGGTCCATACACCTGGTTGGACATGTAGCGTGGCCATGGCCATCATAATGTTACCTGCACCACATGCGTAGCTGTGTGATGAACATCTGTGCATAGGAATGGGACATGGGTAACCACAGGTCATGTTGCTGTTAATATCTCCCGCCTAAACAGTCATGTCACAGGGATGTGTCTGTCCCCACAACAATTGCTGGTGCAGAGCAGCATCGCACACACGCATGACACCCATGTGTTCCCTCTGACACATGTGTGCCATGGAGGGGCGGGACACGCATGTCACCCCTGCCAATGACAGGGCCAATGGCCACAGAGCCTCACCCAATGTGCACAGTATCAGGGGGTGTGAACCGTGGAATGGCCACGATAGTGTTGTTGTAAACCCTGCAGCTGCCCACAATGTGGCATTGGGCCTATGTGAACATTGGTGTATTGCAGCCAAGGGCCAATGCACAGATCGTATGCAGTTATGAAATTTATTTATTTTAGTTATTTATTTATTTAACATTTGCTTCTATACCGCGCTATTAAAACTCAGCGTGGTGTACATCAAACAGGCATACTATGTGCAATGCCATGTGTGCAGTAATACAAGACAGTATGGACACCCCGGCAATACCGGGCCAGATCTGAACCCCTCAGGTAATGGTCAGGGCATGCATGTGCACACAAACTATGCTATAAAAAGGAGAGAAACATTGGACGGAGACTTTATATGTATGCAATGTTACAGTAATAGGTATTGCACTATTGGCGACGGCGCTGCCTCTCACGTCTGGCACGCTGCAAAATATGTTCCCCTGCAGCTGGCCCCCACACGGTCATCTTGTGCCTGTGGCGGGGGTGTGGGTGGTGGTGGTGGTGGCGTGTGGGCGGCCAGCGGGCGGGGCGGGTGTGGGTGCCATCCTTTCCAGGGCAGCTTGGATGCACTCCATGGCACACACACATCCTCCCATAAGGCATATCTTGGATGTGTTGGCGCAGACAGCACCACCTCCTGTATGAGGCTTTCTCCATTGTGCCGTATAGCTGCAAGTTCCTGACGAATGCCTGTGTGGGGGAAGAGATGGTGGTCATTGAGTTACCTGTGGCGGGTACAATTGTCAAGCAGATCTAGGCAAACACATATCACACAAATACCCTTTGCATGGTACAAACTGTACTACTGAGATGCATATTTTGATGTATAGAAACATTACACACAGGACATACACCATGTACGTTTTGCTAAGGAAAGCCTATCATGGCTCAGGTAGGAGTTATAGAAAGGGTGATGTGACTCTGAACAAGACTCCTGTTCAGTCCTGGTAGAGGTAATAACACATAGCTCACACATAAAAGACTACCAGTCCCAGAATGCACCAGGTGTCCAGCATCCATGAGGGGGGCTGAAGTGAGAATACATGTGTTCAATCAAGAGAGCTATGAGGTAATCCCTAGGCACTCATCTCAAAGGGCAGGGCCTGATTCAGCACAGCTGCGCTGTGATAGGGAGGAGCACACATCAAGACAGCATAACAATAGAGCTGATTCTACAGATAGCAGCTACAGCAAGACCTACAAGCTCCAGTCCAGCTACAAGCTACAGCCCAGCTACAAGCTCCAGCCCAGCTACAGCAAGGGGCTACAGGTTCCAATATCACCTGTAGAAGCAGAGGCCAAGCAAAACGGATAGAGAAGGAAGGAAACCCTCTGGAAGGAAGAGGCAGAAAGGCCATTGAAGATCTAGGAGAGTCCAAGGCAGTACCTATACTGGGAGGTATTCCAAGTGCCAGCAGAGACCATTGGACTGGGGTCACCCAGAGGAAGGAAGTGGCAGAGATAGGAATCACCCGTGGCTACTGGTGAGAGAGAAGACTGCACGTGGAAGGGACCATAGGACCTATGCCAGAAGGTATGTGAGAGGAGATCCAGTGTCCAGGGATAACGATTGGAAGGCTGGACATAAGAACTGGAGTACATACTGGCCAGGCTATACAGAGATGAACCATGGCAGCAAGGGCGGTTCAGGTATGAACACTGATCCCGACCCTATCTCTAATAGTGAATGGCAGCAGGGCAATGAGCATTCTCTTGATAGTTCCCTACTGAAAGACTCATCTGTGCTATTTTATGATAGTCACCCTATGCTTATTGATGAGGGGGAAATCACAGCAGATGAAACTATTGTTTACATGGAGTGTTCTCTATCAAAGTGCGATTGCTAGCTCTCTGTGAGGAAACACATCAGCCATCACAAAGAAACCTAACCTTGTTCTTTATTGCACTACGAACAGTTCTTAAAGCAGGATATGGCCTCACACAGTATCAGCCAGCCAGCTCAGGGTTTTCAGCTGGGGAATTGATATTAATGAAAGCTGCACCTAATTGTGGTGTGTGAGCAAGGAGAGAATCACTGCAGGATCTGTGTGGGACATAAGCAGAGGTTAACCTAAGCAGCAAGGTGTATTCATTATTTGTGACCTTTCATTTGGTATTCTTTGCTAGGAAAACATTAGCTAATTGCCTGACAGGGTGAAGGTTGTTTTCATGAGTTGATTTGTGACTTTATGTTATCAATTTAAATACTGCACGCAAGTAACCTCATTTATATGATACCAAGCATACTTGTGCTGGGTGAATTAAACCCCATCAATATAATACGTTGTTTATTGGCTTTAACACTGGTTCCAAAACAAAGGTATTGTATCCGGCTGTGTTTGTGGTAAATGAACTACATTACCCACAATCCATTTCATGTATCATATGAATATATGCATCATCATGATTGGGTAGGTTCACACACTAGGCAGCCGTCTGAGAACGTGCTGTGAGACAAAGGCACACGGATACACTGTGTGTGCATGAACTAGACAACGTCCATCAGATGTACCAGTAATATTAGAGACAGACAGCAGATAAGTGTACATTGTGTGTGTTGCTTGATTGTGTGAGACTGACTTCAACAAAACCAGGGGATAATCAATGAGTAGGAGATTTGTGATGCATACAGGCAGGGAACGTTGGGGTCGAGCAGATTGACACACTCACACCGGCCATGTGACCAGTGCAGTTCTCATGACTATGTGCGATGTGGTTGTGAACAGCGGTTCCCAGAACATACCCAGGGCTGACCCAACACTCCCACATGTGGGTGACAGCTAAGGTTCTCTCACAACACCAACCCCTCCCGGGGGGGACCCCAGTGGGCAGAAAACTAGTGCATGTACACCTTGGGGCCCATGTTGTGTGCCCTCAAGGGCCACGGTGATGTAGTCCTGCTGCTGCCACAGGGTCCCAGACTCCCGACGTACATGTACAGGGGTATGTTAGGCATGCAAATGCTAGTGACAGGCCTCAGATAAGTGTGTTTCAGCCCTGGATATAGGAGAGTGGGCCATCGCTGATTGTGCATGGCAGCAGGCAAGGCAGGGGTGAGGTGTGAAGCGGGTCACATCACATCACGGGCCCTATTGACATGTGTGTTCCACGGTGCAATATTAGCATCCATCCAAATGCAGACAGCACGTGGTTTGCATATTGCAATTTGCTCCTGCCTGACCACACAGCCCTGGGTAGGAGAAAGAAGGATCACACAGGTGTACCCGTACATGGGGGGGGATGGCTATCACCCTAATGATACACCCAAGGGAAACATAGCTCCAACAAACAAACACATCCAATGCTAGCCTACGGCACACCCAGTCGCCACAAACACGGGAGGGTGACAGAAGGTGTTACATGTGAGGGCCCGGGGCCAACATGGCAGGCATCCTCAACTGTGGCAGTCGACAGGTGAGGGTAGCCCAGGGCATACACCAACCAACGAGACCAATGTGCTGTGGGATGGCAAGGAGCCTGGTGAGCACTATGACACAGGGATGCTGCGTAGTCCCAGTAGTGGATACAGCAATGCAGGGCTCAGACATCTTGGTATCCCGAGGTGGATAACCCAAACCGTACAGTGCAAGTACCAGGGTCAGAGGGGGGAATGAAATGTGGTGAGAGATCCCAGGGGTTACTACAGCTGTCACTTGGAGACCAACC